>JAWWES010000094.1:12618722-12642279 GCA_035583135.1 Lophotriccus pileatus | reverse complement strand
TTCCCATAGTCCAGGCACTTGGCTGGGAGCCAATTTCGACCTGAGACAGCTGTGCATCTCACAATTACTCTCACAAGTGGAAAGAAAGGTATTTTAGGATTTTTCCTTTACTTGCTGGCAGAAGGGAATTTTAACACTACCAGGAGTGGTCCTGTGCCTGTCAGAGAGAGTGCAAGACCCTGGGAGCATAGAATGTGGTCAGGGGCCAGTTGGTTTCTTCTCAGTCCTTAAATGAATGTTCACTGGTCAGGAACATGCCATACTGGAATTAAACACAGGCATGAATTATGCAAAAAGCAGGTCAGGTTGTTCATTCCTGAGTTGGAATAACAGCAGGAGTTTGAAAGCTGAAATCAAGAAAGTTAAGGCAGAAAATAAGAATGCATCTAGCATGAAGTAAGGATAGCAAATTCAACCATCCTCATAAGAAAAAATACAGGTGAAAGAGACCTATTGGAAGATGTCTGAGAGAAGGCAGCAGTGTTTTTGTCTTTTTTTTTTTTTCTGCTAGTTTTCAGTAAAAGCTCAGCTTTAACTAGAAGCATAGCACACTGAATCGCTGTGACTCAGCTGTAAAATGGGAGCCTAAAATTAAAAAAAACTAAGTCAGAGAGTATGAAAATAATTTAGATATTTTTTAAATTGTTTTCACCTGGTGACCTTCATAGCACAATTTTTAAAGAGCAAGTTTTTAAGGTTAAAATAATTTAACAGATAACACTCACTTCTGATGGAGGCTGGGCAGAGAAACAGATATATGTAATAATCACTTCAGGAGGAAGAAGGGAAGAATTAACTGCCTGGAAAAACCTGAAGTAAATAGTGATGCAAAAGAATACAAGGCACCTGAGAGATAACAAGGTATGGAGGTAACAATGGTTTTTCCTCAAGCAGGGTAAGAGACGTTGTTAGTAAAGGAGGAACAGAAGGTATCATATCTACTTGACACAAGAAAAGCTTTTGGTACTTGTCTCATCTGACAGTCTTACAATAAGTTAGGGAAATGTGATCAAGATGATGTGATTTTGAGCTGAATGGAGACTGGTTGTCTGTACTGAGAGAATGTTTATCAGTGTGTCTTAAGATCAAAAAGGAAGTTGAGGAAATGTCTTCTCTGGTCTGCTTTTTTAGTCTCTAGTTGACAACCTCAGATGATGGAATAGAAGGTACACTTATAAAAAATTTTAGACACCATAGAATTGGGAAAAGCTGCAGAGTGAGATTAGAAATAAAATAACTTTGGTAAAAGTCAGTGTCCTTTTTGTGCTGTTAAGGACAGAGGGAACAAAAAGAGACAGGACTTGAAGGTTACACAGGATCAAAAGGCAAACAGGAGTGTGTTGCAAAAATTTGCCAAATAGATTTATGAATGCATTATATATATATAATTTGTCAGGCCACAACTGAAATGCATTTTGCATTTTTAACACATTAGTGCAAGTTGACACTTGCCTGCAGGATAGCAACAAGAATGACCAGAGGTCTAGAAAAGATTGAGCAAACTAAGGTCCTGCAGTCTTCGATAGAAGACTGATTGTGTACATGGTAACAAGTACTCAAAAGGAAAAAAGGTGGATAATCTGTTTTCTGCCTGTAAGGCATATAGGAAATAAAGTAATGGCTTCATTTGCTCCTGTCACGATCCTGGTAAGTCACAGGGAAGTACTTTGTAGCAGTCAAAAAAGCCTAGCCTTGTAATAAATTGCCAGGGGAAATTGTGGATTCTCTAGTAGCAGACGCCTGTAAGCATAACTTGAACAAACCACTGCTGTAGATGTAATTGGTGCTGCCAACCAGCATCCAGAGGAGTAGGTGATCCAAGTTCATTTCAGCCCTACATTTCTACAGTTCTGTGTAATGGATGCCATAAATAAAATGAAGGGAAAAGGCCAGAGTTTTAAGTAGTCTCCATTTGTCCTTTTGTCATAAAATCTTTCAAGTTAGATAGGTACTTGAATTATTAAGGAACAAAACAAAGAACAAAAGAAACTCACAGTAGTTGGAAAAAAGCTTAGGAAAATAAAAAAGAGAAAAAAGTTTTTCTGATGCAGCCATAATTAGTTATGGCAATTGTTCATTCATGAGTTGCTGCCTTTATTCCAAAGGCCAACATGAAGGCTGCCTTTAACAAGTAATATACAAGATAATGTAAATACCAAGTAGACTTCAATACCCGGAGCTACATGGGGAGCATATTGGGATTAGTAAAAATTTGCAGAGTCCCAAAGTATCTACCAAGTAACGAAACAGTGTTGAAAGTGGACAAAGCCTCACAAGGTCCCTTTCAAAGAGGGTTGTGGAGCAGGGAACGTTTTCAGTGAACAACAGGTGGCTCAGGCTGAAGGACAGGAGGTCACTACATCTGCTGGAAACGTTTAGTACAAGGCTGTCTGGAGGCAGATACCTTTTCCAGAAGTCCAGCCAGCTGTGTCTCCACTCAGAGGGCTGGAGATCCACAGTTCTAGCTGATACTTTCATGTGGTTGAAGAATAGGATATCTGCATCAATAAAAACGCTGGGTTATTTTGGGGTTGGGTTTTGGTTTTGTTATTGGGTTTTTTTGTTTGGGTTTTTTTTGGTTTTTTCATTTTGCCCTTGAGTCTGTTAACTCAAAACAGAACTATTGTTCCAAATAGACAATCACAACAGAATTTAACGTGGTATGAAAGATACAAGATGCCATCACTAAGTTTGTTAAACCTATGACCTGCTAGCTTGAGGCAGCCCCAGCCACATGCATGCCTCGTCCAAGAACCACGGGTATCTTTGTGCCCAAATATGAAGTCAACAAGGAGAAACAGTGTGGGGGAGAAAGAGAACGGAGTAGCAGGGACTGATTTTAGGGTGTGTAAGAACTGAGCCAAGATCTGTGTGGACTGCAGAGACAGTGGGAACACAGAGAAAGGACCTGAAGATCACAGTGGATCAAAAAGCAAACAGGAGTGATATTGTGTTACAAAGAAATGGCAAACAGATTTATGAATGTGTTATTTATAAGGTTTGTCAGGCCACAACTGGAATGCATGTCAGAGGAATTAGTTTGGCTGGGAAGGAATTCTGGATGGAAGGATGCTGGAGAGAGAAGGGGAAGTGTGGTGAAGAGGTGTGCAGTAGCTGCAGGTGTTGTGAAGATGGTAAATAAGAGAGAGAGAGAGAGAGAGCTCAGATTATTGCAGTGGCAGTCTCTGAAAGGCATGGGCTAGGTTATTGAGGCAATTCTTATTTGTTGGAACCACCATCCTGTGAGTTCTCTGCAAATGCTGAGCTGCACAGAGAAGGGAAATTTTCTTACCTGTGGTATTATGCATCTGTAATAAAAAACCAGTTCACACTCCAAATTCAATACAAATCAGTTAAAAGTCATGAGTTTCAAGTGTGGTTAGCAGATGTTGTCAGTTATGGTTCTTGCCATGTCTGAGAAGGAGCCCTGTGAGCCAGACTCAATTTATGACTTAAAAGGGAGGAAAAGTTGAACAGCTTCTCAAAAAGTTTTTCCAAAATTTACCTCTCACAAAATTGATTTTCTGGAAAGACATGAAAATTTTGATGTTTTCAGCCTCACACCATAAAATGTTTTCAAGATTATAGGCATGTGTGAAAAAGGACCTGCTAAAAGACTTCAGACTTGCCTGGAAAAATTCTCAGCATGTATTTGGTCAAAGATTTCTTTATAGGAATGCATGGAAAGTGTCTGCTTTCCACCACCTGATTGTGGAATGTCTGATCTTTCTCACTCCTACAGATGCAGCTAAACTGACTTGCAGCATATGAACACAGATCAGTTCACACTTCTTTTTTTCTGTCCATTGCATACTGATGGCTTTTGCTGCACTGCCTTTGTGCCACTGTTACCTCTTCATGTCAAACACATTACTGTTGTGCTGTGAAAGTATCTTTTTAAAGTTATGTCTTCATTGGCAAATGAAGATGTATTTTTTTATCCAGGGAGGAAGGACATGGTTGTGTGCAGTCATGCAGATGTGGCTGCATTAAATGATGCAGCAGTGTGTGATCTATCAGTTTCCATATTGTCACCTGGTTTTACCTTGGATAACTGGTTGGCTTAGAAAACATAGCTGGAATAAACACTGTAAAGTAAGGTAGCTGAGAGGCTTTGGCTGATCTCCAAAAGTCACACCATGACAAATACCGTGACTTCAGGATTTTAGAGAAAGTCAACAAAAAACATCTATTACCTGATAAGAAACACACACATAAAAAGCCCACACTATCACTAAAATAATGCCCAAGGACAGAACAATGTATACTTCTTTACTGTAATTTAATCACTTCCAATGACATACACAGTGAAGTGAGTTCATCTCAGGTGCTAACTCAAGTGCACCCTGTAGCTCTGTTGTCTAGATGAATATTTAACCATTTGTCATTTGCTGCATAACTATGCACATCGATTGTTTTTCCTTTTATAGTATAGAAATACTACTGAAATGTAGCCTTTCAAATAAGATAATGTGACCCTACCCTTAAGCATCTCTCCTCTAAGACTTCAGAGATTTGTATGAATGTTTTATCACCAAGAAATAGAGAATTTGTTTCACTAGTTTATCCTTTTTTTTCTCTGTCAGTATATTATATATTTTCCTATTTCTCTTCATAGCAGCGTAAGTATCAGCCACATGTTCTAGAAATTTTCCCGTTAGTGCAAGGAAGGAATTCAGTGGTGAGTGAATTCATGTGTACTGCATGTGCTTTGTCAAAACAGATGGATTTTTTGAGACTCTGTGATTGGGTTGTTTTAAAACTTCTGAGAAGTCTGTGCCAAGGGACCCCAAGTATTTTGTAGTTGTCCCAGGATGCATACTGCATCCTTTCTACTCAAATATGTCTATTTAATAGTTTAATAGTTATGTGACCATTTCCTTATCTCCCAGAATGTTATAATTTGAAGAAACCACTTTTCTCTGAGCCAGACTTTGGTATCTTAACATCTACTAGATTGCTTCCTACAAGCTATGGTTACATTTAAAATTCTATAATACTTTCTGAGATGTTTTTGTTCCCAAATGGACATGATGCTATCTTTGCCTTCCCAAACTTAAGTTTCCTATTTAGATTAGAGTATGCCTCCATAGATCTTACACTGAGCAAGTTTGTAGAAAAAAAGCTTCTGAAAATTATTTGAGTAACCCTATGTCACATATATATCAAATACTAACCTGCTGCTGAAGACTATTAGAAAGATGTCAACCTGTGCTTGACATAACATTTTATTCCCACTTAAATGTTTTGTATTTCTCTTTCTCTTTTTTTTTTTTTTCAGTACCTACATGCAAATGGGATTGTGCATCGGGACTTGAAGCCAGAAAATCTACTCTATGCAACGCCAGCTCCAGATGCACCACTAAAAATTGGTAAGCAGCATTAAATATATGCTTCTCTAATTCTTTTGTGTCAGTAATATGCACTAACTGATGTTTGGAGTACATGCATCTCACAATCCCTTTATTTCAAACTAATGCTTGTACTCAAATGAACAGCATGTTACTTCTTCTGCAGCACAACTGTGCAAGGTGGTTTTCAAACTGATACAAAACTAGGTGCTTACAGATTTTATAGCCAAAATCATGCAGAAAATGGCAGAGAATAAAGTAGTGTTTATAAAAGTAAACACTATTTCTGATTAGATAAATAGTAACACATAAACAACAGCCGTTTAGGGACAAGTGACCTATTTTTATGCTGATATTTGAGTCAAAACGTTTCCTTTCATATTCAGTATAACAAAGCATAAATAATTTTATTTTTGAGTTTTTAAGGCAAAGGTGATTGTCATCATCTATACTGAAATTTAAATAAAATCACTTTATTCTCAGTGAAAATTAAGATTTGTGAAGACTTAAGTTTTTATGAATGAGTCGTGCAAGTACAACAGGTGATGTCATGAAGGCCCTTGCTGTTTGAGTAGTAATTCAGGGGGAAAACACTGCAGAAAGGATGATCAATACTTCTTCTGTCACCATTTTCATGCCCCCAGGCTTCTATCAAAATACTGCTAGGATTTTGTCCTGCAGGATCTGCATACTCTGATCCTTACCTAAGAAATCACTGATGCAAAATTTTTTAACTCACCAATTGTTCTGATAATTTTATTGGATTACTCACAGAGTGGAAACTGAATATATACTGAAAATGCATTTCTGGATCTCGCTTGTATGCCCTTAGGTGTCCCACTGTACTAGCTTTTTGCAGTCTTCAGAATAAAATACAAGCTATGTTTCTGTCATGGAAAAGCCAGGAATGCTCATTGTATAGCAAATTTTGCTTCTGGATTGCAGTCTGAGCAGATTCTTTAAATCAATGTTTATCTCCGTAAATGATAGTACTGTTCACTTAAAGCATAAATGTTCGTTTAATTGCATATACAATGGAAAAAAACCTCCACGTTATTTCACAAGGAAGTAAGAACATTCCTAATTATCTTAACAGCTGACTTTGGACTTTCTAAGATTGTGGAAGATCAGGTGACCATGAAGACAGTTTGTGGAACTCCAGGGTACTGTGGTATGTTGTTTCATTATTCACAGTTGCTTTTATAACAGTAGAAGCAAAGGAAAGAGGACACTGGAGAAGATCATAAGATCATTCTGTTACCTTGTAGCACAGCTGATAATGCAATTCAGGTGACATATCCATTTATCTTGTATGACATTCTCTGCCAAGCACACACGGGTGCCAGTCATGCTTTAGAGCAGCACCCAATTCCAGTCCACTTAGTTTCATAAAACTGTACTTCACATATTAGCATGTAATGTTCTGGTTGTCTTCTCTTGAGAGAGTTATACTACACATGCCATACACCTGTACTTAGTATTTAGCCCTTTTTATGCCTATCTTTGTATATGAGAAAAATAGGATATAAGGCTTATTCTCATAGAAGAGCCCTCAGAATCAAGATGACTTGGTGGGGAGGGTTGAGGTTGAATATATCTGTGGAGAAGAGTAGAAAGGAGCTTTGTGCCTCTAGTCATGGACCTGCAATCCTTGGTTTACAACCCAAGTTAACTGCTCATGCAGAATTCCTGGTGCTCAGAATATATTCAAGCATGATGTGGAAGAATTGTAGAAAAGCCAGGAGGAATACTGGTGAAATGCCAAATTAAACTATGAATAATTGACAATCCCAGGCTGCCAACTCCCACATCCTGCCCACCCAGCTATCAGCAGCTTTTCCAGAAAGGACATTGCAACAAAAACACATACTGGAGTTTGGATACTCTGGTATCAAGATTTGCCAGTCTACAGTCCCTGGGATGTGCAGATTGATGCAGAGGACCAAAAGCAAAAAGATGGTCATGAAAAACTTCGTTTACTGCAACACTGTGCTTTCAGTGAACTTAGCAAAAGGAGCGTAAATAATTTCTGACAGTAGCACATAAAATTAAGCCAGTGCAGAGAAGTGATTCATGACCAATCTGTTACAGGAAACATCTAAACTCACAGCAATGTGTCAGACAAATCCATTCACCAAAAGCAAAATTCTTCAAATACTAAAAAATATTAAAACCCCTGCTCTTCCTGGCTGTGCAAGAGTAATGCAGGAAGGAGAAGAGATTGCATACATGCTGCAGCATTGGTGCTTGTAGGTACAACAAATCTACTGTGCTCCAGAAATATGACCGCTATCCCATGTGCATCATAGATCCAGTGGGACTAGGGTCTTCAAGGTGTTTCAATCCGGCTGCTTGGGCAGACATTCACTCCTCTTTACCATTGCAGAGCTGGACTCCCCCAAAACTGCCTGGCCTTTCTATCTGTTCCTCAATGAAGCAAAAGAAATTGCCTGAAATGGTCTGTCTTTCCTTCCAATATTCTTTCCAGAATATCAAAAATAAAGCCTAAGCCAAGTAAATGTAATCATAGAATCATTACGGTTGGAAAACACCTCCAAGATCATCAAGCCCAGCCTTTGACTGAATACCACCATGTCCACTAAACCGGAGCACTAAGTGCCATGTCCAGTAATTTCTTGAGCCCTTCCAGGGATGGCAACTCCACCATCTCCTTGTGTCGTGCATTTGCAAAGGTCACCCCTCCCTGGGGGCTGTAAGTAGTTTGTCCAGGTGAATTTCCAGAGCAAAGCCAATCAACAGTTTTGGTAACACCTTTGCTAATTCCATATTTAAGAAAACGGAAGAGAAGGGTTGTTGCGCAGATGAAATTGAGAGCCATGTAGGAGGTGGTGGCAGCCCCAAGGGGGGCCAGGTCTCTCTCCTTCCCTGGCTGGGTAGCACTGAAGCCCTCCTGACTAGACATGTAACAGAGTGAAGGAAAAAACTTTAAAGAAGGACTTAGACAAGCCTGCTGCAAAAGGAATTCCAGCCAGAGAGATAGCGGAGCCTTCAAGATCAAAACTGGCAGCCAGAAGAGAGAGAAGCCCGAAGGGGGGGGAACGGCTCCTTCTCCCCCTCCCTCTCTCTCCCTTCAGTGGGGAAAAGACTGAAATCTAAAAATCTCTGCTGTTTGTGGAAGATTGTTGGGGAGCAGAGACAACCTTCTGTATCTCATGATGGAGCCCACGCTGAAGCAGAAGAATGCATGAAGAAGATGTAATTTCATGAGAGGCCTGAAATGAAACAGAGTCTTGTTGGACTTGTGGCCACGAAGATGAGACCTACACCAGAGCAAGTCGGCTCGGGTAGGATTTGTGTGATCCCAGAGAGGGATCCGTGCTGATGCAACTGAGTTTGTGACTCTAAGAGACAGCAGAGGATGGAAGAATTGTTGTCCAAGGGATGGACCCACATCGGAAAGGTCTATCAAAGACTATTCCGATGGGAAGGGACCCCACAGAAAACAGGGGTGGACTCAAAAGCCATTATTCCTTGTGATCTTGTGGTGCAGATCTATGGAAAAATAAGTGTCTCCTTGCAGTCCATGGAAGACCTTACAGGACCCTGGGTGACCCCAGCCTTCGGCCTTAGACCAGGAGGGAAGTAAGCCCAGCCCTGACATCAACATAGAAGAGAGAAAGAGATAGAGAGAGACAGTTCCAGCTGCAACGAGTCGGAATTGTCATCCTGGAGATAACAGAGAGAAACTTTCAAATGCTGCAGAATTGCTTGGAAGACCTGTAGCTTTGAAAATGGAAAGGAAACTGCTTCTCCTCCTGGACTGATACAAAGGGGGGAGGGGTATTTCTGTAAATACATAGTGCTTTTGCCTAATTAGAATTGTTATAAATGTAGTTCTTTAATTTTTATGTTGCTAGTAATAAATCCTAACATTATTCTCCCCAGTCAGATCTCTTTTGTCTGCATAAACCTTCTCTCAACTTAGAGCAATTGTGGGGTGGGCGGGGGGGAGAAAAATTGGTCTAGGGCAAACCCATGACACCTTGGTCAGTCCACTCCAATGTTTAACCACCCTTTCAGTGAGAAAATTCTTCCTAATCATTAACCTGAACCTCTCCTGGTAAAGCTTTGAGGCCATTTCCTCTTGTTCTATCTCTTGTTCCCTGGGAGAAGAGACCAACATCCATTCTGTTACAACCTTGTCTCAGGTAGGAGAGTCATAAAGTGTCCCCCAAGCTTTCTCTTCTCCAGACTGAATACCCCCACCTCCCTCTGCCATTCCTTATTAGACTTGTCCTCCAGACCCTTCACCAGCTCTATTGCCCTTCTCTGGACATGCTCCAGCACCTCAATGGCTTTCTTGTAGTAAGGGACCCAGAACATGATTCAGGATGTGGCCTCACCAGTGCCCAGTACAGGGGGACAGTCACTTCCCTGGTCCTGCTGGTGACACTATTGCTGATCCAAGCCAAGGTGCCCTTGGCCTTCTTGCCCACCTGGGCACTGCTGGCTCACATTCAGCTGCTGTTGACCAGCACTTGCAGGTCCTTTTCCATTAGGCAGCTTTCCAGCCACTCTTCCCTCAGCCTGTAGTGCTGCTGAGGGTTATTGGGACCCAAGAGCAGGAGCTGGCACTCGATTTTGTTGAAGCTCATAAATTTGGCCTTGTGCCATGAATCCAGCCTGTCCAGATCCCTCTGTAGAACTTTCCTAATCCCCACCCAACTTGGTGCTTTCTAAGCACTTGATGAAAACTAAGTGGAGGTGCACTCAACTCCCTTGTCCAGATCGTGGTATAAAACAGGATATATCAAGATATAAAACAGGACTGGCCCCAACACTGAGCCCTGGGGAACCCCACTAGAGTGCAGCCACCAGCTGGATGTAACTCCATACACCACAGGCAGTTTTTGGTGCTCAGCCAAACATCGAGCGCCCACTAAAAGCTGCTCTAACACCCTCCCTCTGCAACTGGACAGAGGAGAGAGAGAAAAAAGAAAAACAACTGAGAATTCATGAGTAGAATAAGAGCTAAAGAGTGAGAAATAAAACTATCTTAAAAACACCTTCCCCCCACACCCTTCCTTCCATGTTCTCCCTCCTCCCCCCACCAGCAGTGCAGGGGGACAGGTAAGGGGGGTTGTATTCAGTTGTTGTTTCCCATGGAGTGCGGTTGGGTCTCTGCACCCTGATGGTCCTCCATGGGCTGCAATGGGACAACTTGCTTCACCATGGTCTTCACCACAGGCTACAACGGGGCCACAGATCTGAGTCCTTCCCCTGCTTCTGTGGGTTCCCTTCCCATGGGAGACAGTCCTTGATGGACCTCTCCAATGTGAGTCCATCTCTTGGGCAGCAGTTCTTCCCAAACTGCTATCCTATGGGTCACTCCTCCACGGGGTGCAGTCTTCACGAATGAGCTGTACCAATGTGGGTCACCCACAGGGCCATGAGTCCTACCTGGGAAAAACCTGCTCCACTGTGGGTTTCCCTCTCGACAGGGCACAGGTGTCCAGCAGGACCCACTCCATCCTGGGCCTCCCACGGGGTCATGCATCCACCTGCTCCAGCATGGGCTCCTCCATGGGCTGCAGGAGGTGTCTGCATCCCAATGGTCTTCTGCAGGCTGCAGGGGCCTCCGCTCCCAGGGGAGGCTGGGGGGTGAGGGGAGACCTCCTCCCCCTTCTGCTGCACTGATCTTGGTGTCTGCATTGTTATCCCATGTTCTCATTCTGCTCTTCCCAGGCTGGAATTGCTTCTGCGCAACACTCTTCTGTTCTTAAATATGTTATCACAGAGGCATTACATGCTTGCTAATTGGCTCCATCTTGGCCAGCAGCAGGAAGTCCATCCTGGAGCTGGCTATCATTGGCTTCATATGAGCAGTGGAAGCTTCTAGCAGCTTCTAACAGAAGCCACTCTTGTAGCCCCCCCACTACCAACACCCAGCCACATAAACCCACGACACCCAGCAAGCAGTGCACCCGTCCAAGCCATGAACAGCCAGTTTTTCCCGAAGACTGCTGTGGGAGTCAGTCTTGAAGACTTTACTGAAGTTCAGATTTACAGAAGACACAGGGTTTTTCCTCATCCACCTGTCAGTTCACCTGTTTATAACAGAATATCCAGTTTCTCAAGCAGGACCTGCCTTTCCTAAACTCATGCTGGCTGAGCCTGATCCCCTGATTGTTCTGTATTGGTCCCCTGGTGTGATCACTGTCAAGACAATCTGTTCCATGACCTTCCCCAGCATCAAAATCAGGCTGACAGGCCTGTAGTTCAATGGATCCTCCTTCCAGCCCTTCTCTTATGTGGAAATCACACTGGCTAGCCTCCAGTCATCTGGGAACCTCCACAGTTACCCAGAGCTGATGATAAATGATGGAGAGCGGCTTGGCAAGTTCCTCTGCCAGCTCTGTTAGTACCCTTGGGTGAATCCATTGACTTGAGAGCATCTAAGTGGCACAGCAGGTCACTAACTACCTCCTCCTGGGTCTGTTCTGCTCTCTGTCCCTGTCAGCCAGCTCAGGGGGCTGGTTGCCCTGAGGATAACAGGTCTTTCTGTTAAGATTGAGGCAAAGAGCATATTAAGTATCTTAGTCTTTCCCTCATCCTTGGTTATCATGTTTCCCTCTTCATCCCAAAGGAGAGATTTTCATTGGCCCTCTTTTTGTTGTTGATGTTTTTATAAAAGCACTGAGTAAAACACTGAAGTAAAAGTACCACCTTCTTAATCACACTGTAGCTCCAGTGTTGCTGTATCTTTCAGTGGTTCTTTTCACAAACCTAAAATGCAGTTTGAAACCAAAGTCCACTTTACATTTTATTCTGGCTCTGCTTGGGCATAACTTCTTTTGTTTTATGTTCAATGAAGGGAATCATTCGCCTAATTAAGGGCTTCAAGAAGCAAGTCCTACCTTTTTAAGAGACATGAGTGTTCATGGACTTTAATTGACTTTGTGACTGTTACTTCTTCATTCAGTTTTCATCTTACTGACAAGTGTTTTGTCATCTGCAGCACCAGAGATACTGCGGGGATGTGCCTATGGCCCTGAGGTGGATATGTGGTCCCTGGGAATCATTACTTACATCCTGTAAGTTGCTACAGAGGCGGTTAATTTGTTAACACCCTCAAGATTTTATGACGTTACAAGCTGTGCCATTGAAAAAGACAAGACCCTTAATTATGATATTCCTAATCTTACTGAAGTAAGTTAAATCCTAGAGGAGCATAGGAAAAAACCCACTCAGGTTATATATTTAATACATATAATACTCCTTCCTGAACAGCAGGAAGATCTGCACAGAATCATGCTATTAAAGTAAATGAGTAGTAGTGAAGTTGCTGAAAGCAAAAATACAGGCATGCAAGTGTCAGAAATCATTGGGGCCGCCTCCTCATTCACAAAAACTGTGAGAGATTCTAAGTTGCTTCTTGACTACAGATGGGACAAGAAAAAGTTAAGGTGCTTGCAATAGTTTCACAGTGCCTGTGAATATTCTCAAATGCAACTGCCCCATCTGTGACAGCCACAGACACTGCCAAAGCTTCAACTGCAGCATCAGTGTTGCTGTCTCACAGCATCTCAGCCAGGAGGCAGGGAACAGCTCTGGACTCTCTGTCTGCAAATCAGTCTGTTGGGTTAATGTTGAAGTGTTCCTTTTCTTACAAGATAACAAAAGACACTGTTGAGAAAGGGCTATGAGCAATGCTGGCCATACATACTTTAAACAGTTGAAGTTGCAACTATAGACCAAAATTTTCAAACAGTTCTGTCTAAAGGTAGGCATTTGTGTCTACATCTTCATAGTACAGCTAGTCATGATACAATTGTTAAACACTGGAATTACTTTTTTGTATTATTGAATCTTTCAAAGGAAGATTACTGAGAGTGGAAAATTGTATTGATGCTTCCCTTTATGTGAGAATAAATAACTGATTTAGTCTCTTGACCATGACAATGCTAAGATGGCTTGTGTTGTTATACACAATACTTTTAGGAGAAGAAAATTAGATTGTACGTGTGTACACTAAAGATATGGAGGATTTTATACATCTGGGTCATTGTGTTTTCCTTTCTAGGACTCATTAACTGTGTCCAGCAAGTACAGTGTGTAATAATAGAATTATTTTCTTTTTGTCTTCTGCAAAGAAATAATTGCATTCTCTAGGATTTATACTAAAAGTTCATGTAAGGATATGTAAACACTCTGATGGAAATATCAGAAAGTATCTTTTTTTCTGTATATAAGCTTCATATAATTCACAGCTCTCCTTTTGTGTGTTTGTAAATAATAGGCTACAATAATTCCATTTGCCATTTTTTTATCATCTCCATTTTAAATGTGACCCTTTGTCTCAAGATTTGGTTTAAGATCCAGACTTTGTGTAAAAGATCACATCTCAGAAATTGCCTGCCAGGTGCTCACTTGTCAGTTCTGGAGTTTCCACAGATGGCAGAGAGATGTGAATGTTGTCAGTAAGTCTGTCCCTAAGACTGGAGAAATGACTTGTATTGATCCTTTAAAAAGCCACTTAGATTAAGCTATGGTCCTTTCTAGTTATTCAAGGCTTAAGGAAGTTGCTGTACTTGAAAGTACAACAGCAGAACTTGGTTTCAAGTGTAGGCAAGCTCCAAGCAAGAACAGAAATCAAACTGCTATTTGAATACATGGAGTGGCATTTGCTACTTGCAGCCTTTCAAAACCTTCCAGCTGTTCAGGAGATGCTCCCAAAACACAATAAACCTCTGCACTGGTGTAAAAACATGTGTGTGAGTTGCTGCTCTGAGTGGAACACCACAAGAATGGATACTTTTCCACTTTTTTCCTTCTTATGACCCTTCCTACTCCCAACCCGAAATTCAGTTTGATCTGCAGGAACAAGCCAGGCAAAAATCCACTTGGCTATATTTTTCTTTTAGGTTTAGCAGTATTCCACATTTAAAGCTCTTCTATTGCATGTAAAGCTCTGTGGATCAATATGGTCTGGTACATGTATAATAACTAATTCATCAATCCTGCAGCCTAAAGGACAGTGTTGCATGTCTCAGTCTCATAGTCTAGAAGAAGGAATGCACTTCAGTACAGTCAAAAAAATACCTTGCTGTACGTGTCTCCAAAGTGGAATGGATGTAAGAGTAACAACCATGTTACAGAACTGCATAAAATTTCTCATTAATCTTCTCATTAATCAAAGTGGACTTAGCATTTGATTAAGGAAAACTTTGACACATATTTTGACTGACCAGTTTTTCCTGAGGCAGATTATATTAAGATCTGTTGATGACAATGTCATAATTCCAGGGAAGCCACGTGTTACAGTTTGAAAGAAGAAACAAGAACAGTTCTTGTATATTCTTAGAGCAGGTTAGAAATCCTTCAGTATGTCTGAGATGCTGATAGAGGTCAACAAATACAGAGGCTTTGCCTGTAGATTGCATGGATTTAGTTAAAGGTGGTTTTTCACTAACTTAAAAGGAGATAAAACACCATGTGGTAATATTTTTTTTTTTTTTTTTGGTAGATGTTTGCATTTTTTTTCTCTATTTGTATGTAATTGATTTAAAATGAGTCATCATAATAAAATGATAGTTCAAAATAAAATCAAGAGCAGCCACATTGGGTCTTACCCTGCTTTAATTAATATAATTTGAAATCACACCTCTAGTTTTATTCATCTAATTTGGTATGTAGCAAAAAAACCCATCTGTTTGCTGAAATAGATTTTTAAGTGAAAGCGTATGTATAGAAATTGTTAAAAAGACAAAAGGTGATAATTGTGAGTTATAGTGACAGTAGAGAAAATTTAGGAGATCTTCAGTGCAGTCACATCAAGTCTTAAATGTAGGCTTACTGTATGTTATACAGTATCAAAAATCCAGTTTAGGCTGACCCAGTGAGGGGCCCAACAACCCTTTTCAGCAAAGGTGTTCCATGGGGAGTGATGTGATGCAAGTCCAGAAATGGTGGTGGAACAGGAGGCAAATAAGAAGGGAACAGCTGGAGTATTGTGGCCAGCTCCCACCTACAGAAGCACATGGTATCTGGAGGCTGGATCGTGGTGTTTTAATCCATCTCTGCCAGGCCTGGAAATTAATAATGCGCCCAGGATGTGCTTACAGTGGAGTGTTTCTCCTCTTCAGCAGAGGAATGTGATGCAACTGTTCCACCCACAGCTATGCACCACTCCCAAAGCCACATTTCTTCCTTGAGCATCAGTCTCCTTTTTCAAGACAGAAAGCACATTGCTTTGGTTTAGAAATATAAAACTAATATAAAGTTAAAATATAAAGTTACATTTTCCAGACTTGTTGCTGTCTTGATCGTTATATCTGCTGTTATTTTCCTGTCATAATCTCATTGCTTGTTGCATTTTCTGGAGGCAGAGTAGCAGATCACGTACTGGTTGAATAGGAAATTCACTTACAGATATCTGATTATGTGTGCAAGCATGATTAAAGTGAAATGAAGAGATAAAAAAGAACATTGTATAAGTGGAAACCACTTCAATGAGTTTGCTTTCCCTGAGGCCAGCAGTGTGGATCTGTGCTGGGATCTGTATTATTCAATATATTCATAAATGCAGTCATTAGTGAGATCACATTTCTTGTTTGTATGTAGGTTACCTAAGTAAAGATGTGGGGTGATTAATAAAACCTTACAGAGGTTTTTACATTTTGTGGATGATAGGATTAAAGAATGTACAGGGATGAACATAATCAAAAATCAGTCCTAACTGGACATATAAAAACTTCCAACTTCATAGGTAAAATGGTGTTCCTCAGCTAATTCCTATTGCTCTGGCAAGAGTTACAGGGATTCTGATAAATGCTCTCCGATCATGTTAACTCTGTGCTTGTAAACAATCTAAAAAAAATAAGGTCAGAAAGTTCTAGCACAGAAACTAAGATTAAAATAGGAAACATCATTACACTAATTTGTAAATTAGTCGTGCCCATTTGCACTCACTTCAAAAAGACACACAGCTGGAGAAGTGTCACAGAGACAGCAGTGAGGAACAAAGGTTTCAGACTTGGGAATAACTAGGTAGTTCAAGGGACTTCCTCCTGAGGCCAGCAGAGCAAAGGGCTGCTAGAAAACATTTATTAGCATGTAGAATGTATACAGATACCAATTGGTGCATGGCTACTCTTACAATATGTCCCTGTACTAATAGTTCCAATTAAAGACATATGAAAATGGAAAATTTAGAATTTGACCAGATTTTCTCAGTGCTTACAAATACTAATGGCCACATTTTTCTCTGCTCTGTAGAATTAGGAGTTCATGAGTACAGCCAGGTCTGGTTTTCCAAAGGAGTCTCTACAGAATACAAAGCAGGAAAAAATAATACCATGAACTGTTCCTGACAACCTAATTAATCTTTGATAAATTTATTTCTTTTTTATCCTTGCAGACTTTGTGGCTTTGAACCATTTTATGATGAAAGGGGAGATCAGTACATGTTTAAGAGAATCCTGAACTGTGAATATGACTTTGTGTCCCCCTGGTGGGATGATGTGTCTCTGAATGCCAAGGATTTAGTAAGTAAAGCAAAAGTCAGACCAGAGTATCTAGTATCACTTCCACTGAGTCAATTTTTGGGGTGGGGGAAGAATAATTGGTTAATTAATTGTTCATACAATCTCTTGCTTTTCTTCTTGTCTTTGATATATGATGGTGCTGTTAAATATCCCTGTTAGTCCAGTGCTGTAATTTTGCACTCAAACCCATGGATGTTCACGTCCTTCTCTGAATAAGCCACAGACTGTTGGCAGCTGTCACAGTGTTCATATATGCCTGCCTTTTTTCTAGCTCTGATGTGTTTCATCATTCGTCTTTTCTGGGCAACTACCTTCAGGGGAAAGTAGAAACATGCCCTTTTTTTTTTTTTTCCAGTTTTCAAGCCTGAACTTTAGGGAAAGAAATGCTAAAGGGAATGAAACTTTTTTCCCTCTGCCTTTTCTGACAGACCTTTTCTGTCCATTTAAGCTTTTTCTCAGTAGATGAGGGAAGACTGATTACTTTTAAATACGGTCCATTAGCAAAATGCAAGAGCTGGCATGCTATCAGCACTGTATTCTTTCATTAGTGGATAAAGTAATTTGGATTCAAGAGATACTGATCTGCAGAGATAGGTATGCTTGAGTCTGATTTTTTGTCAATAATAACTTGCATAATTCAGTTATTTCATCAACACTGAAAACATAAATGGTCTGTTCCATGTTACTTATACAAACTGTGTCATAAAATACCATGTAACTGGTGTTTGTGAAGTACTTCTGGACATTTCAAATGGAAGGATTGTAGAAGTTCAAAGTACTTTTTTGTTGTTTTATTAGATGTGGAGTTTTTCTAAAGTCAAAATATCATTTAGTGCCAGATAAACAGCAACCTGAAAGTAAAACTGCTTGTATATCGTGTATACAGAGCTTTTGTCCAAACTGCTCCATACTGTTCTGGTACAATAAAGTTCAAAGTTTCAGGTTTGAATACTGTATAGGAAGTTGTAGGTAAGGATGAAGACCATGATTCTTAAAATCTTCTGATATGGGCAATTCTGGAGATCCAGTTGAAGGGATTTGTTTACTTTGACTTCTTCCGTGAAGACACAACTGGCTGGATTTATCACAATGCCTGGCACCATCTTTTTTTAATAGTTCTTTGTAGGGAAATTTCAGAGGACCCTAAAGCGAGTCTTTCCTCACACTTGGGTACAAAGCAGCAGTGGAGCCCTGTGCCATCACTTGCACTCTGCTCCAGGAGGGTGTGCAGGCAGGAAAGCTGGGTAGGTTTGGCTCTGCAAAGTATCGTCTGTGTACTTCGTTACTCCATCCCCAGCTTTCTCTTTGTTTTCAAAACTCTGCTAGTCCAGACATAACAGCGAAACCCATGAAACGTGGCTTGATTGGAAACACCTTGTATCCAACACTTTGTACCACCTCCACTCCCAGGGGTATGTTTGCAGCGCCTTTTTTCCCAAAAATGTCCTACTCTTGTGTTTGAAGAGGTGCAGCTTCACTGGCCTTGGTGACAGAAAGACTGGTGTGAACAGCATTTGTTTCAGGGTGGGCTAAGAGAGAAATACTTGTAGAATGCTTTTAATTCCTATGTACATGAGGTTTTACAGAGACTGAAAGAAACATTTCCTTTGTGATGTACCTGACATTGCAAGTCTTCATGAGCTGCATGCAGTTTAAATTTTCTAATTTTTAAAACTTGTCCAAATCCAAAAGTAAAGACACTGCTCAGAGAAACTGCCTGATTGGGGTTATTTTGAGAATCTCTTAGGTTTTGTGTGGCAATTCAGACATGCAACACCCTATGGCAGATACAGGCCAGAGGCATTGGTACCTATTCTTAATATGTTAGTAGCCAGTTGATTTTTTTTCTTCTCTCTTCCCCCTTACTGGCTGTATTACTCAGTTGTTATTCATGGAGAACCAAGAAATGCCGGAAGCAAAACACTTTCAAAGACACAAATGCAAATTCTTGTTGGTTTCCTAGAATGCCTTTCACCTAAGATGCTTCCCAAAACCAGGACCAGCGGCCCAAAATGCAAAGCTAGGTAAATGTAAATGAAGAATAAGGTTGACGGTCTTTTGTGTTTCTTGCTTGTGATGCAGGTTAAAAAGTTGATTGTTTTAGACCCCAAGAAACGCCTCACCACTCTACAGGCTTTGCAGCACCCATGGGTTACGGGGAAGGCAGCAAACTTTGCACATATGGACAATGCACAAAAGAAACTTCAAGAATTCAATGCCCGGCGTAAACTTAAGGCAAGTCTCTGCACACAGTCTCTGTTCTGGCTATGAAAGCATGCAATTAAATTAGTAGCCTTGCAGAAACCTTGCATAGCTTTTGAGGACAACATTCCATACTGGTGTGGAAGATTTTTATTTAAGGTGACTGATGAAGATCGAAGAAGTGGAAGCCGATTTAGTCGATAACTGAAGTCAAATAAATAAAAATTGGTGAAGCTGATTGATAAGTGTCTACACAGATACAGCTACTGAAAATGCACACAACTTTCAAAATTTTCTTACATTCCTTCCCTCCTTCCCTTCTTCCTTCCTTTCTTCTGTCCATCTGTGTCCTGTACTGCTTGGCATCCTTATAGTACGGACAAGAAAGAATGAAATTCTGAGTAATTTCTTAATGAGCATCCATAAATCTGGAAGAAATTTAATCTACTGTATCATATTTTGATCTTTAAGCCACCCCAAGTTACTGTACCAGCAGGCAGCTAGGCATCTAACTGACATAACATCAGGAAACTTTCTTCTCCCTAAGTGCCTTTTTCAGCTGTTAAAGATTTGTGTCTGCTCAAAAGGTATTTCTAGGGATACTTCAGCACAAAAATTATTACCAACAGCTACAATGAAGCTGCCCTTGTAGTACCGGGGAATAAGGGTTAAAATCATCTTAACTGAGAGCTTAACAAGTTCCATGCAACCCAAATTCACAACACAATGACCCTTAACTTTCATTTTGCTTATTTTTTTTCAGTATTAGTAGGGAACCGTGACACAGAATCTCTACAGGGAAAAGAAAAATATTTCTTCATTTATAAAATTCTCAGAGTCTCTAGATATAATTCACATTGATGTTTTGATTTTGTTTTTCTTTATATTTTTATACCTTTGATCACCAAAAAAATTTTTTGAAGCCCAGTTTACTTAGATCCCTGTAGTCAACCAATTTATTCTTTTGAGACTAAAAGCTAATGCTTTTTATAAGTTTGCTTCTTCATTGCTTTTCTATTAAAGATTAAATGATCAAATCTTCAATTATTAAGAGAATTGATTTAAGTTAGCATTTATTGTAGAGTTAAAAGTTTTACACATATATACACGTAAAATAAACAATAAAATTCTAGACAATTAATTCCTAGTCAAAAAAAAAAAAAAAGACCAGAGCAGAAACACAGGTAGTACATGCTTTAGTTGTTGTTTTGTTAGTAAGAATAATATGAAATTATCCTCTCTTTCCCAACATACAAATCCAGAGACAGGCTTTCTTTATATAAAGACATATTTTTATTAAATAACTGTAAAGGTTTCAGTCATGATTTTTTCTTGTAATCATTTGCCCAAAGTCTTCTCACCACTACGTGGATGTCTGTGATTTTTCCTTTAAGAGGTCTAGACTGTCACTTTGAAAACTCTTGCCACTTTTATTGGGTTATACTTGTACTTTTTCTTCATATTCTGTATTGGCTGATTCTTTTTTATTGACAATGTCTATGTAGTCTGTTTTTTATTATCATCCTTTTTTTTTTTCCTTTTTATTTCTTTTCTTCTGTTTGTTTCTTTGTTTCAATGTGATTACCTCTCCAGGGTATCCATAAAACTTGCTATAATCCTCCTCTCCTCCCACAGACCCACTTCTGTGATGCCTAAGCACAAAGTTAGCCAAGTCAAAAGTAACTTGAGCTGCCATACACAGAGATTAGTATTTCTTCTCCTCACCTCTGTATGTTTGTTTTTTCAGGCAATAAAACTCTTTGAGGCAAGGGCTAATATAACTGTCTTCAGGAGTGTCTTCATTTTTTGTGATTTTTTCGTGACATGAAAGCCTACAAAAAAGGAGTAGGTTTATACGTATATCCTTAGGACTTTGCCCATATGCTCTGCACCACTGTGCTTGGCATATGCAATAGTTCAATAGTAACAAATATTGTTTTCCTTTGTGAAATTTTCATGAAATAATCAGTGGTGATACTGTTATTATTATGGCAGAAGATGGCTTTCTCTCTAACTGCAACATGGAAAACTTGAAGTAGTTTCTAAAAAAAAAATGGCAGCACTTGCAGCTGAAAAAAGAAGTCATGTTCATGTTGTCCAACTTGTAACCTTGTGACAGCAGTAATTTTAAACCTCAGTCTAGAATTTCAGATGGTCTTCTAAATCTGTCCAAGCCCAGGCAGGTATGTGATGTTACCACAAAGCCTAAAGGTGGTTACATTCCCTAAGGGAATGATGCTGAGGCTGCATTGCTGACATTCCATGCCCTTTAAGGAATGTTTGCTTGGTCCTCTCTCTCCCAGGCTGCAGTAAAAGCTGTTGTGGCATCAACGCGCCTTGGCAGCGCCAGCAGTCACAGTGCACACGACAGCAACAAGCCCAGTCACAACCCATCTCCTGTCCTCGGTGGCAAACCTGAAGAGAAACCCACTCAGGAAGCAGAAGCAGCTCCAGAGGAAATGTCTTAGGTCGATTTGCTTCCTCATTTCAACGGAGATCTGCCATTTCACACACCAGCTAATTTGTCATTCAGCAAGGGAGATTTGTAAGCTTGGCCTCTCTGGTTCTGCTTTGGGGTGCCAAATGCTCTGGCTGGTGATCCTACCTTCAATGCATGTGACTGCTTATGAAAATAGTAAACTGTTCCATAAGGCATGTCATGGAAACAGTGTAATTTGCAGTAATACCGGCAGGTGAAAATATGGGGATGAATAACTACCTACCATAATGTGTATACTTCATATACATCTATCTATGGCATTTGAAACAAAATGTTGTTTCATTTAATTTTATGGGAGTAGTTGTCTTATCCGTATTGTGAATTTTTTTGGACTGTTTCTTTCCAGATGCATAGTCCTTGAGCAGACAAAATGGAAGAAAATACCAAACCAATGCTTTTAAAACTGATGTCTGAAACTGATGCTTTTTATCTGTAAAATTGAAAAAGTATTTGGGGATTTACATGCAAAAAAACATTCCACTACTTCTGGGAAGAAATTGAAATGTTAGTTCCACTGGGCATGAAAATGTATTGCTCAAGCTTGCATTGAGAATGCCTTATTCAGATTTTTCCTGTTTATATACAATATTTTAATAAGAACCAAAATTACTCAGATTTCTGCCATTTAATTCTGTAGTAAAGTGTTAGCAAAACAAAACAATAGACTAAACAAGGATTACAGTAAATGCAAATTTTTGACATACCATTATATTTATTAATTAATTTCTAAAATGTGCAGCTAGAAGAATTTTTATAGGGCCTGAGGGAGTAATCTGCAATTAAATAAGTTGTAAATGTTTAAAGGAAGCTATTGTACAGCTTACTTATTTTACTTTGGGGAAATACTCTTTATACAAGGTCTTGGAGCAAGTAGTATAATCTAATTGGTTCCTGGGTAGTTTAGCCTCATGAGTAACCAGTTTCCATTTGTCAACATAATCAGGTCTGTATTTTCCTTTCAAAAGACATGTGCTCTGTGTAAAGTGATCCTCCAGCACAGGTCTTGCATCCACCCAGAGCTCCAGTGTCTTAAGTTATCAGCTATGTGCATTGATCAGCTTGCAAAAGTAGGGTCAGGCTCTTGAGCTGTCTCGATATTTCTGTTGAATGTCACTGAAAGGAATGGAAACATGAATATGCATCAGGATGTGTGACCATTTATACTTGTTATCAATTTAACAGCATGTGACTGTCATAAGGTTATGTTACAGAAACAGCAAAAGAACCTGATGTACAACAATATCATTCGTGCTCATTAAACTTTTTAATTAACTGATAGTTACCTAACAGCCTAATACACTCAACATTCCTCCTTTGCTTTCATTGTTTTTAGGCCTTGCACAACTTGATCTGAAAAAATATATCAGCTACTGAAAAAACAACAATTCAATAAAACATTCAGAGGCTATATTTCCTGATTAGATTAAAAGGTAATACAGTGTTATTCAGATGGTAGGTTTGATAAATAAAATGTGCTCTAGATTAAAAAATAAAGGAAGATTAAAGATACTGTCTTTACTAGATGAGAATGCATGCCAATGAATGTATTATACTTGGGATTTTTATCACTTCTTAGAACTCTTAGAAGTTGTACAAAGAGGTTTGCTAACTAAGCAGGGTTGCAATTTAAAGTACATGTATCCGTCTTTTTTTCAAGTGGCACACTTTGAGGTCAGCTGAAACAGCTGATGGGTTCGTGACAGCTGTGTAAGGCCAACAAGACACTTTTGCGGATTTTTCCCAATACAGTAAGACTAATCACTCTGGAGAAGATACTAAGTACCTCCACCTGTCTCACTTTTCACTGTCTTACTTCCTGTGAGGTGACTGCAGGACAAATGCATTTTTCACCCACTTTACTCATCCCTCTGGTACTGTGCTGAAGCCATCAAAGTTTGGTCACTAGGGATGTTTGATGGGAGATGCTGGATTTCTGTAACATTTCCTCCTTTATTTCGTATAGTTGCATTTAATCTGCAGGAGTGGAGCTTGCTGCA
>JAWWES010000094.1:12598630-12610692 GCA_035583135.1 Lophotriccus pileatus | reverse complement strand
CTTCTCCCCCACTCACAAACAGGGAAAAGGAACAATTTTCAACTTAACTTTAGAAACACAAAACAAACCATGACAGTTATATAGCCCAAAGTTGCATGTGGTACCTGAGTGGGGGCCTTTGCATGACTGAGGTGTTGAAAGGATTATTTTTTGTTTCTCTGTGCTGTTCCCACATATGTCTTTCAGCACACTCAGTGGTGTTTCCTCCTGCACAGATTGCAAGAATGGTAGCTTGGCCAGTTAGCCACTGTCCTGTAGTGGTGCAGATTGTTATTCCTGACACCTACAATTCCTTAGTCTTGCAAACTGCTTGGATGTAGAGTCCCCACATATCCCATTGTGGGAGGCGATTTTTCAAAATTTCAAAGAAATAAATCATGCTAAACTCTACAGGACATTTTGCAGTCTTCCCAAAAAACCCATCTGATTTGGTACTTCCACAGATGTAGCCGAATCTTTTCCCAAAAGAAGGTGTAGATTCTTACTACAGTTTCATAAAGTCATCCTTTTCATGCCTCCATAGCAGAACGGAAAAAGGGAGTGGAAAGCCCAAGGGAGAGAAGAGGGCATGTATCAAGATGATTTTCAGCCCCCACTGGAGCTCAAGGTTTTTTTTGCTTTGGACTGGCCTCTTAAAGGTAGCAAATCAAACAACTGTGCAGAAGCTCATGATACAGCATAACGTTATTTTAACTTTACAGAGAGCTTACAATGAGACAAACAAGACCATAGGAAATAAGACAGACCTAACAAATCAGAGGAACTTCTTGTAAGTTAGGATAGTTGGGGAGTTAAAGAAAGTCATGCTGCTCCATAACTAACAAATTTCTGCATTTCTGTTGATGCCCAGTGCAGTCTTCTTTAAAAAGCTCCAGGATTTCACAGTTATGTCCTCAGCAGTTCAAACACCTGTTTCCTTCAACATGCTGTACATACCGTGGAAGCTTTCTGTCTGAAATACCCAAGGGGTGCAGATTTTAGGAATGATTCAGTATTTGTACAAACATTGTGAATTCTCTATATTTTTATTTGTTATACTTTCATTTATTTATACTTTTACTTATGCACCAGAACAAGCATGCTGAGATTTCTTTCCTTCTTCCTCCAAACTGTGAGGAGTATGGCACCCAAATAACACAGGTACTCATGTTTGCTGCTGCTCAAATCCCCTTGAGCACTGCTCTGCATTCCCAGTGCACCTGGGAGCTTGAAGCAGTAACTACATGCTCGTTGTAATTCTGATTTGAGCCCAAATGAAAAGCAGCACTCAGATTGACACACTGAGATAGGCAGGAAATCTTAGCACAGTAGTTTGCTCTCTATGATCATAATCTGCCTCAGAGGGGGGTCGTGCTGGCAGGCAGGTCAGCACGGCCCAGGTACAGAACTCAGGAACTGCTTTTTGTCACACATGCCAGGGCACAACCAAACTGGTCCACAGACAGCTTGAGCAAGGTTACTTTCTGATAACACTTTGGGCAGTAACTCATCTTCTAACAGTTCCACCTATGTTGCCTGTATCAAAGTAACATATTCAGGGATTATTAGGTTATCATAATGACTTTACATACTGAAAGTGACATTTTAAAGAAAATTACTTTGGAGAAGATAGTTCTGGGTAATGTATTGGGATCTGAGGCTTCTTAATCCAGATGTAACATTTCTTATTGTGTGGGTCAGCTGTGAAACATGCACAGGTATCTGTCAGGTGCTGTTATGATCTGTGTCTGATTTCCCTCTGCTTATGACACAATCCTGAGGAAGGTCAATCTCATGATAATCAGTCCCTGTACTGTAAAACTAAATCACCAGCACAGCTCAACAAGGATTGGAAAAGGCAGAATGTATTCCAAAGTTTAAACTGTGCTCTAGGACTTCAGTTAATATTTAGCATAGATTTAATATCTCTTCCATCGTCATATTATCTTTCACGAGGCAATGGGTCTAAACATCACTATTTTGTTTTAGTAATTGTGACTTTAATCATCTTCCAAAGATCCAAAGTGGTGTCTATACCTATTCCTACCCCACTTTGCAGAAGGTGATACAATGCAAGCCCTACAAGACCCTGCTTTATCTCAGAGGTCACAGTTCCTTTTCTCATCTCTTTCCACTGAAGTCAAATGCTGCAGAACTCTACTGCTCTTATGCCAACTTAGTAAGAGAAATAAGGAAAGGTTCTACATAAAATACAGGTTATTTTCTTCTGTAGGTGCTAATTATATACATGTCAATACACATGTTCCATGTTTTATAAAACCTAATCTATATGCCTTCTTCAAGGTGCTACACGCTCACATTTTTAAGATTAACTTCATTTTCATGGTTAATAAACCATTTCTTAAACATACCAAAAGGTCATACTAAGCCAAAATAATAAAGTTCTTCCACATCAATCATGCAGTCATCACAAAAACAAACAAACAAACAAACAACCCAAACCAAACTTTTATATGTATTTTTAGAATTGAAGCATTGAGAAAATTCTATTTGTACAGTTTTCAAGAGATTTCAATCTAGAAGAAGTCTGAGTTGGGCACCTTTCTTGGCCTAAATCAAATTTCTAAGTAAAAATAGGTTTTATGGCTTTCAAATTCAAGGGGACAAATTTATATCATTAGAGATCACCACTGAAGATAAACTACATTATCAGATATAACTCCCCAAAAAGTCACTGAATGGTACATCTGGTTGAACAAGAATTGAAAAAGCTACATCCCAAGTCTGCTGGAATTCAGTATTTGAATTTATTCTGCAGTTGCATTCAAAATAGAAATACAATCACTTAAATGCTGAACACAGTAAGTTAAACACACTGTTAAAATACACTGACATTGACTTTCTGCAGATAGGCACCACTCACCTGGTTTCACTGGGATTAGGGCTACTTTTACAGCAGTGAACCTCCCAGGCTGAATCAGCAGCTCACACCATCAAAACCGTTCTGGTTACTCATGATTACTGGAGGAATTATATGCTCCCTTTGTGTTTTACAAATACTCTGTATTTCATATACATAAATCCATCAAATTTGGGATCAGGGTCTGAGTATCTATCTGAAGTAGTGGTCCACCTCCCAGCAAGCTGTGGTAGAGTTCCTTGGACTGCCCCCAAATTGTACTTAGCCCAGCCTCTACCTCCTGCATATGTAAAATAAGGAGCACAACAACAGGCAAGGTTTAATGCTGGAGGTTTTAGATGAGGAACAGAAGCCAAACAACACAACTGTCTTATCTTTAGTCACTTCTCCCATACACACAGAGCACCTAGTTAAAGTGCCAAAGAGTAAAACAACATATTGCTCAAATCCCTAAAAAAGTTAAGATTTTTAAAAAAAAGTATTAGCTATATAAAAATAATTTTCATGTGTCTATATACATGCCATTTCCATAACAAAAACAGGTCTCTGCTATTCTTGGCCACCTTGTTCAGAACTTGCTTCTGGATAACAACATTCTAGGTTAATTGAAACACTCTAAAACTCAAGTGACAGAAATCTATACTAAGCAATTTACTTTCTCTCCCATTTCTTCTGCATAAACAAAACATGAGTTCCTGCACTTTGTCCTTTTAAACTGCTTTCCTGTTTTAACTGTCTTGGCTCCATCTAGATTGTCCACTAACTTAGGAGGAAAAGAAGGTGGAAAAAGGTTCTGATTCTGTGGCTTTTTGTTCTGATGTACTCTTATTAAAGAAAAGCTCTGCTTCAAGATCTAGCACTCCTCTCTACCTATAGCTATATAAAACAAATTTTAATTTTGGTTTCAAATAAATAGAAGAGATTTGAAATTAGACATCTTTCTTGTAGTTCTGTATTACTCTGTAGATGAACTGAAATTTTTATTAAAAACAGCAACACACTTAAAATACACTAGCAATTTTCTTTTATTTAAGCTCAAGTTCTTCTTTCTTCAGCTGCTCTGTGCTTCACAAGCCTGTCTTTACTGAATGCATAAAAAGCCATTTCACTGAATACTAGATAAGGATAGATATTCTAGAAGTGTTAGAGCCCCTAAAATGGGTGTTTGGAACAGGGGGCTCTAAAACTTTTCTGCAGTGCCTAGTGCTCCTTTACACAAAGGAGTGTAAAGGGATGGTACAATACACAAAACCCAACAGGGAGTTAACATTTTCTGCCCTTGAAGACACCAAAGGCTGTTTGATGCACTGTTTTTAATCATCTTAAATACCTTAAAACATGAAGCACGTTGGAAAAGCCCTCACTGTATATGGTATCATGTGTTTCTACCTCTTTTTGCCTGAGCAATGAGAAAGAAAAGTCCTCACTGTTCAGAGTTCAGCTACAGTGGCCAGTGTCAAAAAAGCCAATGTTGCAGGGGAAAAATTTTCATCTGATTTTTTTTTTCCTGAGAGTTCATTAGCAGTCCTTGGATTATGTGTACACAACTGGCTCCAAAATATCAGGGCTTCAAGGTACCTTCCCTAACTACCACACAGTTAAACTCATCATTCTGAGCACTGCTGAAGCACAGGAATAATTCAAATCTCACCTGATCACATGACACATACCAATATTAAAAGCCTAAAAAAAAGAGATTTTTAAAGAGATTTCAGATTCCTAACAGTACAGAGAGTAATCCTTTGAATGCCCCTTCTATCTACCTGTCAAAATGACTAGGTTGCTGAAAATCCTTAAAAATTTGGACCTTAAAAAAGCCCTCCACCCTTCAGCATGTCTGAACAATTCTACAACTTGAGCTTTGGCCTTCAGTTGCTCACATTTTGAGATGCTAATTTCATTTATTGCAAAGAGTAATCTCACAGCAATGCACCAGCCTGCTGTCAGTCTGTGCTTGCTACAGCAATGCCCATACCTCAAAAAAATGACTGGCTCTTACTGTTGCTTAAAAAAACAGGTTTTTCAGTTAAGGAAGAAACACACATACACATAGCCCCAAAACCAAGCATATACACACACACGCACAATTGCATGCAAATTTAAGTAAAAAATTCTTTAGAAGTGCAGGGTATCACTGAAGATCCATTGGAGATTTGCTATTTTGACAACTGTGTGACTAAGCCCACAAAAAATTATGGAAAGACAACTAATGACTAAATGAGCTTTGGATCAGCTGTAAGGGCATTTCTTTATCTATGCACTCAGACTATTATATTCAACAGTAAGTAAGTTACAGTTACAACATCAAAGAAATGCCAGTAATGAACTTATTTTTGCTAGCAAGTGCAAAGAGCTTTCTTATGAATAGTATCATTTAACAACTTAGCTATATAATATTCTTATGATAAATCAAAGCAAATTTTAAAAAAAATACAGATGCAGCTGTACAAACTAAACAAATCAAAGATGTTAATATCTGTACCTATCTAACAAAATTACATCTTCAATAAGATGCTTCCTGTACAGCAACCTGCATCAGCAAAAACCTGAGCACTTGGCCACCTTTACTGTTGGATAGAGCTGAGTTTATGCTGCATTTTTCAAGAGCACACATGCATCTTGTGTTTTCTACCGAGGAAGCCAGGGGCTTATTAATTCAGGATATTCCTCACACAGCTGCAGAGTGCTGAGCAGCAGAAAGAATCTTGCATTAAGAATATATGCTAAGTATATATAAACTGGTAAAGTTTCGATCTTCAACACAAAGGCTAAGATATCATTCAGGAACAATGTTGCCTCAACTCAGCAGGTAACCTATGCCAAGCTAAACAACATAATCTGATTGCACAGAATGCATGGGCTTTTAAGTCACTGTTTGTCTACGATTTGAGTGCCTTTTTGAGGTCAGAGTAGAAATTAGCCAAGGTACTGGACATAGCAGTGTCTACTGCAGATTGTGGCAGCATCCCTCGCAGTTCAGTCTGAATGTAGCCCGTCAAAAGGCTGTGGTTGGGACAATCCTTGAGGGGGACACAGAACCAGCCGCAAGGGTGATTGAATCCACGCACAAAGTTAGGCCTCACCTCCTCGTAGTCGAGGCTTATACCTATCAAGGAAAATGAACAAGCAAACAAACAAAAAGATAAATTAATTTAACACAAATAAAAAAATACAAGTGCAGTAAATTTGAAATGTACAAGCTGCTGCTTCTTCGGGAATTTAGTAGAAGGGACATGTTTCAAGTTTCTGTGTACTTTCATGAATGGAAGTTGCTCTTCATCCAAACTCCACAACAGCGCATACATAGAGAGCATCATGAGCAAAAATTCAGATATTAAAAGGACCTTCCTCCCGTTTATTAGAAGCCAGTTGCTACTCCTCCCAGTTTGCTCTGAGTTGGAGGACTCAACTTGTCTCTCCCACTCCAGTCCCACAGTTGACATAAGTGAAACCTGGCACACAGACAAACCAGTACCTTGTACACTCCTTTAAGTCTGTAAAACGTTAAAACACCTTTGAAATTGTTAAAATACCTTGAATTTACTTGTTGTAGACAATCTCACACCATTTTTGGAATGTTTACTGCAGAATGAAACTGCATTTGAACCAAATCTTAAGCCAAGTGCTGTTGCAAAATAAGGATTAAGCAGAGGTAAGAGGTAGCTTACCACACGTTAGAAGCCCATCTTCATAGCTTGTGGTGTAAGAGAAATCGACAAACTCCCTTGGTGCTATGATGTTCCAGAGCTGGCCAGCAGTTGTATAGCGCATCACACAGCAGTTCTGGTCGAGTGACAGAATAAAGAGGGTGAGAAAACAAAAATATAATGAATACAGGGAAATTCATGCTTGTAGTCAGCTAGCATTTCTCACAAAGGTCACAGCCTCTGTCAACTATGCTGTGCAAACAAATTCAGTGAAGTCTGAATGGCTGTGCCATTTTCAATCTAAATGCTGGAGGCTGTGAGAACTTGTGGTCTACAGCCAAGACCAGAAAATGTCTGGCACCATAAAGGTTTGAGGATCTAAAACTAGAGAACTGTGCCATGCCTGGGAACTGAAAGCCATGTGGCTCTATGTCACTATTACTTAGGAAGTCTGAAAGGATCATGAACACACTGAAAGAGAACTCTCTTGCTACTAAGATGCTCCAGTCAAATGCTTTTAATCTATCAAGTGAAAAATAAAACGGAATGTAAACAACTCTTCAAAACGGGTTTTCTTACAAGATAATAGAATTTGTATAGATTTTAGGGGATAATTAGCAAAAATACCTTGTCTTTGTTTAGTCCTGACCCTCAGTCTGAACTATTTTGTGCCTCAGCACAAAGCCATGCCACACAAGTCAGCCTTTCAGGAAGAGGAAGAGGATGCAGCTTCCATATGTGTGATTATTATTGTTTATGGAAAGGAAGCAAGCAAGCTGCATGAAAAGGCTTTTTGGCATATACAATATCACACTGTAGCTATCTATATGTGAATTTTATCAGAGGTCCCAGGTTCAAGAGAATTGTGACTGACTCCTTTATTTTTAGCATTTTTGGAAAGATGCATGTCAAACTTCAGACCAGGACTGTGCTGCCAGAAAGCCTCATCTGAGGTCACACACAGCATGTATGCACAACGCCTCATGTGCAGAATGAAAAATGTTACTATTTGTAGGCATTACTCCTCTGCTGTACCGTTAAATTCATATACTCATCTATACACAACTCCCTGAAGAATCTAGACAAGTCTTCACCTCTTCAAATGTTTCCAAGATGTCCATTGAGGTCATTAAGCTGTCCCAGTCTAGCCTGTAAGGTCCAGGGCGAATATGATCCACTATTCTGTTAGTAACATCTTCCACCACTCCTTGAGCTTTGTAGCTAGAGAAACATATGTTTACATTTAAAAGTGAGAAATTTTTTGTATCATACTAATTTGTAACAGTAAAATTACATGTTAGTGTACCTGGAGGTACAGACAGTGGACAACTGAATCAGAAAAACAGCACAGAAAAAGACCTATGGGTGCATCTACTCTTCTCTGCAACACAAGTTATTCTGAGAAACCTTGTCTTTTTTTCTGCAAATATTTTTAAAATAGCAAAATCCTTTCTTAGATAAAAATTAACCTGCTCCTTTCTCTAATAACTTGTTATTCTGCTCCTCTTGCTGGGCTAGCAAGGGAGTTGACCAGAGACAAGTAAAACTAAAAAGGAAAAAATAAGATCAGTAATATAATGGGAACAACATTTTTCATAAGGCAGAAGTAATACCAGTAAAACCAAGCTAATGAGAAACTACATTATGCTTTAATGGCATATAAGAGTATCAAATAAAATAATTTGGTACAGATGCTACAGAACATCCATTTGTTATCGGGTCTTTTTAGAGTTTTTGTTTACTTGAGTTACTGGGCCTCCAGTTCCTGAAGGTCAAAAATCCATCAGGACCATTATTTTCAAACTACTTTGTGTTAACTAAGATGTTCTTATTTATTGCAAATAACTAGTCAAACACTATCTTTTCACATGACTTTTTGTTTCTTCAGAGTAGCATTTTCTAGTAACTATTTCTTTGCCTAAACCTACAGATACCAAGAGAACCCAGAGACGGAAACTCACACAGGAAGGGCATTTGTGTCACACATCTTTCCCACAACTACACACTTGATATTTTACTCTATTGCAGCCCCATAGTCAGTGTAACAGTCCAAGCACTGACTAACACTTCAGACCTACTGAACCCAGACTAGATCCTGTGCTACGCAGGCCATCATTTCTGGGCAGATGTTTTTGCTCACTTCAGCCAATGGGAGTTCTGTGATGTGTTCCACAGATTTCACTGTCTGTTATTTTGAATATCATGCAGCACTGAAGTATCAAAGTGTAACACTGCAAAGAAATAATACAGGTACAACAGATAATACCTTTAGCTTCCACTCTGGAGAACCTCTGTAGCTGAGAATCTCTGTTGTGTAGAATTCACAACTTTAGTTTTTAAACTCTATAAAGCACATCTATGGAACCTTAAAAAATCATCTGCTCTGCAGGCAAACTTACAGGTATCCACTGAATTCTTCTGATGGTTTACGCCACACAGTTGCATCTTTCTGAAAAAAAATATAAGATATTATGTTAATTGTCACTTATTTACAATTATAAGATGTTCAGAAAATGCTTCAATTTTCCTGATGAAAAGCAACCAATTTTACCACTAATTATGGTTCATCCCAAAGTCTCATTGACTGGGGCACCTGGGAGATGTTTCAGATATCTCTTGTGATACTCCATTCTTTCAAAAAAATCAGACAACTGTCTTTCTCAGTGTAAAATGCTAGAAATCTGCACAGAAATAGGGCTTGGTAGGCCAAGCCAGTTTGCTATGAAAACACAGAGAATAATGGAACCACATTACCAGGCAAAGCCTTTCAGTTAAAAGTCAACTGGAAAGCCATTATCTGGATGCTATTTGGACAGGAAGACTACACAACTTTTGGCTGCACTCCTGCAACACATAACCAAACAGATGTGTGCAGGACGTGCTGACAGTGGCAGAAGGGGAAGCTTAAGTTACCCTTCTATGCTAAATGCCTCACTAAAAGTCTCTTGCAAGTAGTAGTCTATTAAACAGACAGAGGAAGAAACTAGCATCTTCTGATTTTTGGCTAAATATTAAATGGAACCTCTGTACAGTATCTCTGAATTTTAGTGTTAAAGACAGTATCATATGGCATTGCTTTATTTGGAGTCATGATTATATAAGCACAAAGAACTAAATGTCCTAAAGAACAGTACTATTAATTACTGCATCCAGAATTATTTAAGATATTTTGGAGCAAAATACATCTTATTGGTGATTGGTAAAGATCTGAATGTCTTTTACAGGCATAGTACCAAACTGGAAAGAAGGGAGGAAAGAAAGAGAGGAGAACGAGAGGGAGGAAGGGACTAAGAGAGGCAGGCAAAAAGAAAGTACAACTAGAAATTTTACAGGGGTAAAATCTGGGGAGTAATATGATTTGAAACACTGAGATGAAGGTAACTTCCTACGGGAATACAACAGTAAGTAACTTAACACTGGAATACAACAGCCTTAATACTTAGTAGAGCAGAGGAGGTATAGGTGTATTGGAAGAGTGAAAGGTTTGGATGCTCTGTTCCTCCCTTTCAAGACAGTGCATTTGTTACATTTGGACCACTTGACTCTCTCCTATCAATATCTGCTCATGAAGAAAAAAAAAAAAAAATAAATTCAAGTCCCACTCAAAACACTGTAACCAAAGGGCAAAGATAGAAATTAACCACACTAGTCCTACCATACTGCTACACAGGGATACCCAAACACATTTCTACTTCCTACAACGTCGGGACTAACAACTTCACCTAGCCTAGATGCACCTGCAGAGTCTATTTAGCTTGTTGAAGCAGGACTCAAAAAGCCCAGGCAGCTCAAAAGAAGAGAATGGCAAACTGCTTGGAGAAAGAAGGAACTATATTCCCTTTCATGGAAGGAAACTTGGGATAACGTGGGGGCTCTGAAGGCAACAGAAATGTGAAGCAACATGAGACAAAGAATTGAGAATTACCACACTTCTTAAGAGGAAGGCATTTCGAAACTGAAGCCTGATGGATGGGTTCAAGATCCTAACTGCCGGCTGTGGCTGGTTTGTTAGAAGTACACGTGAGCCTCTTGTAACACTACCCGTGCTAACTATTTCACATTTTGCTTTAAGTCAAGCCTATAATCCTACCAAGCAGAGTCCTTCTGTGAGACACTTCCCTGAAAATAGATAGAAGGAATGACAAGAGTATGTCCGCAACCATAAAAACAGACTCAGCCTGAGAGCAATAATTTCCATTGTTCAGTAATTTTCTATCGGCCTTCACAATGTAAGTTTCTGTTCAGGTAGTTGCGGAATCAGCAAGTTTTTGAATGCTTTAGTTAAAGTAGTGGCAACATAAGTACCCAGTTTTTGGATAAGGATGCTGAACAAAGACGCTCTATAACCATAAATAAATACGCTAATAACCAAAAGTAAATATGCTGCTCACCAGACAAGTTCAAGATGCAGACAATCACCAGAGACCACCAGGAGAGCACCGAAGGACCCCCTAGTAACCAAATAAGGACTTCCGAAGAATTTCTTAGGATTAACATATGTATACACTTTATAAGAGGGAGTGAATATGTAGGACATTATATTTATTTATTTATTTACAATAAATAAATTACTTATTTACAATAAGTAAATATTAGCCACGCTGAGCCGAGAAGGGGACACACACATGATTACAGGAGAGATTCTCCTGTGTGTTCAGCGGTGATACTCAAAGAATATCTGACCACTAATGCTCACAAATTGTGTTCTGGAGGTTTCTTACGGCCGATTTACGGTAACATCGGTAATAAGCCACCTAGGGATGCTCTATCCTAGAGGGGCGGTTTCACAGCCCCTGTCTCACCAAAAGTCCCGCAGGAACTGTACAAGAGTTTCACACACAGCAGGCTCTTTCAGCCGCTCAAGTGACACACAACAGCCTTCCCCGGATCACTGACCGGGAAAGCCGCCCAGGGTGAGCACTCACGGTTTTCTTGGCCACTCTCCACTCTCCGTCCGCGATGCCGTGGTACCGCACAAGCGTGTTCCGCAGCCTCGTGGCCAGGGGGGACGGATTCGGCAGCGGATCCATCTGCTTCCCTCCCAGAGATGCCCAATTACACAGACATATGCCAGAAAGAAGGCAACCAGATCAGGGATGCCGACACCAGCACGGGGCATCCGAGACAGCGCGCTCCGAGCAAAGGACGCAGGAACCACCGCCGCGCATCTCCCCGCTTGTCAGGGGCTCCGGCGAGAGCCAGCGGGACCCACCGGCGCTCCGGACCCTTCCCGAGCTCCCAGGGGAAAGCGAGCCGGGCGCGCTCCCGCCACGCTCCCCCCGCCCGCTCCCGGCCCCGCGCGCTCCCGCGGCCGCGCGCCGCGCCGCCGCACGATGCTGGGCAGCCAATCAGAGCGCGGCACCGCCCTGGCGCGGCCAATGGCGGCGCGGTCCGCCCGGCGCGCTCGCGGGCGGGGCCTCCGCCTTCCCCGCCCCCTCCAGCGTGCGTCACGCGACGTTCCGCCGTGTGGCGGCCGCGTTGTCCCGGGCGGGGATTGGAGATGGAGAGAGTGGGGTGATGGAGGGGCGGGGACACGTCTGGCCCCGGCATGGGCG
>JAWWES010000094.1:12567051-12598387 GCA_035583135.1 Lophotriccus pileatus | reverse complement strand
GCTGGGGTTGTTTAGCCTGGAGAAGAGAAGGCTCAGGGGAGACCTCATCACTCTCTACAGCTACCTGAGAGGAGGTTTTAGCCAGGTGGGTGTTGATCTCTTCTCCCAGACAACCAGCAGTAGAACAAGAGGGCATGGTCTTATCTCTGCCAGGGGAGGTTTAGGTTGGATGTTAGGAAGAAATTTTTTACAGAGCAAATAATCAGACGTTGGAATGGGCTGCCCACAGAGGTGATGGATTGACCATCCCTGGAGGTTTTTTAAGATGAGTCTGGATAGTCTCATAGATAGACTTAGTGCCATGGTCTAGTAACCACAGTAGTGTTAGATCAAGGGTTGGACTTGATGATCTCAGAGATCCTTTCCAATCTGGTTGATTTTGTGATTCTATGATTCTGTGGTGTGGAATATTGCTTTGGTCATTTCATATTACCTGTCCCACCTATATTCCATCCTAGTTTCTTTTGCAAACCTCCTCCCTGGCAGAGCATGAGACAAGGAAAAAAATCCATTGGCTAAACACAACTTAGCAAAAAACCTCAGTGTGGTATCAACACCATTCTCATTAAGATTTAAGGTTTAGCATTCGACGTGCTTCAATGTAAAGACTTAGTGGGAGGGTTAACAAAGCCCAGCAAGAAGGATGAACTGCTGAAAAATGTGGACTATGTGAAATTTTCTTAAGAAAGCACGTTCTTTAATGTTTTATCTTTGTGTACTTTCAAGCCTAATAACAAGAAAGGAGATTTAATCCCTGAAACAGCATCTAACAATCAAGCTCTAAGTAATTTCCAAGTGTTAGATAAACAAATTACTTGTTGGTAGAATTGCCTTATTAAGGATTAAGGTTTGACATGCTTCAGTGACCTCAGGCCTAGGAAGAGGTCAGCTTGGGAAGGAGAGGAAAGCTTGGGAAGAGGGATGTACCACTGATAGTGGATACAAAAAATGCAGAATTTACAGGCCACAAGGACATTTGAGAGAACCTCCAAGATAAGGAAGAAACTAGTAAAGCCAGCTCAGCCATTATGCTGAAACCAGCCCAAACAGGGTACAAGGTGATTCTGTCAGGAGCAGATCACAACTGACTCACAGCTACCAACCCAAGAAACCCACAGGCTCCAACGAAAAGAAAGACTGAGCAAGCACACTAATTAGCATGACAAGCGAGAGAACCATTAACCAGTAGAAGATAGAATACTCCTTAATAAGAGAACTAGGTAACTTGTAGCCAATAAATATTAAAGCCTTTGTTTGCTAAAGTGTATCAATAGGGAAAAGTATCAATTGGCAGTTGTGGTGGTGTCTTTGTGGATATGCCATCCAGTGCCCCTTCTGTGCAGAACCATGAAGACATCAAATACCTTGACTTTGTATCAGGGATTAGCCTCTTGCACACTGGGTGCAAGAAGCTATTTTGGGACAACAGAACAGGCTTCTTTACAGTGGCCATATCAAGTTTTACACATGGCTGCAGCTTTCCAGAGTCCTGTGGATTTGCTGTTCACGTGAAGTGTGTTCTGCAAGTACCAGTGTGGTGGGCAGGAGTGAAGACTTCCCCAGGTCAGCACTTCCAGATGACCGTAAAAAGACAAACTCTTGTGAGGGCAGAAAGATAAATGGGTCAAGAAGTAGGTGATTAGAGTGAGGGAACAACAGACCTTCTTTTTGTGGTAATACGTTGTTCATTTTGGGCAATCCTGGCTCCCAAACTGAGTGTTTTGAACATAGTGGTGTTCTCAATTCAGGACTTTACACAGGTCTTTTGAACTGTCCCTAGCTTTGCAATTTACAACTCTTGATCATTTTTCTGTAATTGAAACTGGGTCTCTGAACAGAGACCATGCATTTAAGGACATACTACACAAAAGAATGAAGATGTTTTACATGCAGTCCTCGAAATTTTACAATACACAATCAAAAGAGTAGTTTTGAGTTGAAAGCATAGTGACATTAGAGGAACGTATTTCACAATCTTCCTTCGGACTCCTGTCTTTCTCTGAGTGAAAAAGTGTAGGCTTGACCAGTTCCTGGCTGCTTTCTCCATTCCTCCCTGCCCTGCTGCTCTCCTTAAAGACCAGGGTTTCCTTGCCTTTGAGTATGACTTTCCTTCCCCATGGAAGTTTAAACCACCGATGTACATTGGTTCAGTTTTCAAAAGGAAATTTCTTTTTCTTTTTTTTTTTTTTTTTATGAGGGAATGACAAGTTTTTATTGAACAATGCTGACTTTTTAAATAAAACCTTGTTTGTAGAAAAGTTTCATGTTTCCATGGGCTGGATGGATTTTAACAGAAGTTTGCCTGGTCTCTCGAAAGTTGCTCTGGAGCTCATACAACAAGTTTCTTAAGTTTAGGAGGTCTTTAAGCCTTCTGTAAACCCCATGGATACTCTTTATTCTCATATTCAATACTAATTTTATTACTTGAGCCAGCTGGGTGCCTTCAGGGCTTTTAAACTGGTTCTTGTTCACAGTGAGAAACAGTTACTTCCGTATATTCTGGGCTTCCCACCTGTGCAGAGCATAGTGTCAGTGAAGCACATTAGATAACTGATGTTCAGCCAATACTGTATGTTTCTTGTGCTATGCTCCTTCACTAGGTACAGCAATACCTTCAGTGCTACCCTGACCTTAATCCTAATTCGGTGCCTATTGGAGAAAAGTCATGTGAAGAGGTGAATGTGAAATGTTGCCAACAATGCCATAGCTGAGCTTTTGCTGCTCCTTCCTGCTGATCTCTGTGGTACTTCTCTGCAGCAATAATTCCTGAACCACTCCCAAAATTAGACTGTGTCATGCTTTAGGCATGCAGTGTTGCTGTAGAGGAACATCTGTTCCTCTTCTTACATCATACCTTGCACAAGGGCATTTTGATTATCATGATGTGTGAGACCCACAAAAACTGTTGAAAGCCCAGAATACCTCTGTCCTCCAACTGGAAAGTAAATAAATACAATATTTTTTTCTGATTTAACCTCTGAAGAAGAGTGGTTGTCTTAGAATGCCTGCCATTTCATGCTAGAAATACTGTTGTTTGAAGAACTGTGAGACTAACTATTGTCACTTAATTTTAGTTAACCCATGCCTAGTAATGGGTTTGATTACTGAAGATGCTCCTCTGTAGAATGCATAACAAACAGTAAGGAGGAGGATTTGCATGGTTTTCAAACACAAGGAACTGTAAACATTTAATCCTAATATCTTGCAAGGTAACAAAATGTGTGCAGTTTGCCAAACATAGTGGACCAAGTTTTGCTTTTTGAACCATTAATATGTGCTCACTCCTGTATGACACTCAGCAGCCTGGCTTCAATCTAAAACCATTCCCAAGTATATTATCAGATGAAATCTTAAGTCCAGCTGCTGAAAGAACAAATGGCACACACTTGCCTCATTAAAGTTATTCTGACCAATTTATTTTTCTTAAATTTAAATGCATTTATTTCCCTTTCCAGATAAAAATATGGTGTTTGTTATCCCTTCCAACCTGGTATTATAGGATTCTAAAGCTCAGAAGGCTGCCCTTAACCATGTATTTGCTATTCTCAAACTTAAATTTAATTTGAACTTGTGTCTCATAGAGAAATCTAAAAAAGTTATTGAGAAAACCTGTTCTGCCTAATTGGCACTTCACACCATATTTTGTCCTGCCAAGGCCTTCCATGTTGCACAAAACACACACTCTTTATACCTTTATAGCCCTTTGAAACTATTCTTCACTGCAGACACACAGAATCACAGAATGACTGAATGGCTAAGGCTGGAGGTCATCTGGTCCAACTACCTGCTTGAGCAGGATCACCTTGAGCCAGCTGTCCAGGTGTGTTCTGAGTTGGCTTTTACATATCTCCAAGAATGGAGACTTGACCACCTCACTGGGTAACTTGTGCCAATTCTTGGCCAGTCTTACAATGAAACATCTTACTGGTCTTCAGGAGGAACTTCCTGTGTTTCAGTATGTGCCCATCACCTCTGGTCCTGTCATTGGGCCCCAAAGAGGAAAGAGCCTGGCTCTGTCCTCTTTGCATCCTCCCTTCACATATTTATACACATTGGTGAGATCCCGCTGAGCCTTCTCTTCTCCAGGATGAGCTGCTCCAGTCCCTTCATCACCCTGGGGGTCATTTCCTGGACTCTTTCCATCAAGTCCATGTCTGTATTGTCCTGAGGAGCCCAGAGCTGGACTAGCACTCCAGATGTGGCCTCACTAGTGCTGGGAGGCAGGATCACCCCCCTGATCTGCTGGCAACACTTCTGGTAATGCAGCCCAGGAAACCATTTTTCTTCTTTGTCACAGGAGCACTTCACTGGCTCAAAGGTCCACCGGGAACTTTCCTGACAAGCTGCTTCCCAGTTGGCAGTCCCCAACCTGTGCTGGTGCCTGGGGATGTTCCTCTCCAGGTGCAGGACTTTGCTCTTCCGCTTACTGAAATGCATGAGGTTCCTGTCAGCCCCTTTCTCCAGCATGTCCAGGTCCCTCTGGATGGCAGCACAACCCTCTGGTGCATCAGGCCCTGCTCCCAGTTTGGCCAGTGCACTTGTCCTATCATCCATATCATTAATGAAAATGTGAGACAGGTTCAGACTCAGTATTGACTCCTGGGTGACACTTCTCCAGCCAGACTTTGTGCCACTGACCATCACCACCACCACCACTCTCTCGTCATCCAGCTGCTACTTTATCAACTTCTTTAGGAGGATCTTGTGAGAAATCCTGCAATTACTTTTCTTCTGCAGTTGACTACTAAGATTTTTTTTCCTGTCTCTTTAACTACCCAATTCGTGTTCTCTGTCAGAAAAAAATAAAATATGAGAATCCAGGTTTGCAACTCAGCTGTAAGTGGAACAGTTGAAATTTGAACTTTCAGAAAAAGCTGCTCTGGAAAACCACAGTCTTGAAATAACCTGGACAGAGCATTCTGCAAGTGGCACAGAAGGCCTGATATTTAACTAAAACTATTTTGTTTTGAAACTTTCTACTGACTCATCTGAAATTATATGCTCCAGAAAATTTCTCACTAAATAATACACCAGCAGGAGTGTTTTGCCCTTAACCACTCTTGATATTTTCAGTCAGACTAGCATAGCATTTCAACTAGCAGGAAAATTACTGGAGAAGTCTGAGTTTCTTGGAAGATCAGCCAATGAAATACCGAGAGCCTATTTCTTGCTGAAAACATGCACAAATATTGTTCACCTGTAAACTGTCACATGAGATGCTAAATTTAACTGCCTATACATCTGTGTAGGAGACTCTTTCAAATCCATCATGGGCAAAATGTGATTTTTTAAATAAAAATATGGTCCAGGCAGAAAAAAATAAATAACTTTGTTTTGCTGTTGGGCAGGTCAGTCAGTGTAGCCATTCTATCTAGATGTTATTGCAATTTTGTTAAAAATGAGCCACAATAAAAAAATAAAAAAATTTAAAAAGCGCCCCAAAATAAAGTTTACAGAAAACCTCTAATATTCTTCATGTTTGATCTTCAGCCAGTTAATTTAAATTCTTTGGCTGGATTTGGGAAGGGTACAATGTGATACCTTTTCATCAGAGGATGGTGGAAAGCTAATCTTTATTTATTTTCTACTGCTTGGCCCACATAAAATTGCAGAAACAGCATTAGGATTTCATGTTTATTTGCTTAAGATGAGCTATGTTAAATCAGCTGTATTAAGTCAGTGCCTTGACCATTCCCTGTAAATGCCAAATAAACCCAAAAGGCTATGACTGGATTCTCAGCACTCATACATATTACCAAATGCAACTTTCTAGATTGTGAAAAGTGTAGCTAATAATCTTGCATGTTTCACTGGTATAACACTAGTAACATTTTTCTCTGCTAATGAGTGAACCAGACTAGGATTCAGCTCTCTTCTCACATAATCACTTTCAAACTAATGTATTTAAGTAAGAAACAGGAATGTAATAAGAAGTCACTGCCTTAGGTGGATCTGGGTCAACAGAACAGTGTCTGCAAGACAGTGGCCCATCACCCCTGTGATGAGACCTGGGCAGTTGGCACGATTTCTTTCCATGGGATTAAGTTGTTGCAGGAATTTGTTGGACTGTAGATCCATTCTGTTTCAAGCTTCAATGCTGTTTATGTAAGCGGGGTGATGGTCTGGAGCATTGCCTAGGCCAAATAGTACCCAAAAAGCAATCTCTTCACAAACCGGCAATTGTACCTTTTTTTTTTTTTTTTTTTTTTTTTTTTTTTTTTTTTTTTTTGCATTTTGCATTTTGCATTTTGCGGTTAAGCCACAAGATGGCAGAAAAACAAAATAAATATTTTTTTCTGAAGCAGCTGCACTTCAAAGTTACATCTAAAATCAAACACGATCAAGAAAGGGAAGAATTTTCCTTAAAATTTAAAGCATTGCTAAAGCCTTACAAAGTTCTAAAATGTATGTTAGCTATTCCTTTAATTAATGTTATCCAACTATGATTTTTGCTATCATATCTTTCTCCTATTTGCTGTTTGTGGGTCTGGGCAAATATTGTCTATGTTTTTCCTATAGGCAGAAAATAAAAAAGCTAGTCCTGATTATTTCAGTTTTGTATCCCAGTGGAGTATGGTGTGTAACAAAATTGAATTCAGAACAAAGTCCCTTTGCATCTGGAAGGAGAACCATGATTTTCCTGAATCATGATTAATCCTTGGTTTCTGTATTTTGTTACTACACCCTCTCACTCTGCCCTTGCAAAAAAAACTACTTCCATCTTATTCTCAAAGCTTACTGCAAAGCCAAATAGGAGATTCATATGATGACTTGGCTCTTCTTGATTTGAAGAGTACAAGGTAGAGGTGCCTTAAAATCATCTCCATGCTTTATCTGTCTGTGTTATCTGGTATTAAGAAACTACTATAACTTTTTTCTATTAAAGAATTTCAAATTAATGAATTCTGTTCCTCTCCTGCCTAGTTCCCTCAGTGGAATCTTAAGAGCCTGTTTTTTAAAACATCCCAGCTCCTTTTTCAAAAGGTGTAAGTAGCAATAGGTTATGGCAGCAGTACATGACAGTAGAGTCTGTAATAGAAGTGTACATGGAGTGTTATTATCAATTCCCAGTTGCTTGGGTAGTCTTGTCCCACAAACCTTCTCAAATATCCCATAGACTGTAACCCAGAGCATTGTCTACCACAATTAATAATGTTTAGGGGGTCTTAAATGTTCTCCTGAGTGTAGCAAACTGAGTAAAAGACCCATGTCCAATGACAGATGGAGTTTTAACCTCTTGCTTTATCTGGTTTCATGGATAATCTTAATTATCTGTTGTTAATTATCTGTGTCCTGCCTATAGATGACTCTGTCCTCTTGTCACAGTGAACCAGGAAGCCATTCACCAAAATGTCTTTATAAGTAGCACTTCTTATCTCCAAAAACTTGTTGAGCTTATTTTGGACAGGCTTCAGTGACACACTGAAGGGCTTTCTGTAGTTTCATCTGTCTGGGGACTTACTGCCTCTTCTTTCCATCCCTAGTGCCCCCTCATTTACTGCTGCCTTCCCAGCTGTTTGCTTCTAACAAGTAGAAGGGACACCTTCTACAACAGACAGCCCTGGTGATGTGCCAATGGCAGAGACAGCTCTTTGCTGAGCTGGTTAGGGAGTGCAGCATTCTGTGAGTGCAATAGCTGCGTCTTGGCCAAGGATCAAAAGCACAGATTACAGGCCACAGGGCAGCATGCAGAAGAACTTTATCGCTCACAGGAAATGAGTAGTAGTTCATGACTTTGCTATGGAGTTAAACAATCATACTCCATCTGTGCATATGTAGTTGCCCTGATAATAAAAGAAAAAAAGTGTAACTGAAGAAAAAAATCTCCACCATATTGGTAACTCAGGTTATATTTTACATACAACACATTTATATGTGAAAACTACTGATACCCTATTTTCTGCTATTGAAATAGTGGTTTATGGTAAATTCATAGCTATACCTAAAGCAATTTTGTTTCCTTAGAGACTCAGGCAGCAATTCTAAAGTAGTCTTTTCATTGAAAGCAGTTGTTTCATTGTCTTTTCTTTGAATTGTCCATGACAATGTGACATGAGGGAGTAATATCAGTAAGGTGTAGTGCCTGTATATGCAGATATGCATGTTCTAACTCACTATCTCAGTCATGTTGAGGAATTCCTAATTTGGAGTAGATAGACACATAATAATGGGTCACAAAAGTGACTTCTTTGTGTCAGTCATAAAATCTGTCACATTTTCAGGTGTTCCTTGAAAAGATCCATGTTGAAGGTGTATTTACAAACAGTGATCCTCTCAGTGGCCTTACATCAGCAGCAGCCCTGTGCCATTCTCACTCTGCCCACTCAAAGCTGCTTGCTACTTCAGCTGCTGCTGTTTTGAGGAAATCATGGGTCAGGCAACAAAAGAGAAACAATAACAAGCAAATGTCAGATCCACTTTCTCAGTGGATTTTTCTTTTAATTATTTAATTTTTGGCAGCACTGTAGGTTTTTGTGCTATTTTCCCATAAATATGTCCTGAAAATCCCTGTGGCCACGCACTGCTCTGCTTTGGCATGGTCCTGACACTAGCAGATCTGGAAGCCACTTTCTTGCTACATTTGCTTCTACACTGTATATATTCTTTTACAAGTCAACTTGAATATGCAAAATTTGCTGACACTTTTACCATTTTACCTCTGCTTATGTATAGGGCTGCCATCATCATCAAGATTATTTTTTTTTTTGTTCTGCAGTCATGCTCACTGTCAAGAAAAACTAGAGGTTCTTTAGAAGTTTATGATTCCCAGTCTAGATGGAATGCTTGGTTGGGACTTGGGTTCAGTAATTTCTTTTTTTACACTATACGCTCTGAAATACTTAACTCTCTTACATTTGTTTCACAGAAATTACTTTGTAGATGTATGCTTTTTCCCGGGAGTTTTTTTGATCATGGTTTGTCTGAGTGATGACAGAATAGTGTGGCACACAGTCCTCCTAGATCTCAGTCTGTCTTTTTCTTTTCTTTTTTTTTTTTTTTTAATTTCTTTAAATGGGTACACTCTCTATCTGTCATTTTTTCTTAGAAAAGTAATGACTTTATCATCCATACACAATGGAAACTACTTAGACCACTGCCAGAGTAACAACTTAGAGATCTAAGATCTTAAAGCATGTTTGGCAACTTTTTGATGAAGATATATTTATCTTGGATGTCTAAGGTATTTCCTTTCAGAAAATTTCATTAGCAGTTGCAAATAAGCAAGCCTTTTTGGAGTGATGAACTGAATATGAGGTAATTGTTTTAACACACTTTCTGTCTTTATCAGATAATTATATGGACATAAAAAATGTCTCAGTTTTCTCAGCCAGTCCAAACCAGACTCAAAATCATGGATAACTTCATCCGGGTTATAAATGTAATATTGGAAGTATTAGCTAAGTAGACTAACGGGGCATCATAGTTTTGGTTGAGGCTTACAGGCAGAGGCAAGAAACTTAAAATATTTTTCAGATGTGGCAGCAGCAGAAGACTGAACCTGATTGTCTTAAAAGCCTTCTTCAGCTCTAAGAACTCGTTTTCTTAGCTTTGCTGCAAACTTGTGGTACAAACAAAACAGTTCTTCCCCTGTACCAAGGAGGCATGTCTTGTCATTTGAGATGATTCTTATTGCAACATGCCCCAGGGTTTGATCTGTGAGGAGAATAACAGCTTAGACAACAAAATTCAGAACATAGCCTGAAACTTATTGCATGCAATTATTGTTGTTTTTTTTTTTTTTTTTTCAATATGAAGAGATTCCTTGAGGCAGCCTCAGGGGAGACAAAGACAACTAGATTTCCTTTCGCGAAGAGGTAACCCACCTAGCTGATCAAGGGAAGCCAGCTGATGTTATCTTTTTGGATTTCAGGAAAGCTTTCAATACAGTCTCTCACTGCATCCTTCTGGATAAAATATCCAGCCCACAGATGGATAAATATGTCAGGCAGCATGAGAGCAATTGGCTCATGGGTTGAGCACAGAGGGTGACAGTGAATGGGGTGACATCAGACTGGTGGCCTGTCTCTAATAAGGTACCGCAGGGATCAGTCTTGGGCCCTGTGCTCTTCAACATCTTCATAAGTGACTTGGACGCAGGACTGGAAGGGACGCTGAGCAAGTTTGCAGATGACACAAAATTGGGAGGAACTGTTGACTCCCTCCAAGGCAGGGAGACCCTGCAGAGAGACCCTGACAAATCAGAGGGGTGGGCAATCACCAACCATAGGAAATTCAACAAGGGAAAATGCTGGATTCTGCACCTGGAATGGGGCAACCCTGGATGTATGGACAGACTGGGGATTGAGATGATGGAAAGCAATGCCAAGAAAGGAACCTGAGGGTCCTGATTGATGGCAAGTTGGCTATGAGTCATCAGTGCCCTGGCAGCCAGGAGGGCCAACCATGTCCTGGGGAGCATCAGGCAAAGTATCACCAGCCAGTCGAGGGAGGGGATAGTCCCTCTCTGCTCTGACCTGGGGCAGCCTCACCTTGAATGTTGTGTCAGTTCTGGGCACCACAGTGTAAGAAAGATATTAAGCCATTAGAGATTGTCCAAAGGAGGGCAATGAAGATGGTGAAGGGACTTGAGGTGAAGTCATGTGAGCAGTGGCTGAGGGCACTTGATCTGTTCAGCTGGAGGAGACTGAGGGAGACCTCATTGCAGCTACAGCTTCCTCGGGAGGGGTAGAGGAGGGGCAGACACTGATCTCTTCTCTCTGGTGACCAGGACCTGAGGGAACAGCCTGAAGTTGTGTCGGGGGAGGTTTAGTTTCATTATTAGAAAAAGGCTCTTAACCCAGAGTGCGTTGAGCACTAGAAAAGGCTACCCAGGGTAGTGGTCACAGCACCAAGTCTGACAAAGTTCCAGAAACATTTGGACAACATTCTCAGGCACATAGTGTGATTCTTGGAGTGGTCCTGCGTGGGCATAATTAGAGTTGGACTCAATGATCTTGATGGTTCCCTTCCAACTCAGCATATTCTGTGGTTTTGTGATTTTTAGGAAAGAATTTATTTCCAGGAAGAAGAGCACCTTTGTCCTAGCATGTGATCCTAAAAGATCACTTCAGGGGGAAGAAATGAAATCCAGAAACTCCTCCAGTGGAGGCACTCTGCAAAGATACAGGAGAGAATTGATGAGGCAAGTATATGCAAGTCACCAGGGTCCTGTAGAGGCAAAATAAGCTTAGAGCGCAAGGAGATCGTATATGTAGTCAACTAGAAGTAGGAGGTTTATGATTTGGAGAGTACAATTCAGCTGATAAAAGGATATAATTCTGTCAGGTAGTGACAAAGGCTACGTTACAGGTGTCAGAGAGGGCCTGTGTGGTGTCCAATAGCAGCCAAACTGTAAGGGTCTTCACTCACATTGACTGCCTGAGTACAGCAAGGAGGAGCTTGAATAAAGCTCTTCTCAGAGTTCAAGGAGCTTTAATACATTTGAAGGATGCTCTGATACATGCTTTTATGCAGTGCTCTGGAAATAAGAGGCTGAAACTGGGTCAAGAGAGGAATATTCTTCAGAGCACAACATTTTAAATTGTGAGATGCATTAGAAGGCCATAGTGGTCTCTTCTTTCCCTGAGAGGTTGGGGAAAATAAACTGTGTGTTAATGCAAGTTTTGAACAGATAATTTCTCCTTTGTATTTCTGTGGTAGAAGGTTGTCAGATAGTCTAGGGAAAAGCAGTTTACATTAGTTTTCTTCTCATATAATTCTGCTTAAAGCAGGAAGAAGTAGGTGGAGCCGTTGACTCTGCATAATACTATATGTGGGACATGTGGATATGTAGACTATTTTGATGGTAAATCTTGCTTTGGCCCAGTGACCCAATAACACATACCTTAGTAGCTGCATCTTTTTATATCACAGAATTTTAAAACTTGTCTATGCAATTTTCTATGCATACAAATTGAAACTGTTGATGTGCTCCAAACTCATGTGTGTTTCCCTTCCTCAGATATTGTCATTTATATTTGGGATAATATTGGGCCTTTTTTGTGCTCAGTAGTAGCTGACAGTTTTTGGATGGTGTTAAATACTTTAAGATAATACTATGTTTTAAGTTGTCCATGGTTATAGCTGTGAAGTGATGAGTAAGTAGATAGGATGGTCATAATCTTACAGGTTTACTCCAAGTGAATAGCAACAAAGTTCAATTCTCTAAAACAAAAAATCAAACAAAACATCTTTCCTAGGAATAAACACCAAAAATTTTCTTGCTAAAAAGTATTACTTGAAAGTAAGTGTTGGGAAACCTTAACCTCGTATATGTTAACTGCACATTTGTCATTTAAATTAAAATTAATCAAAAGCATGCTGAAAGCCTGTGCTGAAATGTGATTGAATTAATTTTCTGTTTTCTAGGGATATGTTTTGAATTCTGGAAACTCTTACCAATGGACACAGATTTTACTTTTTTTTTTTCTTGATTTTGTCTAAACACAGTATTAATAACATTGTACTGTCTTCTTTTGCTTATTTTGCTTCTACACATCTTCTCTCTTCATCTTCTAGATTGGGATAGCCTCCAGTTCCTTCTCTTTCCCTCTCTGCTCTTCCCTTCCTCCCATAGCTTGGTTGCATGGAAGAGGTTTTTTTGTTCCACCTGTGTTGTTTGGCAGCTGAATAAAACAAGTATGTCAGGGAGGGGAACAGCACAGGTGTCTCTGACATAGCTTCATGCTGCCGACTCCTCCAGATACACAGGATAACTTTGTTTACATAACCTCAGCCTGTATTTGGAAAACCAGGGTCAGACTGAAAGGGACTTGTGGATCCTGTGGCTATGTCTGTGATGTTAAATACTCCCTTACTCACAACAACAAGGGAGCACAGAAAGCCAGTGGCAGTGGGCTCTTTCCATGGCTTTTCTAGGGGACCCACAGAATTGCATTGGTGTGACACCCATTATATAAAAAGTCAAGGTTGGAGCACCTGATGAACTGAGGGCATTCCTGCCTAGCGGCAGTGGATGTGTTAGGGGAAGAATATTTTAGGATTGCAGAGGTCTTATAATAGGCTGTTTATGGAAGAAACCAAATATGAGAAAAGGATGTGAGTAATTTGGGAAGGAACAAGTTGGCAAAAACAGAGAGATAAGGTGACAGAAAGAGCAGGTTGTTTTTAAATAGTTTGCTAATCAATACACTTGTCTGCCCAATTAGCAGAGTCTGTCCTGTCTTCTACTTATATTAATTTATAGCTTTGCTTTCCTGGGTTAAGGGCTATGTTCTGTGTGTGTCTGTGGGCATACTGAGGTCTTGGTGCCGGCAACTGGAGTCACACTAGAGGCTTGGAGGGCCCATGGTAGTGGCATCAGCCTCTGACATATGATTACACGTGCACATGTGATGCATTTGTGTGCTCTGCATCTATCCAAGTTTTTAATCATGTCTAGATTTTAGTGTCATTTAAAGACAGCTCAAGCCATGCCAAAGTAGGGAAATTTTGAAACACTTGATTCCTGCAGAAAGTGTCTGGTAAAATGACAGATGGTATTTCAAGTTAGTTAGAGAAATGGAGAGGGGTTTAGAATTTAAAGGCACACAGCTAATTGAGATCACTATCCTATATTATATAGCCATTTAATACTGAAAGTCATATTCCAATGGGCCAGTAGATGAATTTTTATCTATTTATAATAAGGGGAAAGAGGGGGGCTTGATAAGTGAATTTTGAATGTTATTTTTTTCTCTATTGTCTTTACTCTTCAATTATTTCTTTTATTTGTTTTGTTTCTGCCTTTTGTGCTGGGTTTTCCTTTGGCTTTAGGTTGGTTGTGGGTTTGTTTGGTGTTTTTTTTTTTCCTGCTGCTGCTTAGTGAAAGGCAAATTATCATTACTTATTTACTGGCCTCCTATCATACTTCTAAATTTCTGTGTTTTGGCATGTTTTTCAGGAAGTAGGAGTTACTGTGGGACAAGATCCAGAATATTCGAGTGACTGATTTCAGCTCCATATTGGAAGTCATTAAAAAATGCAATATCTGTATAGATCTTTTCCTTGGATCTAGTCAAGCTTAGGAACATAAATTTAAGAACAATGTTTGCATTCTTTTTGAGATGGTCTATGTGACCAGAACAGGAGACAGCAAATAGGAATCTTACCTCATCTCCCGCTCAAATTCCTATTATCTTTAGGAGAGAGGAAAAATTAATAGGTAATTCATGCCACAAGCAAAATAAGTCATTTATGGCATAGTGTTCCTTAAATTGTCAAAACAGGATACTCTATTTCTATAAAACATTTATGGTAATATTTAAAATATCCATAACAATTTTCACCATTTCATTATTCACTGCAAAGAATATAAGAACGTCTCTTGCAGTGGCCAAGGGCAGCTGCCTGTACAAGTATATAACAAGATAATCATATACAAATTTTCTCACATACACTCTCTTACCCTTTGATTAATTTCAGATAGATATAGCTTTGATTAAATTAATGACTGATTATGGGTTTTTCTTTTATGAATTTTCCTACTCACTTTTCAAACCTGTGTAAAATAATACTATCCAAAACTCTGCTTTAGGCTGTGAGGAAAACCACCTCCTTTTCCTTTTTTTCCATCTGCCTTCTGTTAGTTTTATGTGGTGCCCACCCTTGCTCTTGTGCTGGAAGACAGTGGTCAGTTAATCCCCATTCAATTTCTCTGTGCATTTGGGCTTTATTGACATCTGTTATATACACCTCATTCAGTTATCTCTCTTTTTTCAAACTGAAGACTCCTCATATAGGAATCTTCACTGGAGAGTTTTCACATAAATATTTGTTGTGCAGAAGTAATTATAGATGTTTTGGTCATGTTCTTTGCCTTTCTCTTAACTTTTTGCAATTCTGTGTCCTTCCAGTCTGACCTACATAAAATATGCCAGCACTTCTGCATGGACTAATGCTTCTATCTTTTATTTGGGGGGGGGAGGGTGGGGGGAAGAAAAGTTTATTTAAAGATTACACCTGCTTGATAAATACATCACAAGTTTTAGGTGTCTTTGTACCTTAGGTGAAACCAGGCCAACACTTGTTTATATTATTGTTAGACTTTTGATTGCTGATTTACAGAGTAAGATTTGCTTGTTGGCCAATTCTGTTCAGAGAGGATCTGCTCAGAGACCCTTTCCAGAATCAGAGATATTTGCTCTGTGGCATTGGTTACTCATAGACTATGGTAAAGTTCCTCTTGAAATTATGCCCCAAAATGTTTTAGTCAGTGTTCTATTCTAAAAATATAATATTTATAGATAAAAGATGACAGATGGTGTTTTCTTTGCCTAACATGGAGGAGTTGTTTGTGCTGGCATAAGGTAAATGGTATTTCATTACTTCTCAATGATTGTGTGTGGTTTTGAGTAAGGACACAAAGCAAGAGGCCCTTGGTGAGTTTCACTAATCTCCATTAAAATCTTCTTGCTCAGTTATACTGCTGCCATTTCACAGAATTCCTGATGCATTTTTCGTCTAGCCTTTTTTTCTTCTCCCCAAGATACTGAAGACAGAAACATCAAGCTTGATGTCAAATACGAGCTCCTAGCTTAATTCTGACTATTCACGTAGCTCTTACTCTGCAGATTAAATAATTCTGTTGTGATAGGAGCTCTTGCTGTGGTCATTGAGAATTGTCTAATCCATCATTTTGGACAATATTGACACCAGTCAGAGTAATACTAAACTAGTGCATCCTTCATAAATCTAGGCCTTCTTCGCTCATGATTCGTTAATGATCCCCTCAGCATAACACTTTGTCTGTTCCAAGGGCTTTTAGTGATAGTACAGCTTGGATTCTCCACTCCTGAGATTGTAAAAGATTGAAAGACAGACTTGCCATGAGGTTCCTTATATTCCTTCATATTGTCAATCCTTATTTAGAGATAAAGGAACTGCAGCTTTCATCTGGATGTGATGAAGCAGTCAATGCCTCACAGTGGTTAAGAATTACTGAGTTTATACACAGGAGTTTTCCTCCATTTCTTCCAACACTAGTCACTTAATTCCCCAATGTAGCCTTCTGAGAACTATAACTAAGAATTTGTGGGATTATTTTGTCAAAGACTAACATTAAACCTACACTTCAAGTGTTTCAGTAATACAGTTAAAATGTATAGGACAGTAAAAATTAGACATAAAGTAGGTAATCTACTTACATTTCAGGAAGAGGTAATGCATTTGCGAAGTGTATTACATCCAGCTCATTACCTTTCATAAAAAGCAGGTCAGTAGTTCGGTGCTTTTAGATTTCTGAACGTCCCCTTGTTCTTTAGTTATTTTGGTTTCCCTAGAAATTTTGCATGTCACATATGCTTTCAGAAATTCTCTGGTCTAGAAGGTGCTGTGAGAAACCTCTGATGACTTTGCAGCATGTCAAGGTAGTTAAAGTTGATGTTCCCAGCTCCTGAGATGTGTCATTTTAAAATGCACATTCTTTGGTGAAGGAGTTAGCCTGCTTCTGTAAGTATACATGTTTGTAAATATCTAGTACACAGCAGCAATTCTGGTAAGTTCTTCAGAGTCTAATTTACTGCAATAGCTTTAATAGGCTGGATCAAAATTAAACAGATGGCATGTGAAATGGTTATTCTGAGCCATTAAGGAATGGTAAAACATGCTCTTCAAGTGCTTCTCTACATCTCCCTCTCTCTTCTTCTCCCCATTTCAGCTTTTTTCACTTTATTTTTTTCTTTTCCAGAGCCCTTTACAGATAATAATCAATTTACTCTCTTACGCAGTTATAATTTTTTTCACATGCTAAGATTGTGAAGTCTTTTATGTAATCTATTTTCCCAGAAACATGGTAAGGACTATTAGATACCTTACTCTTCTATCTCCACCTAGTATGTATTTGTGTTTCACTTGTTTTGAGAGGTCTGGGCTTCGTTTTTTTTCCCATTTTATTGTGACTCTGACAAACAGCAGTAGCCAAGTTGCTATATACTTTATAATGTTTCTCCCTAGCCTAAGGGTTTGCTGTTTTGTAGGTTGAACTCCTCCAATGTGAAGAGGCTCTCGTTGTAGTTTTGAAAACACTTAGTGCATCTACCTAATGGCTTAAAAACCATTAACATTCATTAAGTAGGTTTCTCATCTCTTTGATTTTGACTGTTGATGGTTTTAGTCCCTTTATTTACTGAGTTTGCATAACTGGTTTAGCAGGAAATAATACATGACTGCTTTGGTTCCTCTGTATGAGATTATATCAGTGAGGGTTGGTGTTTTGGACCATTAAAACACTGCCCAAGAAAGGGGAAGTTACTATTTTATTTTACTTTTTTCATGCAGTTTTGTAAGAATAGCTAGTTTTGGTGGTTTGTAGAGGTTTGGTAAGGGCTCTGTGTTTGTGTTCATATCCTCAGAACAGAATACCATTTTCACCTCTTTCAAACAGTTCAAATATTAACAAATTAATTTTCACTCCCATCCTCACATTTAAAGATAGCATAAATTAGACCTTTTTTTGTGTGTATATTTCTTTGTTAAGTAGTTTAACCGGAACATATACAGGCTTGAACTTTGCACAGTGAGTCTTGTAGCCCATAGTAAAGATCTCTGAACTTACTTGGCTTCCCATAGCTACACGAGTGTTGTAAAACCCACAAATATATTATTCCTCACCTGAAACACAAAACAAAAGAACAAACAAACAAAGAAAACAAAACCAAAAACACCAGCAGAACTTGCTGTTTGGAAAAGCATACATAAGTTTGCTAATTTTTAATTGTGCAACTTTCATTCTTGATGGGAAAACCCACAGGGAAGCTTTGGAAGAACGGCAGGGATGTGGTACTTCTAATACACTCTTACTGAATCCTTATTCTTCAATAGCCAAATTAACTACTGTTTTCAAATAGTATTATCCTCACAAGATTTCATCTTGTTGTTCTTCTAATTTCTTACATTGTTTTCCCACCTTAATGGAAGGATTCATTTGCCTGTCAGCATGAGGATATAACAAGCTATTGGAATGCAGCAGGTGGAGCTCATGTGTTGTGGCAACAGTACACAAGCCTGGTGTTCAAAGGCTCTTTGGTGTCTTCAGTATGTCTGCAGGGCAGTCAGGTGGGACTGCAGAATATACAGCTGTACCAAAAATAACAGCAATCTGGGTTTGTTGATACCAACAAAGAGAAAAGGATTAGCAGTCAGGTTTGGATGTTTGAGGCTTGCACAGAGCATGGGTAGCCAGCCCATGATGAAGCCCTCAGCACTCACACTTCTGGCTACCCAGACTCTAAGACTAAAGTTGGCAAAATTTCTGCTCCCTGTGCTCTAGCACTTCTGTTTAGATTGTGGGCATATTCAGTGAAGTGTATGTATGTACAAACATATGCATGACCCCACTGTTGCTTTCAAGATCCCCACCACCTGGGTGACTTTTAGAGTTGCTAATGTGATAATGTTATAATAACTACAGAATTGCAAATGCTGGCAGGATTTCTGGTTATTTTTTTATTCCTTTTTTTTTCTTTTTTTGTACTGTGTCTTTAGATGGTTGTCTAATCTTGCTACTTTCAGAATTTCTTGCAGATCATTATACAAGCTAAAGATGGATCTCTTAAATAAATTTAAAAGTTCCTAATTGGATCCTTTAAACAAATTTTAAAAGAATCATTTACTTATTAACTGGTGTAAAGGGGAAAACAGAGTAAGTAGACAGAATGTTCTGGATTAAACTGATGGATAAAAGGGGAAATCAAAAGACTAAAACTATCAGTGGGTTACAGATGAAGTTTGATGTTCCAATATAAGAATAAAGCCAGGGAATAGATGAGGTAAGGAGATAGGGACTAAAAGTCCCGATACAAACAAAATGAGGTCATAATTGCAGCAATAGAACTAGAGCCATGGGGGAGGAAAGCAGGTGTGCAGAGAGCAAAGCTTCTCCTGCTGGAGAACTGATCTCCGAGGAAATTGTGCCCTAGGCAACTAGGGTACAAGCAACACCAGGTGGACTAGAGCCCTGCAGCCCACTGACAATGACTATTGGATTCACCTAATGTAGAACCCTTTCTCTACACTGATTTTTTTCAGGGAGCTGGAGCTGTAAAAGAAAATGATTTCACTGAAGATACAGGAATCCAGAAAGGAGTCCCACTGCCCCTTCTCAGGATACAGGCTAACTGAGGTGGGGATGGCAGCACCTCCTTTTCACAGAATCATAGAATCTGCTGTGTTGGAAGGGACTCATCAGGATCATCGACATGCACCTGAGGGCATTGCCGAATGCTTCTTCAGCTCAGACAGGCTTGGTGCTATGACCACTTCCCTGGGGAGCCTGTTCCAGTGCTCAGCCACCCTCTGGGTGAAAAACCTCTTCTTTATATCCAACCTAATTTTGCTTTGTTCTATGCTTGAATGGGTTTGTCATCTTGTCACAAAAGACTGACCAAAATTCCAGGCCATGGGATCTTCAGTGAGAGAATTTCTTGCTGTTTAACTCCTCTAAAATTACAAAAGCCAGGAAAAATATTAAACTGAATGAAAATTTGATTTGTCCTTGTAATTATGACATTTCACTGAGTATTCAGATGGGAAAGAATCTTTTTTTTTCTCTCTCTATTCCAAAGACTGCTGTCGCTTGCTAGGCAGAAGGAGTCTGTAAGCCCAGTTCAGCCTGTACCAGCTGCTCTTCAAAATGAAACAGCATAGTTTGCTGGTCAGAACATGCTGCACAAAAACTGAGACTATGGTTCCTTTAGTCCTTGTTAGAGAAGGATTTTGCTTTTGGAATGGGCTCTAGATGTTGCTGCTGTCCTCTGCCTTGGCTTCCCACAGGCCTCAGAGCCTCATGAGCCACATTCTCAACCAGACTCTGCTTTCAGGGCAACTACAGCTTGGATGTGGACAGTTATCCAAGCCAGGAGACATAGCATATTGTCACTCCGCAGAGCCTAGACTTCCAGTGTAACAGATTAATAGATAGGTCAGTTATTTGTTTTGAAAAATTGTACTGGGTATTTAAAAAGAACAGGTAGCATATAGAGAAAATGGCCCCCGAGTGCCAGCTTAGGGTGTTGCCACTGAATTATCTTTAGCATGTACAGCCTAGTTACTACAGAGAGCTTCTTTTTAATGCAGTGTAAGATGAACATTTGAGGCAAAACAAAATGCAGACATTACGTAAACTACCACCTGTTGGAGATGGCCAGGATGAAGAAGAAGCCTACACCATGTGGAAAACAGAATTCCTGACTGAGGAAAACACAGAGGCTACATTTGTTTAAAGACTACACTGCAGAGACTTTAGGCTAAAACCTATTGTTATGTTGATGCCTGCATTTGGAGTTATGTTTCATCTTGTTGTTATGGTCTTTACCCCCTTGGACTAGTTGTCACTCCCTTATTGGGCATTTTCCCCTTCCTTCCCAGTTATTTCATTGTTGTAAACCCTCCTCCTAAAGGCATATTCATGTTAACCCCACCTATCAAACACCCTGTTTTTACATAACCCCTCCCAGGTTCTGGAATCCTCCTCAGCCTACCCCTTAAATAGCCCTCCATTTTGAATAAAGCAGATCTGTCTCAGATATGCACTGGATCTGCTACCCTGTATCTTGAACCCTTCAGGTCTCATGTGTTCTTTCCCGAACCATGGCAACCACCAGTAGATGTTCACACATCATACCTTTAGGAGTCAGAATCAGAAATGGCAATGAAGCAGTAGAGAACTTCAGTACTAACCACAAGCTTTCTCCTCTGCCGTTCTAGGTCTTTTTGGTGAGACTGTTCTATAGCCAGTGAATGGAAGAGGTTTTCTGGGATATTGTATGTGAACAACACTTGGAGCTGTCTAACTTGCCTTTCTTTCTTGGCTAAAACCTATTGTTCCTATAATAGATATTTTTCTTAATTTCCCTCAGTAGAGACAGTGGATATACCATACATAATGAAGTGCTTCTGCCAGTGCCATCAAGAATGTGAGTACACCACCAAAAGTCAAGGCTGTAGGTAACATCATCATCATAAAGACACCATCACCACATTTATTGCTCCTGCGTGTCTGCAGGTGACACAATGGCAATGTGTTCAAATAGTTTCACATATATATTAGAGATAGGAGACACTAGAGTCAAAGCTTTACTTTGATTTTTCCTTTGAATCCCCTACATAGACTTGCATTTGACTGAAGGCAATTCTAAATTAGGATTTATTTAAGAGGAAAGCCAAGGTGGCAAATAAGAAGGCAATGTATAATAACAGTGTAAATCTTAGTGGAAAAGTCATCAGGTCATAAGTCCTGAACACATGATAGACACATTAGTCTTTTCTCTAACCTTCTTGCTGTGGAAAAAATTTATCTAGTGCCTTTTCTTAATCACAGAAACAACTAGTACAGAGATTGACTTGTTACCTATTGTAGGGTGTAACCACTCACACATGGTGGAAAAATTGTTTTTTTCTTATCAAGTCAAATATTCTGCCCTTTCTTCATAGTAATGTAGTATGTGATGTATTCTCCCTTTTTATGATAAAGGCAGAAATTATACAAGTACACTTGCTCTGTGGAACCTTGCAGCATTTCCCCCTTGTCTACACCTTCAAATTTAATGTTCTAATTAGTAGAAAACTTGGATAGTTATAGGAAAGCAAAAACCTTGCAATGCTAAGCAGTGGCTTTGATCAGATTAGGAGCTTCAAGAATACATGTAGGACCTTCACAAATCCAATTATGCAGTTTAACATGCCAATATGAAAAATTTGTTCCCAGAATAACCCTCACAGTCATGAATTCTGATATGAACCATAAATCTGTTTTGTATTAACTCTAATTCTAATTAGTGTAACAGCAAATAACATCTCATCTATGAAACATATGTTAGAATTTTTAATTTTTTTTTTTAATCCATCTAAGCTCTTTTCTTTGTTTCTCTGAGAGAATGAGGAAGAAGGTACTCTGCTTATGGTTTTGTTCAGAATGTAATTCAATTCCTTCTCCTGATTCTAAAATGCTTACTTCTGTATCTTCAGTGGAAGCTCCTCTTTTTCTTGTCTTAGGAAAGCTTAGATGAGTGACACTTGGCTGACCTTCTGACACCAACTGTTATAGGGTTTTTCCATCTGCTCTGCCATTTTTAAGCTAGGATGTGTCTAATGGCCAGAGCAGAAAGCATTGCAAAAAGCCCTTTGCTGCTGCCAAGTAATTATATCCCAGAAAGGACATAACCCTGTCAGCCTTGGTCTGATCCTGATCTAAGGAGCCTTGCTCCAAGGGCTAATGAGATTAGGTATTGCAGTCTACTGACATGGGTTCCAGATTCATCCTCATATTTTATTTACAGTTCTGGGACACCATACACGGATGTACAAGCTTTTGACTTCCTCAGCATACAAAGGAGAATTATATTCTTTCAAGTGTATGAGTAATTAATACACTATTCCTTATCTTCCACTTTTGTCTCCTTGCTGCTGAAGTTCATTTGTTTCTTTTCCTTGGTGTTTAACTTAGCTAATATTTTTTGCTGGGCTCTGCAGGTTACATCTACACATCTATCTGTTCCTGGGTGCCAGTCAAGAGAGGACATCCTATTTAAATGCAAAGTAAAGGTCTCAAACCTGCGTTGCAGGTGGGGCCAACCCCATCCATAACATATCCAGGAAATGTCCTCAAAGAACAGAGCAATCCCACCTTTTGACAAGATAATGGAGGACAGACTTACCCCATGCGTATCTTCGTGTAAATGTGAGAGGATTCTTGCCGAGAATTGGGACCTTGGGGCCTACAAGTTTTATCTTACTATGTGGAGCAATGTCTTATCCTTTAACTGACCCAGCAACCAAGTCTATCTACACATTAGAGGATGCCAAAGCAAAGTGAAAGGGAACTGAAACAAGTGAATTTTCAGTTACCTTTGGAAGTAACAATTGTTTTCTGAGGCTTAAGCACCTACAGTAAAAGTTAGGCAGTATAAACTCACTGCAATGTTTCTGCTTGGACAGCTCTTGATCTGCCTCTGCCTGAAAAATTAGCTTTGTGTATTGCCCTTCACTATCTCACCACTGACTTGAAGGGAGTGTGATCCCAGCCCCTTAGATTGCCTTGTTTTGACACAGGCTTTACAATGCCTATTTTGAAGGTGCCTTACAGAAAGTGAATACCCAGAGGCCTCTTGTTCTCAGGGGGAAGTATATATGTTACTACAACCACTAAACAAACAAAACAAAACCAGATTGCAAAACATTAATTTATAGAAAACATAAAAAATATGGCAAATATTTTGCTCTGACTTAATACTTCGGGGTTAAAAGTGGAGGTATTTCTTAGTGCTAGTATCAGATAAGGAATAAATCAATCTACATTTGACCCAGGTTTATCAGCAGTAGTTACTGGATAATCAGATCAAACATTACCTTGTTAGTAAACAGAAGTCTTCTCATGTTAGTAAACAGAAGTCTTCTCATCACCTTCTATTGCATTCTAAGCCATATATTACTCAGATAACAGTTAACATTTTGCAATATCATATTGACAAGAAAACTTATTTTTTATACCAGCAAACAGGTGCCACATTCTGTTTTTTTCCAAAAAATAAGAATAATGAAAATAAATTCCATTTCAGCATAACTTAAGTGATACAGAGCTGACTTTGAAGTATTGTATTTGTTTATTTTCATTGATCTTCTGTATTTTTTACTGGCAGAGTAGTTGTTCTAAATAGGATTTCAGGCAGATTTTGAGACTTTTTGAGTCTCAAATAGTGTCTCTCAGAAGCCCCATTCTCCTGCAGATGGCAGTTCTCTTAGCCTTATTCAGCCTGTGTATCACACATAAGAATGTGGTCTTCATCTTTGAAAACAACCTGATATATATTTATTATTGTTAACCTGCAGAAGTTTCTTTCAACAATAATGTTGTCTATTTGCCTTTATAAACTTTACACAATTGTTACAATACCAACAGAAATTGTCTGTTTAAATAAACAGTTTAAAAACCAGAATGAGTGACTAATGCTGTGCATAGAATTTCACCACCTTCATATCTAGATTGCTATATATAAACACCTGACTTTTTACAATGATGTAAAATATATTTTAATAATAATAGAGAATGCTATCTGACTGGTTAAAATTTCAGCTTAAGGACAAGATAACTATACATATGGCCAGTAAAGGTCATAATTGCTCTAGTTTAGCATTTCTGATTTATGTCTGGCTTAAACCAGAACACTCAGGACACAGCAAGAAGTTTATAGAGCAGACGTTTAAACCAATGAAACATTCAATAAAAGTGGAGTCAGTAGGACAGGTGAGACTCAAGTCTGTTCTTATTTTGTGTGTTGTCTATGAGGCTGCCTATACTGACTAGAAAATTCATCGTATGTTAACTTTATTTTCTGCTTTTCTTCCTATGGGCTGTGTGGCAAAGTGAGATGTCGCTTCTGATATTGTCTGTTCTATACACATTAAATACAGTGGCTGTTTCTCTTAGTGATATTTCTGATGGTCCTTCCTAATTGTGTCCTCATTAAAATTTCGGGGAGTTTGGTTTTGTTAACCTTGAGCTGTTGGAGCAGAAGCAGACAAAACAAGTTGCTGTAATAAGCACTCAGCAGAAAATGGTTACTTTGTAGTTTCAGTGTCTTCGCTCATTTAAAACTTAATCATTACCGTTTGTTTGCCAGGAGCTGTATAGTGCTCAGCTCTGCACCTGTGAATAGAAATTACATAATTAAGCGCCAGGCAGCAGCACATTCCATCTACACATTCATGGCTGCTTTAGGTCTCTGATTTCTCAGGTGAAGCCTGTGAGCCTTTGCCGTTCAGAAAGTGTCTCCAAGCGTAGCAGGTTCTTGGTGCAGCGCTTTGGGCAATGTCCATTCACTTCAGCTGCAGTACTTTCGGATGTGCTCTTTTGATCTGCTTGTGCATGCAAGATATGCACAAGATACACCCAGGTTTTCTGGGCATCTGCAATTCACACACCAACCAGACAGTCTGATCTCCTACCCAGAAGACCAAAATCCACTATTGCCCCTAGGCCTCTCCCAAGCATGAAAAATCATGTATACATAGGCATTGAAAACATAGTAGACTCATTTTTCAATTTACCAGTTGTTTAGGTGGGTAACAACACTTCAAGTAGCAGCATTACTTTTCTCTCTTTTAAAGTATTTTCTCTTTGATCTGATTTATATTTAAAGGGAAAGCAACCTGAAGCCACTTTTTCCATGTATTGAACCATTATCTGGCAGACATTGCAGTAGCACAGCTGTACCACTACCTGACTTTCTACACTTGAATAAATCTGCAGTGGAACTTGTTATTTTAAATGGAGAAGATGAATCAGTGCTTCACTGGACTATTGCAAGGACACTTGGAGCACTGCAGAACTCAGCCCTGTTCTCTTTGATTTGATACATTGTCATATTCAAAATGTGCCAGTTGTTCATCAACTTTGTAGTACAATTAAACTGCTCCATAAGAAGAAAACAGTAATTGTCTCGTATTTTCAAGGGCTGATTGATAACTTGATATCAAAACATGCCTAATTTTCAAATCAGCACTTTAAACAAATAAGTTTCATGTGCTTCAGACCACTTGTAGTCATCTTAAACATATGATGATTAGCTTGGTTTTAGAAGTTGGGAAAAAATATCTTTCTTCCTGACAGAAAAATTTGCTCTCCTATTTTAAGATGAAGTATATATGCTTACATAACTGTCTGTGGTATTTTTGCATTGGAAAAATGTTATCAAGCAGAATCCCCTGAGGCATAGGGGTCCTTTGCTAGCAGCATGCTTGGACTGCAGCCACCTCTAAATCACATTGCATGACTGTAGGTAGGAAGACCTGAAAATAAATAAAACTTTGCCATGCATATCTGCTTTGGAGTATCAAGAGAGCAAGGGGGGCTGTTAGTCCTGAAACTACATATTTTTGCACTCATCTACTTTTATTTTCCCATCACAACTCAAGAAGTTCTGGGGAAAAAAAAAAAGTAGGAAAAAATGAGCTCTGTGGCTAGGCAAACTTGTCAGAAGTATGGCAAAAAGCTGAAGCAGTTCTTCCAACACTCTCATTCAAAACCTCTTACTTTTGTTTAGATTTCATTTCAGGTTATGTTAAGAGGAGCAGATAATGCTTGTCTCTGATTTACGAAGTAGAAACTCATAGGTAGGTACTGTACTCTGAGTCTGGACTTTTGGCATCTCTTTCTCATATGCTTGCCAAGCTGGACAACTTCCTACATAACCGATGCCTTATTTGGAAAATGCTTAAACTATTTCTTGGAAAGTGTTTGAAGGTCAGACAGAGTTTTTTCAGCATTTTACAGTATTTATTATTGCATAAGAAGGTTGTGTCCTACTTCTCACGGACATCTGGCTAAGAACTAGAGGTATGATGGGGGCATTCTTCCTGACACAAAAGAAACCCTACTAGAGACAGTAATAGGCAGGACTGCAGACAGGTCCCTGTACCTGCTACAGATTTGTATTTACATTTAGGAAATAGGTACTCTATAATTGTCTTTAAAATTCCTCAAATATATGCATACTGCACAAATTTTGAGGCTCAAAATGGGTTCTCTAATAATGCAGCTTTGAGGTCATCCTACTCTGTGTCAGGAGTCCTCAAGAGAGCAACCAGGTAACAGAAGATGATGGTAGAGGCTCTGAAGATACTGGCACAAGGGAGTAACAGAAGATTGAAGGTTGAAGAACAAATCACAACTGGTCAATAGGCATGACAAAGAATGAGGAATATGTATATCACATGTAAAAATCCCCTATCTGATATAAACATAGAGAAGGAAACAAGGAGGGGGTAAAAGTGGTCACAACCCCTAGAAGAATGGGAACAAAGCAAGAAAAGACAGAGGGGAATTTCTCCACTCTTGTCTTCCACTAAGGACACTACTGCTCTTTAGTAACAGCAGGTTCCCCTCAGCTTGGGTTAGTTAAGAAGGGCTGCTTTTTTGCTTGCTATTCAACAACATTTTGCCTGTGTAAAGTGTCTCTACTATGGCACTAGGTATTGTAAATTTGGCTTCTGCAGAGTCTTATGAGTGTGTGAGCATGTGTGCACACATGCACTTGTGTATTTTCCACTCCAGCCTGTCCACACAAAAAAGGGATTGATGCTGCAGCTGAATAACTCACAGTCAGAATAAGCTCAGATGCAACAACTCACTTGAATGAATTTGAGGACTTCAAACCTCCTCCCCACTCTCTCCCCCAGTTTCTTTGGTGTCCTTTTTAAAAGTCTCAGGTTCTCAAAACATGAATGCATGTATGCATTTCTGCACGTGAATAGTTCCAGCAAAGTTAAGGGAACAGAGTGCTGCCTACACTCCCACTCACCCACATTGGATGGAAGACCAGTATCTCCTTTCTTCTACCTGAGCACTGGATTTGTTCTTAGCTTGCTGCTTCCTGCCCAACGTATTTGTACATTGCACAGAAGAGGGCAGTTCCAGCCCAGTTAATTATAATTAATTGAATTGCTAGGGAAGTATCTGATTCAAGAGCAGTGGTCCTGCTGTAGAGAAAAAGAATCAAATAAAATAAGGAAGAGAAAGTACTAGGGATATGTGTTGGTATTTCTCTTATATTTTCTCTATTAAGGTTAGATTTTGTCTAATGCTCTGTTTCAGCCTAAACTTAGAAGATTTCTGGGTCGAGGAGAAGCAGTCCGTACAATGATGTGTGGATACTTTGGTATTCTTGGGTTTGGGCAGTGTCTCCAAATCAATTGAAAATTTAGCTTTAGGGGTCCTGTAATTTGGATTGAAAACTGAGAGATAATTATTAGGAAAGTACCAACTTAAAATTTGAGTATTCTGGGGGGAAAACAAAACCTAAACAAAACAAAACAATACACAATTCCTTGATACTGGTCATTTTATGGCTTTTAAAAGGTACTGTGTGCTTGCACAGTAACCTTTCTCCTGCATCATCCCAGGGAAGCAGAATTACAGCACTGCAGTTCTGAGGCTGTCCTAATAATTTGACATTATGTTTACTCATGGTAGAAGTTTAAAGTAGCCTTTACCTTTCTCTGAACTCGGACTGGAAAGGCAGCCAATGAACTGCCTAAAGTTTGTGGAAAAAAGCCTGGGTTATATTAAATCCAAATTATGTTCCTGGCAGACTATAAACCTGTACCTTCAATTTACTGGGAAAACATCATCAGATATGTGCTGCTCAGCTGGGGATGGCCTCCCCACCCCCTTAAAATTGTCACTGCTAACAGTAGTTTGGAGAAGAGGTGAATGAGCATAAATATGAAGGCAATATGTGCCACAGATACTCAGTTAAAAACCAAAAATAATTGCTTCTGGGAAAATTATTGCTTTTTGAAGTATGCAGGCCAGGCTCTGTGAACAACACAACCTGATAAATTGTCACATGTTCCATATTCTATAGCCTTGGTTCAGAATCTCACCAGAGGCCAATTTTGAGAGATAATTGCAGGACTGAATTATTTCCCCCCTCTTTTCAGATCTTCCTGAGTTTTCAACAGACCCAAAATGATTTGCAGAAGTGGGTCAAATTGGGAAGTTGCCTTAGATTGAAAGTACTCCCACAAATGAAACTGGGGAGCAAGAACCAATCTGCGATGAATGACATTAGTTATCATTGACCTTTGCCTTTGCCATCTAGCTTTTTTAATCTGCAATAGCTTCAAACACCATGCTAATTATATTCCTATGATGAGCATCATGCCAAAGCTAGAGAAAAGCCTGTTAGAAATTCAGGATGGGTGTGCTTCCTTCATACCTTGCTCACTATCTCCCTCAAATTTCTCTGTTGACAATTCTTTCGATCTTTACAGTATTCTCTGTAAACGCAACAGCATTGGACAAAGTGAGGCATGTAATCTGTTGACTGTAGAAGTGAAAATAATACTAATTTTGTCCTTTGCTGTAATTTGGATATAATTTCCAGGTAAATATGAATTTGAGAGATTCTAAACAGCTGTTGGCCACATCGTTTTATGAAAGGATCTAAGCCACCAGTGAAGGAAACCACTCGGACATTTTTTCAGGTCTGGTCAGCTCAGATTTAACTCAAAGAATTGTACTAAAAACCAATATACTGACTACTATATATTGCAAAGAACATACTAGATGGTATGTTTTTCTTATAACCCCATTTTGTTCCAGACTGCTGGGATAAAATACCTTCAAGCTATAAGAGCATTCATAAAGATGAACCATATGAGAATTTAGAGAATTCCCTTCAAAATCATACATTTGGTTTTTTTAGCAATTCATTCACATTGCATCAGAAGCCGGTAAGTTTAGTTTGATGTTAATGCATAGGTATTAAATCAAAACTGAGGCCTAATTAGTTGAGTGCTCTCTCTCTTAGTGTAACTAGGTACAGATGTATTTGATAGCTATGCAAAAGCAGGCTGGTAGACAGTATTTTTTTTTTCTCCCCCATTAGGTCTTTCCTTTTATCTCCAACAGGGAAAGTAACTGAACTCATAAAGTGAAGTTAAAATTTAAAAGAGACACTGTTTGATGGTGGCCCTCTTATCTGCCTGAAAGTCAGCTCTGTAAACCTTCCTAAATTCTTGGCTTCACCTCTGAAAAAGAGTGCTTACAAAGCTTTCTTTAATGAAGTTTAGTAAAAGCTGTGTTCACTCAAAAAAGGGTAAAACCACGCAAAATACTCTAAGAGCTTTAAAATTCACAAAACAGGGAAAAGCTAAGTAATTGCCATAAACTGCTGTCTGTGTAATAGGGAAAACACAAGTAATTTTTCATGTCAAATTTTCCTTAGAGGTAGTTTATTAAAAAAACCCCCAACAGCTTATTTCTCTACTAGTAAAAAGAACACATTTTGTTTCCTTTCAGGACAGAATGTACAATTTCATATCTATTCACTGCTTTGTTTTGAGTAACCCCATAAACATACTAGGGGATTTAGGATTAAGCAACAGTGATTGCCAGAAACAGATTGACACTTCTGTATTCAGTACAATGCACAGAGATTTTTTGCCTTTTAGACATACACAAATTACTAAAATCCTCCTGATGATATGGTATTAAGCAGCCAATGTGCCAGACTTAATGGTTAGACTACAGGTGTCACAAATGTGTTTCTAAGGAGTGATCTAATGCTAACATGAAATTAAAACTCACTTTTGGGCAGATAATTATCCTGGTGGTTTTGTGTGCCTTGACAAAACATGAGGCAGCTTGACTGCTACCAGCCAAGCCCAGAGAAACTGTTGCCTTAGCCTGATAAATGTCATGTTGTGTGCATTAGGAGCAGGCTGGCAGATACACATCTGCTCCCATGTCTCTTCTTCAAAGCCAGTGCAGATACAGACATCTTGTTGAGTGGTTTTTATCCATACAGTAACCTGTTGTTACCTGGTAGAGCTCAAAAATATTAAAGTTATTTGTATTAGTAAAATGGGTAAGAGCTCTAGCTCCAACTGAGGCAATAGGTTTTTATGCATAAATTGCATGTGTCTTGATTTTCAGTGTTTGTAAATAGGTCTGGCATAGGATTTTGGCAGTTGGTAGGGACACCTAAGTTGTCTGTGGGACGTCTCAGCAGCCTCAGTAGAAAGCAGCCTGAGTAGAAAGCTCTATTCAGGGATCCATCCACTGCAGTCATAAACACACAAACCATGCCCATGTCCTTGCTATGAGCTAATGCACAAGTCAGAAATAATTGTCAATAAATTGAAATATGGCTTTCTCTGGGCTCGTCTGTAAGCAGCTGGGAGTAGGGGTGACTAGCAGGGTGGATCAGAGGGGACCCAGAGCAGGTAATCCTGCCATGCTCAGTCCAGGACCGTGAGCTACAGTTTGATCCACACTCATCTTTCTTGTGCATGCAGGAAGCAGCACCTGGTTCTGGATGAAGGGTGGAGATGGGGAAACCATCTGTGCTTCTTGGCAGTGCGTCAGTAGGATTATTTGAGGGGGTAAAACTGGCTTATTATGTGAGCAGGTGTCTTAAAAGAAACTAAACTCCTTATTTTTAATTAATCGTTTTCTTAAGGCGGTGATCTGAAGTGAAAAAAATTAAAATCGTTGTTGAAACAATATAAATACTGTAGGTGGTGGAAATAATAGAAACTGGATGTAACAGGTTTGATCATGTCACTTGTGTTTCACTCCCTGTTCGTCTTCTTCCACACATTTGCTATGGTTGGTGAATCATATCTTCAATTAAATTGTAGGATCAGAAGGCCAGGGACTACAGGCTGCAACTGCTGCTTCTGCTGTTATTAGATTACATGCAGCCATGAAACTAATAGTTTTAGCACAGCCTCATCAGACTGTGACAAGCAAGCAGTCAAGGTTCAGAGTTTTATATAAATAATAAATAATAATGGCCCGTCTTCGCGAACGAAGAGCCGGGGAAGGTCCTTACCC
>JAWWES010000094.1:12554778-12567040 GCA_035583135.1 Lophotriccus pileatus | reverse complement strand
CCCTGACCGGGAATCGAACCCCCGGTCTCAAGGGTACCAGCCCTGCGTCTTAACCACTAGACCACCGGGGGCTCCCTGAGTTTTATATAGTGGTCTGCTTAAACCCATGGAAACCAGTGCACTTAAACATACATTAAATGCTTTAAATAGTGTACAGAAAGAGAACAGAACAAAGCTATTTGAAGTATAAAACTTTGAAGTCTTTGGTTTATTAAGACACTGTTGCACTCCTGGTTTAGGTAGTGAGAGATTGCTATAAAGAAAACAAAACCTGTAAAATCTTCTTCTTTCAGATATTATTAAAAATACCTAAATTTCCCATTTAGGTTAAGACTGGGAAAAATCTGTGCAATTTTTCTTCAGTGTATCTGAGATATTCAAAGTTGTCCTGCAGCAGTGGCCAAGCTGAAGAAACCACTTTCTAACATTAAACTTAAATCCCCCACCAGAATTTAGGCTCTCGTGGACTGGGAAACAAAATTTTTCCCCTGCCCCTTTTGCAGCTGCCTGTTTATACTTGAGGAGCATTGTCATGCTTCCCTCATGTTAAATTAAACAGTCCTACTTTTTGCAGTCTTTCCTTGCTGAGTACATTTTTTAGACCTCTGGCTACACTCACTGCTCTCTTCTGGACACCCTCCAGCTTCTCCCCATCCTGCAGGAAGTGCCTTACCCAAAACCAGACACAGCAATTCAGCTGAGGTTTTGCAAATGCTGACAGGAGTGGAATGAGTTCTGTATAAGCCCTGTAGGTTAATGCCTCTGTTTATATATTCTCATACAGTGTTTCCTTTTCTAGAAACAGCAGCAGATTAACTCCTGCTGACTTCAGATCTGCTGTGATCATCTTTTATACAAGTACTACACATAAATTAGGCTATCTGCCTAAGCACTGTGTGATATTGCCTGTATGTGGTACCTTCCTGTTGAACACCACATCCTTAAGAAGAAAAAATATCAATTTATATTGATAATATTAAGTTTCCATGGTCTTCACCAGTGCCACTGACTGTACTTTTAGCTCAGTGCCTAAATTTCAATAGGATTGCTTCCTGGTTCAATATCCTAATTGCTAAAAATATTGATTTGGACAAAAACAAATTCATGACTGTGTTTTTGTAGTAAATGGCTGAGCACTTTCGTGATAATGTTCTCCAGTTTTACTCCTACCCAAATGTATTTCATCCAGACCTGGTTTGCCTAGTTTACTTATAAAAAGATCTCATCAGCCAATGTCAAAAACATAATGAAAGACAAGATTTATGGCTTCTGCCGTTTATCCATAAGCTTTTTACCTCATCATAAGGGAAATGGGATTGGTTGCATTTTTTTCTCATCAAATCCTTTTTGACGGCTAAAAGATGGTTCGTACAATATCACTAGGTTGTGTTTTTTTCTTAACTTTCAAACTTTCAGTATTTTGTCTTTAAACTTTTGTGATCAGTCAATTTAATTGGCTAAGGCCAACTTCTCTTAGTTTGGACAGCCTAAAGTACAGGCCTATGCACAACACTCTGCAGTAAGGAGAAGGATTTGGTAATTTCTGTCACAAGGTATTGTTAACTCTAGAGGAAGATCAGACTACCCAAATCATTTTAACAAATTGATTACTAAACACAGGATAAAAGAATAACCAAATCCTGTACCTCAAGATCAGCAGTGAGTAGCCTCTTATGGTCTTAGCAAGCAACTCAACCAAGGAGGATTACAAAGGCATAGAAAGATTTAGTTAGTCATCGTAATTTGAGTTTTGACTACCAATAGTAGCTGTTGTTATTAAAAGCTATGGAAGCATTTTCGGAATGATGTCTTGGAAAGCTGTTAGTAACTTGAACCCTTCAGGATGTCAGGGAATAGCTTATATTAAGAGCAGACTCAAAAAATCCCCTCAAACCCCCAGATAGATACATCAAATATATAGATGTTCCTTAGGCTAAATGGGGGGTGAACATACAGGGAGAAGGAGGAACTGTTGTTGAGTCTAGAAAATGTTGCTATTAGAAGAAAGGAACATAACTGAGGGAAAGCTTGTGGTTTGAAGCAAGCAGTGTTAGCTATAGCAGGTATTCCATACCTGTAGAGTCCTGAAGACTCAGTAATTAGTCTTTTGCATTGCAGTAGTAATAGTGTATAGAAAGGAGTAATGACACTGTTCCATGCATCTTTCATACTTCCTTGAATCACATCACCATGCATTTAGTGTTTAATAGTCTGAGTTGTCCCTGCAACACCACTGGGAAAGATGAAAGTAGTGTTTTACAGAGGAGTTGTAACAAAAATGAACAATGAAGTGAGCATAGGTTACACATTTGGAGTACCAAAAGTACCCCCCAACATGTGGTTAGTTTCTTTATTTTTTTTTTCTTTTAGATCTGACACAGAGTAACTTGCTATAGTTGGCACAAGAAATTGGTGAACTTGACCAGTCTCCCATATTTTTTTCTAGTGTCATTCTTTGGGCTATTTTTATTGCACACTTTTAACTTGATCTCAGTGACCTCTACACCCTCTCACATTACAAGACCTAATAATCAGTATTATTTCCTCTTATATCTGTAAAAAGGAGAAATGGATAAGTTAAAGTCAGTTTTTCAAAAGCAGCTTTTTTCACTGGTGTATCGGGAGCTATAGCTACAGCTTTGACAGACTTTAAAGATAGCCACCTCTTACAGCAACTGCAGCTGTTTTTACAGGGGCCTCCTTCTTTGACAGGGTTCCCTGAAGCATGAGCAGTTGCTGTGCATCCTCCTGACTCTTCTGCATGCATCAGCGTGGGTGTCCTGGTGCTGGGGAGTATCCTCTTCTAGTGCAGCCATTACCTTTCTCCCTCCAGGGTATTAGCCCTGATTTTACAACTTCTTGCTTTTATTAGAGCCATTAAGGTTTGTGAATGCTCAGGGAGATCTGTGTGTGTCAGTGTTGAGCTGGAATGCACAGCTTGTTCACTATTAGACTTCTTCTCTAGTTTTTCTTATGAGGGAATAAGCAAGAAATCAAGAAAACAGCACATCACTGGACATACATGGCTGTTCAGATTGAAAATGTGAGTTGCATACTCCCTCAAATGCCATGGTTCAAGACACTGATATATGTATTTTTGTTTCCTATGGGGGAAAAACATAGATAGCTTTAGCAACGAGTTGAAGATAACTGAGTTCTGAGTGCATTGGATAAAGTAGTTTCCTTGACCTACTACTTCCTTTTTATTTGCTTTCTTTTTAGGAGCATCCACATATGATTCTGTAAACAGGAATAAAATCAGAAAACAGTTAGTGACGCATGCGTGGCATGGTGTACGCTGGGGAAATACTAATTGAGGCCTAACAGATCAAAGCTGGGTGGTCCAGTCCCAACTAACCACAAACACACACCTCCAAAATACTGTAAGAGGCTGATTGTTACCCAGAGCCAGTTCAGAAGCCACCAATCTGTCAGTCACAAATAAAAGATGTCTACTCTGGCCTGTGTTCCTTTGATGTACTGACACACTGAGGGTACAGAAAGATGGTTTGTGCACTCTAGAATCCCAAATTAGCAAAGAAGATCTATTCCATAGTGCAGGAATTGCTTTTTGGTGCATAGGAAGTGAGGAAATATCTAATGCCATTCACTTATCTGCCTGCTCCCTAAGGGACAGCAAACATTCCTGTCCTGCTCCTTTGCCACCTGCCTGTGTAGTAAAAGAAAACTCCTGGCTCAGAAATAGGCAACATGAGGCCCCTAATCCGCTTTCCTCTTCCACACTGAACTTGCATAATCCACAAGAGAGCCAGGCCAAATCTGGTTATATATAATCCAGCAAAACTCTGGCCTGCTGTCTGCATTGTTTCCTGAAGTGCAGGAGAGTGTGATGTTCACCAGTGTTCACCAGCCTACTTCTGGTAGTCTGCTTTAAGAATATCAGTGCTAAAAATTATCCACATAAAATGTAGCCAAATAATCTAATTTAAATATATGTTTTGTCTAAGATATACCTACCACCCTGAGTATAGATAGTTTTGTTCGCTGTAGACTCAAAAATTATTGGAAGCTCTTATATTGATTAGAGTATTAAAATTAGTTGTTTTGAAATGATCATATCTGCCTGCTCCCAGTAGTCTGCTATTGCTGTGAGAACTTCAGGGAAATATTTTTCTTGGTTTTGCCTGATATTCCTAATAAAACACATTACTTAGTGTTCTCAGGGGTTCAAGACGTTAAGGTTAAACAGAAAACAGTATGTTGTCCTCCAAAGCAAAAACATAAAGGACACAGGAAAATATTCTATCAACCATCAAAAATCTGGTTCCTTAACAGCACTCTGTCACCTTGAGAGAGAGACTGTGCTTAGGGGGATGGTTTGCTGATGGTCTGTATGGAAACAGATTCAGTGCTTCATATGTAATTCCAAGAGGTAAGAAAGTCCAGCTTTCTGAAATAGGTTCACATGTATGAATCTGAAATAAAAAAAAATTGCATGGTTTTCAGGAGTAGGAACAAATCTTACCCACCACTGAATACAAATTTACTGCACTATTCACAAACAAGATGTTGTCTGTTTCATCAACTGATATGTAACTTCGGTTGCTGTTTGCATTCTGAGATCAGAGTTTACAAATGCAACAGCTGGGAGTGTAAAATAAAAGGGTATTGACTTTGCAGCAAGGGCCAGGCAGTAGTTACAGCAAGAGAAGCGTTGTGTCCACCTTGTGCCTTCCTTGTGGCCCAGAATAGATCTGTTCTTGATGCCAGTCCCATGTCATCTTTGCCTTTCAAGCACATCAGAGCAGAGCAAAGCCCATTAAAGTACTGGAAAAACTGAGGTTTTAGGGAACCTCTGTTCTGATTCCTTTCCATGAACCATAATCCCTAAATTGGTACAAAATTACTCTCTATCCAAAAATTCCCCAACTGCTATTAAGTGTGGTTTGGACTTACAGGCCCCAAAGTATCCCAGAAGCAGCTGAGCTGTTGCTCATGGCATTCTTCCACATGAGAACAGTGCAGTGTCTTACCAGGGAACATCACAGTACAATCACCTTGGCAATAAAGAAACTCATTAAAAATTAGAGTGGTAACCTCACTTAAAATGCATGAAGAGCTTTAGTTTCTGGTCAGTAGCAATGAAGCACCCCTGAAAGGACAGAAAACTTAAGGTTTCCCTTTCACCATCCCAGGGGGATAGAAGGGCAGGGACAGTGTGCATGAGGGAAATTTGCCTGCACCAAGCAGAATTGTGCCCTTCTGCTCAAACCCTGTCTGTCTGTAAGACAATGTCAGTGACACTATCTGGACTACAAGAGCTGAACTATACAGCCTCAATCACCCAGCTGAAATGTCTGCTTCATGAGTGCATCAAAGGTTTTGGGTCATCCCCATGAGCCTAGTGACTCCAGTGGTATAGGTTGTGTGAGATCAGATAGCTGGCTGACAGTTTTCAACATCCCAGGTGTTTTGGCCATGATTTAAGCACTCAGTATTCTTGGATTCTCCTTCTACTGATTATATTGGAAATTAGGATCGATACCATGAATCATAGGAAAGGATTTAATTAAGGTGCCTCTTTTCTATCACAGGGAACCATTCCCTATTTTCCAGGTCTTTGGCCAACTTGATTTCTGGATCTGGAGTAACTCCACTCCTCTCATTTCCCTTCAGCAAGCTTCTCCCCAGTCTCAGGACACGTAGCTGTATAATCATGAATTATCAAATATATCTGGGGGGTATGGGAGGGTTTTTGATGCACACAGCTGCTAGACATGGGCTTCTGTGGCTGAACATTGCTTCTTTGTGGCACTTTGGGCAGAGGAAAATGGAGAAGCAGAGAGATTTAGAAATGGGTCTCTGGCAAGACAGAAGGTAGGGTGTCCAGCTATATATCTCCCTACCAGAGTCCGTCTTCTCTCTTCTGACTTCAGATCTTCAGATCCTTCTGTAACAAGACAAGCAGCAGATAACACCTGGGGAAAAGTACCCTGTATTTTTCCTCTGCTCTTGCATGTGACCTGGTAATGCTATCAGACTTAACAGTTACAGCAAATTGCAACTCAAGGCCCCCCACTGAAAAGAGCTACCTCAAATTGCTGTATTTTAGAGTGAAAAGCATGAAATACATCTTTTCTCCCTTTGTTGATCAAAGTGCACTTTTAAATAGTAGTAGTTCTGCACTTTATGTAACTGTTTCCTGCCATGGTTAGCTTTCCAGAATCTGACTGAAGTGTTCCCTGCTGCTACAGTTAACTTGCTGATAACTTACTTCTGTTTATTTACAAACACAGTGTGCAGGCATCCTTTTTTGTATCCTCCACCCCCACCCCTTTCTTTTTCTGGAGGGTGTTTTTGCCACATGCAGTCCCTGTCCTCATATAACCTTCCTGTGAGCAGCACTGCCAGCTTGGGTGGGCTACCAAGGAAACACCGAGAATTTGTTGGACTTGAAAAGAAAGCAAACAGACTGTGAATTTGTTAGAGGCTACAGGTGGTTTTGATCGGCTGAGTGGAGTCTGTGCCGGAAACATTACGGCTCCTGAGGCTCCCAGGGGACTTCACCAGACAGGGCTCTACAGTAACACTGATGACTCATGGGCAGAAACTCACCTCTGAGCGAATGGCAGTGAGGAAAAAGTGACCAAGCCAAAAATGACTCACAGGGAAACGAAGCCTCCAGAGCAGGACTGCTCTGACAGTCTGCTAACACACTTAACTCTAGCAGCTGTCACTACAGCGATGTGACTTGTTGCATAACTGGTGGGAAAGTAAATCTAGATATGGCTGTAAACCTGTGGCAGCTGAAAACTTGGCAGCCTCTGGGACTTGCTGTCCAGTGGTTTTGTTGTAGAAAGCTGCATGGTCAGTGGTAAGTCTTGAATGGATGGCCACAGAGAGTTTTATTAGGAGCTCAATACACAGTGAAATTTCCAGCTAAGAAAAGCATCTTCTTTGGGAAGATGCAGTGTTGAATGGAGAAATCATACCACAAAGATCTTTCTGCATTCTTATGTTTGTTACTGAGAATCTGTTGGGATGAACTAAAGACTTGAGACTGCAAAATCTACATAAGCATAAATGAAAAAAAGGCCCAAGAAACCTGCTCAGCATTTTCATCTTGAGGATGTGTTTGGAAAATACAAGTCCCAAGTGCTGTGACTTCTTGAAACCTTCATGATCTGTTCTAAGCTATATAGAGTAAATTTCCCAAATAATACAATTACATGTCTGGACAGATTCATGGGTTTAATTTTGGACATGTGCAATATGAATTTGAGAACAGTGCTGTGCAAACAGGATACTCTTTCTTTGTATGAAACATCAGCTGTTGGGTCACATCTCTTCCTCTGGAATCATCAGCTGGAAAATATTAGATGAGTCACGAGAATCTGAAAGGTCTGAAAAGCAACACACACCAAGTGACATACAGAGTGAAGGCTTTAAACCCACAGAGCCTAAGTCAGAGCCTTCAGAGCTGGAATAGAGTTAAGCTGCTCTGAAATGTTAGAATTGGCTGGTGTGATCAGGCTTAGATACTCAGGCAGTATTAGGGAGGAGAAGGTACAAGTGAATGCACAAAAAGCATGAGCATCCTTTTCTGACTTTTTTTTCCCCCAAGCAGTGCCGATTTTGCAGTTAATCTGCTTCCTGAGATAATTTACACCAGCTTACACAGCACTTTGAGCTCTGGTCATACCCTGACAGACAGGTGGTAGCTTTGGATGCACTTACAAAATAGTTCAGAGGGATAGACGCAGGCAGGCGGAATTGTCAGTATACTAGTAGGATACCTGGAGATTTTAGGTTATGTTTACATGCACTTAAACTATAAATGCAAGATGTGTTTTCTTTCTTTCTTTTTATTTTTTTTTTTTTTTTTGCAGCATAAGTAGGGAGTTTTTGAATAGCCAAATACTGGACTATTTCGTCAAGATGATGTAAACTACAAAGCACGTATTTTTTGTTTTCTCCTGTTCCCCTACTTAGCCTGGGATTAGAGGCACAGGGTCTGACTGTGGTGGCCCTTGTCTGAACTTTTCCACAGGCGGAAGCAGTGCCAGGGTCTTGAGGCCCAAGCTGGCCTAAGCAGGCATCCTGATGACCCCACAGCTGGCCAAGAGTCTCATATCCCACTATGTGTTTTTCCAGTGGGGCTGCCAGCCTGACCCGTCTCCTGCAGGTTCTCACTCACAGAATGTGGTGAAAAAAGCCCATCAATGAGTGTCTCATAAAGTCAAGTTTGCTTCCTGTATGTTTTCAATAGTGTCATAGGTTGGAAAAGAGATGTTGGAATTTTTTCCCAGTGTGTCCCTCCGGTCCATCCCACCTCCATCTGTTTCTTCCGGGATGGTGGGGGGATGGAGAAAATCTGCACGCACTGGGCAGCTCGGGAGCTGGGGGAAGATGAGCTTTTTGGGAGAATGTGGTTAGCCGCGGGGACGGCGGGCGGTCTGCTGTTTGGGGGCTTTTTGGGTTTGGTCCGTGGACCGGACAGAGCAGGGAGCCCGATTTCACCCGCGTCCTTTTCTCTTCCTAAGAGAAAGGTTTTTTCCCCACGGGACACCTCGCGGAAAATGAGAGAGAGACCGACCCACCTCAGAGCGAGGTATTCTGCCTTCGGACTGCCTGTGTGAAAAAGGACTTCGTTCAGTACTGGCTCCGAGCACAGGGGGCTGCGAGCAGCTGTTGAACTACAGGGACAGTCCTGCCTTCCCCGCCCTCCCCGGGTTGCCGCGGGTTTCTTCCCCCCAACCTGGGCATTTGTGCCTTGCTTTTGTTTCTTCTGAAAGTTTTTGATTGCACCATTTGTTGTTTATTCAACTTTTGTTAATAAAAAGCTGTTTCTTTTCCTTTTCCACACTTCCCCCTGAAGTTTCTTAATTTCTAAGTTGTAATCTTGTTAAACTAAGAAAAATAGGGTATTTCAGAATTCTGCACCCATAAAGGAAAATGGCTGTTGCAAACTGGAATGTGACACTTATGTTTTCTCTCTGGAAACCTTGCATCTCTGGAGCTCTGGCTCAAATAGGCAAGATTTCTGAATTTTTTATTTTTCCTTAATTGCTCACTATATTTCTCTCCATCTTTCTTTCTTTTTCTTCTTTTTCCTTTTGCCTCCTGGTTTTTCCTTTCTCTGAACTGTAGCGTAACTTATCTGTGTTTTCATGGCTGCAGCAACAAAGTGCATGTAAATTCCTGTATTTCTGTCTCGTACTTCACCAGAACTCAAAATGAACCCTAGAAAACAGAGATGTGAGGGGCCACAAAAAGGGGTCTCATGCTTCAGCACATAGATCATAGCCCTCTTGGACTCAGCCTGGAGCAAGTCTTGTGTAAATGGTTTTGGAGATGTGTGGGACCACATTTTCCCTGCATTTTTCAGGGAAGATTTTAAGGACCTATAGAAAGACAGAAATTCCTGATTCTAGACTATCATTATTTCAGGATAGGCTTGTCTGGTTTTCAGTTACAGGTAATGCACATTGTAGCAGAGCCAGGATGTTCTGCAAGATCTCAGAAGATGAACATTGGCAGCCTCTCCCTTGGCCACTCCCTGAGCGTATTCCTAGCCACCTACTTTTGAAAGTATTTTCCAAATATCTAGGTATTACCACAACCCCTTTTATGACACTGAAGTCCATCTTGCTCTACTTGTACAAAAGGCAGTTTTTTAGCTTCCCTTTGAAGTAAACCAACTTGTTTCTTTCAATCACTACCCATCAACCACATTCTCTGCCATTGCTCACGCCCCACTTTCTGCTTTTCCCTGTACTCTTGCCCCTTTGCACCCACCTTCTCTGAGCTTGGGTGTGAAAGTCTTATTCCAGCTGCAGTTTTGACAGTGCTGAGTAGTACTAAATTATTATCCCACTTGTCTTGCTGGTTATACTCTAGGTTATTCCAGTATCATGTTTGCTTTTTTACTCACAGGAATATAATGCTGTTGAGACAGATCTGGACTAATTTAATTCTATTTAAATTTCTATTTAATTACATTTAAATGGAAATGTAAATGTAAATGGAGTCTGGCATTAAAGTATTATTGATTTAAAATTTGTGTGATTCTTTTCAGTATGTTTTATGTGCAAGTATACAGAATTTAGCTAACTTACATGGAATAAAATTATTAATATGAACCAGTGCTCACTGGTAACAACTTAGTTCCTAATTAGTGAGTTTATCTGTGTAGCTTAAAATGCTTTATGAAAACAAGTACCCATTATTATTTCTATTTCATAGAATTCATCTTTGGAGGTTTCGTTTCTTGCTTGATTTGCTGAGGGACAAATACTGCTTTGCCAGATACTCCATAATATGTTATTATGTGGTTTGCAGTTAGAATCAGTGTTTCCCAAAACAATCTACTTGACCAGCATGCTCTGAAAATACTCACACTAGCCTTTCTATTACAAAAATGATTATTTAATAAGATGAGTAAAAAGGTAGCTTGTCATAGTGTTCCACAACAACTCTCTGTGAGACATATTCACTGCTTTCGTTTCCCAGCGCTTTTAATCAACTTGCCAAATCCAGAAAGCCTTCCAGCCAACCTGGGAAGCACCAATCTGCTCCATTCCCCACCCTTGCAGGGCAAGGAAATACTTGTATTAAATCCTGGAGGCACTCCTTAAAACACTCATGCCTTTTTTTTTTTTTTTTTTTTTTTTTGCATAGTCACTGTAATTGTTTCTCTTTCTCTTGTAGCTGATGCTGATGCTGCATATGTGCCACATCCACTATTACTGATGCAAAAGTATATGCCATCTTTGCTTATTCAGAGAGTTCCTGTTAGTCATAACCTACATTAAATCACGTTTGTCAAATTTTAGTCTCTAGAATGTTAGCATATTAAAAGTTGTTTTATGCAGTAAGGTGTCCTTTGTGTTTATAATTAATAAAAAGACCTGCTATTTGTGGTATTCAAAAATGGCTTATCAGTTTTTGTAATTTCATCAAACACCCTAATCCACAGATCATTATGTCTTATTAAAATGTGCCATGTTGCTATGAAGATTAAAAATCAGTGCCAGAGGTCAAGCAATCATTATTTCAACAGCTGCAAGTTCCAAGGTACTGTAACCCTTTAAAATATTTCAGATTTAAAAGTGTTTTTTTGGGTAGAAAACTTAAATACATAGTACTAACAATAGAATTGTGATCTAAAAGCCTTTTAATAACCTGTCATATGTCTTTTGGAAATGGTTCTTACTTCCCAAAGCTAGTAGCGCACAGGTTAAAAAATAAGATCAATTAATCAATTAGACATTGCTCTATTAACTGTTTCTCATCATTTACATATCCGTATATATGTGTGCATGTAGATATACTGTTAGTATGAATACACATATACTACAGATAGATTAAACTGCTTTGTAACCATTTAGCTCAAGTCCAGGTACAGTGCTGTTTGTTGTGTTTCCTACAGTGATATCAGTAGCCATTTGGATCAGATGCTGTATGTGCATGGTCAGTTTTCTGTGATACAATCAAACTAATTGAACCAAACTCCATCCCTGTGTAAATTCACTCGATGGGATAGACAGTCAGAGCACATGGGATTGTGCTTGTTTGCTCTCATGACTGGAAAATTTCAGGGGCAGATCTACATCTGGTATTGATTGGTTGGTGGTTTCTTTTTTTTTTAAATGCCACTGTATCTATTTTCAACACTTTAATGAAACGAATATATGTTCTAAACCTTAGAAAATGAGTGTGTTACTTTTCCACCAATAAAAGTACTTTTAAGAGAGGGCTGTATCAACGTTATTTTAAACTGTATCACATACACTAGGAAAATGATCTTTTTATTCAGTTTTTCAGAGGTAGAAAATGGAACATATTGTGTTTGCCACACACAGCCCCAGAATGTCTTCCTAGGATTACTAAAAATGGCGTCAAGTGTCACATCTGACCCAACCTCTCCACAGTCTTGAAGACAAAATATATGACTACCATTGTCCAGCAAGATATCATTTCCCAGATCCAGGTCAGGCATTAAGTTTATCTTAATAGCTACTGCTTATTGTAGCTACAAAATGAATCACCTTTTCCTTCACCACATGTTCCTGAAACAAACTTCAGAAGGCAGGTGAAGAACAGGTGCAAACCATCATAAAAGGAGCCCTCCCTTTATTGTAATAAGGAAACAAAGACATCACAGCTATCCTTACAGCTTGCATATTTATTGAACAAATCCTACTAAAATAGCTAAAATACATTGGGTACTTATAGTGCATTATTAAAGATCACATTGTTACAAAAGCCTGCATTTTCAGCAGTACACAACTGCAACTAT
>JAWWES010000094.1:12520439-12533510 GCA_035583135.1 Lophotriccus pileatus | reverse complement strand
CCTGCCCCCCCCCCCCCCCACCGCCGTACACATACCCACTCCCCCTGCCCGCCCGCCCGCCTCCCCCCGCACGCTGCTGCAGCGCCAGACTGCTTAGTCTGCAATAATCCGCAGATCCGCGTCCCCCCCTTTCCCGATGTCTGGGAGCCGCGGCCGCTCCGCGGGACGCGAAGTCGAAGGACCCCCCGGGAGAGCCGGTGATCCGCTGTCTCCAGGCCATGGAGGGAACCCGCACCCCCCGGGCGATCCCGCCCTCCCCGAGCCATCCCGCACCCTCTGGACCATCCCGCACCCCCTGGGCGGCGGCCAGGACAGGCGGAGAGCGGGGCCGAGGCGCTGCGCAGCGGCGCGGAGGGGTGGAGGGATGGAAGGCGGGGGGGGAGGCAGGGAGCAACCACGGACTGTAATAATAACCCTGCAGCGGCTGCAAAGGGCATCTGAGGAGAAAGGGGAGGGAGACGAAGGCAGCCGCCCGCCCGCCCGCCGCTTCGGCTCGGCTGTGCCTGTCTGGGAGGGGAGAAGATGGTGGGCGGGGAGGATGGAGGAGCGCCGTGGCACGGGCGGGGCAGAGCGATACTGCTCCAGGAGCCCGGAGATGCGAGACAGCAGAGGAGCAGCCGGTGGCCACGGCTCTCCCGGTGGTGCGGAGCTGTGCCGGGCATGGATGCGGGGACAGATGCTGGGACACCGCGGGAAGCGAGCGAGCGCTCCCCCCGCAGTGCGGGCGAGGGCACCCGAGGGGCTCTGCCAGGTCTGTCACGGAACGGTGACACGCGATTGGCAGCAGCTATGTCACACGTTGTGAGGGCTGGGAGGAGGGCTCGAAGGCAGCCGAGCGAAGGATATCGTCGCGACACAAAAGATGCTGCGAAGGCTCTACCGGTTGTAAAAGCACCTGAGAGATGGTGCGGTGTGGGCACAGCGTACGCACAGTGTCTCACTCTAAAATGCTATACGGGGATATATGGCTTAAAAAAATAGAGAAACACGTGTTGAGATTCCCTGTTACCCTGCAGGTTATGAAGGCACCTTCCTCGGGGTTAATAATGTCCAGTGCAAGAGTGATTAAAATGGTATGAAATTATATGTGATGTGGGCTCATAGAAGATTAAGCCTTCTCTATCAGGCCTGAGTTATAAGCAACTAAACTTGTTTTTCAAATCCACTTGTGTTTAACTCTCCATGAAACTGCATTATTCTGTGGTCCACACCGGATTTCGATTTGTTGAGTGGAAGCAGCTTGCTAGCATGTCTCTGCACCTTCCTGACCAGCTACTACATCTTTGGGAATGCTTTTCAGGCCTGCCAGCTTAGGGAAAATTCAGCAGCTGGAAGGGAGATATATGGGACGTAAACAGCCCCTGATATTTAAACCTCTGGAAAGCTGTGATAGTAATTCTAAGTTTAGTGCAATAGGATCAGATTATTCACCTCAAAAATACAGTTACTACTTCTCATGTCTGTTCAGCTGCTTATCTCCTCCACAGATTTCAGTGATCAGCTGTTAGGACTGAAATACAGTAGAGCTTGTAAGTTTAAACTTCATCTTGAAATAGTGATTTTTTATTGTTGGTTTCTGTTTTTGTTTGTTTGTTTGTTTGTTTGTTTGTTTGTTTTGATTGGTTGGGTTTTGTTTGTTTGTTTGTTTCTGAATAATAAATATGGGCCCAGTGCAGGTAGCAGTCCTTCATGGTACACACTCAAGTGAGAGCAGTGGTCTAGTTTAGGTGTGTTACAAAAACAGATTCTTGCACCCAGTGTGCAAAAGGCTGATCATGCACAGAGTGGAGGTATTTGATGGACTGACAGTTCTGCACAGAAAGGGGTGCTGGGTGGCAAATCCACAAAGATACTACCACAACTGCCAAAACGTTTCACTGTTGATACATTCTAGCAAACAAAGACATTAATGTTCATTGGCTATAAGCTGTCTAGTTCTCTTATTAAACAGTATACTATTTTCTGTTAGTTAATCATTCTCTCTCTTCTCATGCTAATTAGTGTGCTTGCTCAGTCTTTGTTTTCCTTGGAGCCTGTGGATTTCTTGGGTCGGTGGCCATGAGCTGGTCATGATCTGCTCCTGCCAGAATTACCTTGTACCCAGTTGGAGCTGACTCAGCACAGTTTCTGGGTTGTTTTTACTAGTTTCTTCCTTATCTTGGGGGTTCTGCTAGATATCCTTGTGGCCTGTAGATTCTGCCTTCCCTGTGTCCCCTATCAGTGGTACATCCTTCTTCCCAAGCACTGTTAACCTCCCTCTAGGTCTGAGATAATTGAAACATGTCAAGCCTTAACGAGGCAATTCTACCAACAAGTAATTTGTCTTTCCAACACCTGGACATCACTTAGAGCTTCTTCGCTGCTTTTTGTTTCATGGATTAAATCTTTCTTGTTGTTTAGGCTTGAAGGTACACAAAGATCAAACATCAGAGAACATCCTTTCTTTAAAAAATGTTACATATTCCACATTTTGCAACAGGTGAATCTTCTGCCCTGTGGAGTATGTGTCATAGCAGTTGAAGTGTCAGAGACTCACTACCTGTAGAGATTTGGCACTGGGAAATGAAACTAGACAGCAAAGACATAACAGTGGGAGGTGAGAAGCTTGCATTGTGAAGCCCCTAAGAGACTGAAGTGGACAATGCTGTTACCCAACATGGAAGGGATGAACAGATTTTTTCAGGGATCCTTGGCAGAGTAATGATGGCACTAAATTAGAGTTACAATTTAAGCTTTATGTTCTTAACAGAATACAGATACTGTTCTATATTACAATTTTTATATTTATTACAATAACTAAGTAGCTTAATACAAAATTTATATTACAACTTTACTTACAATTTCTCATCACCTAGATCCTAACTTAGTGTGTAATTTCCATTCCCCTGGATTCTCTGCAGATCAGGTCAGAACCCAATGCATGGTTCACTGTATCAGTGTAACAACCGTAATCAGACTTGAAAAAAAAACTATACTCTATAAAAGTGACTCTATGAAAGAAGACAAATCACTCATTCAGTCCTCTACAGAGAACTGTAGAGATGTTCCTGGCCACCAAACGGTCTGTGGTTTCACTGCCCATCAGCAGCTCCAGTCCAAGTTCTCCTCTTAGGATTCTTAATGGCTTGATTTTATGGGCATGGTTCTGAGTGCTGTTACACTTCTCTGTCCTGTGTCAGGGTCATGGCTGATGACATGTGAGAACCTACCCACATCCTAAAATTCTGGCAGGAACAACCAAGAATTGTTGTGGGTACGTGTAAACCTCCATCTGAGCACTTACAGCCTTCATTTTCTTTCCAATGACTTGCTTTTGTAGCCCAGGTAAGCAAACCGCTTTGTTATGCCGCTTGTACTTGACTGTATGTGGAAAGCTGTGCCTGTTTGCTGCCTGAAACAAGCTAAGTTGCTAGGATCTGCTCCAAGTCTGCAATCTGCATTCCCTAGTTTGGCTGCAGTGCTTTCAATTTCCTATACCTTAGCCAGCTTCCCTTAGCAGCTGGAAACCTTAGAAACTGGAAACAAAGGTATAGCTTTCAAAAGGAATCAGCAGGCAAGAGCCTGAGTGGGAGAAGAGAAGGAGGCAGTTTGGCCCCACTGTGAGACAGGAAGGGTTCTGCCACTCCAGGTTCGGGACATATAACTAGACATCTAAGGTTTGAGAGACAAAGGCTAACATGGACCTCAAACAATGAGGTAGAAAGAGAGAGGTTAAGACCCAGTTCAAGCAAACTATTAAGATTGAACTGAAGTATCTTTGAAAAACACTTTACTCAAATTATTAGTCAACATTTTTTGATTATGTCTTTGTTAAAGTAGTAAAGAGCATTAGGATGCTGAGAAACATCAATAGGTAACCAGTCTATTAGGGAAAAGTATTGCCCTTTCTAAAATGTTATGTTGTGATGAAGTGGGACTCCTTTTGCATCTGCAGCCGTGGCCTTCAACCCAACTGTGAGCCCAGTGCCAGTGTTTCCTCTTCTAGTCTCTAATCAGTCATCTTAAACTTCTTTATTACAAATGTGATACTCAGATAAATTGTCCTGCTGTCCTCAGGAAAAAAAGGTTTAACCTCAAGCCTGATTGTTATACCCTATGGTTACCTAAAACAGTCTGATTTTGTTCTGCAGTCAATTATAGTTGGGAAGAAAAAGTTTGTTACTTTTGCTACCTCTCACCGGTGACAATTTCCTTTGATTCCCTTTCTCTTTATTTCTCTCTTTGGTCTGATTTATAACCCCTAAAACGGATAAAGCCCTGACCTACAAAGCATTATTTTTATATAAATAACCTAAAATGAGCTTGCAAAGCAGGCAAAGCAGAACAGGCCCTTGTGGCTTAAGGGAAGGTAAAAACAGCATAACAAAAATTTACTATTAATAAAACAGCTGAAAAACTATTGCAATGAATAGACCTAAAACAGTCACCAGAAAAATCATTCTAAAGTTGTTCTTCCCACTTCTGACAGAAACCAAAGAAACTATATCCTGCACTATCAGCCACAATTCCTGCTCACTTTCTCACCTTTGTCCTTGAGCCATCCAATTCCCACACTATGTACAACAAAATGTACATTATGTACACAAAAGCAGCAAGGCTCTGGTCTGGAAATCCATATCAGATTTAAGCCTGCCAGAGGTGGTGTAGAGAGCTGCCTTGTCCTGTAATGAATTAATTTTGGGTTGCCTGGACCACCTGAAATAACAAGGTGTTAGAAGATGCACAAGATGCTGGATGAAGATGATACTTTGCAAACTGGAGCCAGGTCATACACACAATTCATTGTAAAACCATCCAAGCCCCCAAATTCAGTTGTATTTGTTTGCAGCTTTTGTGAATACACAGTTTCCATTAATGATATCTGCAGCACTGCAGTACTTTCATGGATAAATCCTGAAAGCATCACATAGCACCAAAAAGAAATTCACCATGTCGACATAAAAATAGAATATATATTGACAGCTTGTCTTTCTTACAAATTCTTTGTCACTTGTGCTATTCCTACTCTTAAGTTCTATTCATCAACAAATAAATTCATAGAAGAAAGTGCCTAAAAAACTGTCAAGATATTTTAAGAACAATAAAGGGGGCACCGTAGTTTCTAAACTGGCTACGAGAAATTATGTGTGATGTTTTTGTGGCAAGTAGATTGAAGTTAGAGGGGAAGACTGTCCATTAGCTGACTTTAATAAGGCATAAACTGTGTGTTCTATTTTCAGTTGGGTTTTCTGGGAGCTGGATTCAGAGGGTTTCTTTTTCATGCTTATCTCCAAATCTAAGAGAGTTTTGTTTTCATTTATTTTTATCACCAAACAAAATGAACTATGCATAAATAACTGAAGAATCCAAGTTGTCTGGAAGGTTTCCAAATAAGATTAGCTTGTCATTAAATAAACCAAATGTTAAGGATTTTTTTACTGGTACTCCAACAGAGGACACCTTGGATGAAAGGACTACACATCAGCTGCCATATGAGCATTTTCACTTTTAACAAACTGAAGTTCTTCACTCTTCCAGAATTATTAAACCAAATTATTGGTTCAACTGTCACAGTTCCTCTGCAATAATGACAGAAACTCAACACTTGACAGGAAAATGTTATGTAAAATATGCGTAATAGTTAAAAAATATGGCAAAGGAAGGAAAATTGTGACAAGGCCTGCACAGTTAGATTAGTCCCCTTGAGTTCAGTGAAACTACCCACTTGTACAGAGTTAAGTACTCTGCTGAGATTAGGCATATAAAAATTAAAGTGAAATTCTATATCCACTAAAATTTGAGGGAACTTTGTTATGGACTGAAATAAAGTGGGTTTTGCCATTAGACCAGAATGAGAATAACATAGAAGAAAAATCAGTGTGATTTGGGTGCTACAGAGGGAAAAGAAAGTAAAAATTAGGCAAATTTCAGTCCTGAGACAGCGAAGTGAGCAGAGCTCCGTGAGCAATAGTAAATGGTTAAAAGAGCTGCTTTGGAAGGGAAGGGAGATATATTGGTAATGACTGTGTTTATTTTGTTTCAGTCAGCAGCAATTCCAGATTTCCAGCTTTGCAGTTATGCACTTGGAAAACAGCAGCCACAGTACCACTGTAGGCCTATGAGTTCAGGTAAAGTCCTGCTTTGCACTTGCAGAACAAGTAGAAAAAGGTGGCTATAGTGGTTTTCTTTCCTGGGTACTCTTCCCTGTGCTCTTTCTGAATCCCAATTCAAGAGTGGTCCATTGACCACTGCCTCTTAAAAATTTTGGCTATTTGTACTTTATGAAAAAAATGCTACATCTCATTTTATTTATATCACCTACCAGAGAATTCAACTGATTATCTCCTGATTCTTATCTTGGAGTAAAACAGAATAATGATTTCCCAATCAGGGTTTATAACTCTCATAGGTTTTACAGGAAGTTGGGGTTTCTGTCATTGACTCAGGCCCAGAATGCAGGAATGGACAATGATTTGAATTGTTGGATCATGTATCTAAACCTAGAATCTGTTGGTCTAATTTACCTTTTCAGAGCATTTACTTGTCAGAGAAGAAGGAAATCCTCCTTATAACAAGACTCAGAAGGACCACTCTGCACAACAATCACAGTGGTGACAACAAAATGGCTGTTTATTCAGCAGGGGCACCGGCTTACAACGGGGAGAGCATGGAAAGGGCTAGAACAGGGGAGGAGACTGGGAGGAAACGATCAACAGTAAAACTGGGGAATAATGTAACATCTAAAGAGAGTGAATAGGAAAGGGTTTAACATGATTAAATGGGGGAAGGTGTAATAAGGGTACATAGCAAGGAGTTATATAGGATTATTATAACTTATTATTTTCTTTTAACCTTACAACTGTTAATAAGGCACATAACAGTGAACTCAGTATAACATTTTAAACAGTCTTTTTTGTGCTTGGTAAGGACGGCACTCAATACATCTCCATGTAATCTTTATCTTCTTCTGCCCTGATTCTGTCCTCATGCAGTTTCCTCCACCACTTGTAGGATTCCACGGGGCCACTCCCAACATTTACTTCTAGGACACTTTGTTGCATTTGCTACCAGGTTCATTCATACAAATATTTGTACCAAAACTAAGCACTGGTAGATGAAATTCACAGCCAGTAGCTTAGATTTTGAAGGAACTTTGCATACTAACCAGCAACTGCATAATTAATGTTTAGTATTTGCCTTGACCTTAACCTTGTATTTTTCTATAAACTAAGTCCTTCATTTGTACTACCTGATTGCCAAAGTACTTAAAGTGGTATCTGCATGCAGAGAAAAGGGAATCTCCTTCCCTTTTCCAAAGAAGAAGTTCCAAAGAAGACACTAAAGTGTGGTCACTCTTAAGCACATGGCTTACTTTGTTGAATTAAACTGACACCCCAGTATCTGAAGGTTAATGGTGAAGAGTCACCATGAAGTTCTGTGGGGCATGATGTGATATGTATTTCATTGCCTAGTTTTCTTGTAAGGAAATTATGATAAATTACTTGGAGAAGACAGAAAGATTCAGAAACTTTTGAAAGAATTTACAGTTTGCATTTGACTCCTTGCAAACTCAGGTGCTTTAGTGTGGAAAGCAGTGGAAAAACATTTATTTCCGGCTAAGAGTGACTGGGAAGTGCTATTTCCACCAACCAGGATGAAGAGTGCTCCCTGGAAACAGAGATGGAGAGCAGTCATGCATGACATCAGAGAAAGTCTCAAACATTATCAAACTTCAGAAGAAAAGTTAAAATACAGATCACAGGATTTGTTGTTGATAACTAGCCAACCAAATTACACCCAAAGAAGACAGCAGATTGAACAGTACATTTATGTGTACTTTTCTGAAACCAGCCTGAGACCTCTCCTAAATTACACTGACACTCTCTGAATGTCATTCTGATACATGTACTTGCAATGTTTTCACACTTGCACTAAGAGACGAGTGTAAGTGCAACTCTCAAACTCTCACTTTTGAAGTAACATTTGCTTACACTAGTGATTGCATAGAAGATGTGTTAACTGCCGTTCCAAGTAATGGTTCAAGAGATTTGCTTTTCTATTCAAGTCAATTAAATAAACGCTCTGTGTTCTATTTAAATTCATGAGAATTCATTTAATTAAAAATGCAAACTACTATTTTTCTATCATGGGCCATGCATTCAATTATTCTCAGCCATCTAGTGAGAACTGGCAAGATTACTTTAGTCAATACTTCATGAGTTTAAACCAAACTTAAGTTTGGTTATAAAGCAGAGTTTAAGATTAAATTTAATTTGTCTGTAATGCAACAACAGAGGATCAATTGCTGCTAGTTCACCAACTCTGGAAAAGCAGGAGTAAAAGATAGGAGTTTGGTTTGAATCAATTCTGTCAGCTTATTTTTAAATGTCTGGATTTGGATGACTTTTTTTTTTTTCACTGCAATGTAATTAAATACATTCAATTAAGAAAAATTAATCCTAGACTGAGTACAAAAGCTCTCAGGTTCACACTGCCAATCATGCTAAAAATGTTGGTGATCTGGGCACATTATATTACAATAAAAACGCTGTGATTATATTAGAAGAAAAATATCTCTGAAATTTCTGTATCCAGACATGGACACAGCAGGGTTTATAAAAGTAATGATGAAAGGGTCAGACATGAAGATAAATGTTTGTGTTTGGGGACTATGTAAAGGGAAAAAAAGTCAGTTAATATACCCATCTATACCTAGGGAAAAAGTGAAATTGCCGCAGCCCAGGGACAATTTAATCCTGTATAACAGGCCATAACATTTCTTTTAGAGTGTTTCAGAACTTGTATGAAGAAAATGGGAAGCTGTGGAAGTGATGGGTATGGAATTAATTATATTTTTTTTGTCTGGCTCTATATAGACTTAAAACCAAAATCCTCTGAATTTTCCCTTGAACCATAATGAGTAATAAATTTCTCACTACAGAAAGAGCTGCCTCACAATTCTTTTTTTTTCAGTTTTTTCAAAGCATTGCACTATGCTTTCTATTATGAGCTCTATCATCATTTACTTTTTCCTTCTTCTGCCTGCAGGGTGTATCTGAAAAAGGTCCTGACTCTATTCACCAGTAACATATCTCCCATTCATTTTGGAGAGACTAGGCTTCAGTCCATTATCTGTCATCTAATAATTCTCCCTTTTCCTGGCACTTCTCATATTAATGACCAAAGAACAAGCAGTAAAAGATTAAAGTTAGACGAAGAAGTTAAAAAGTTGCTTTTTAGTTGGTGGACAGAGTTGCTTTCTTCAAAACATGCGCGCACATGTGTGTGTGTGCGCGCGTTCACAGAACACATCCTATTTTACCACTTTGCTGAAGCCTGGGATTCAGCAATTCCAATGTGTCGTAAAAAGAAATTGTGCATTTATTTAAAAAAAAAATAAATTCCAAATTCCAATCTCCTTCCTAGATTTAGCAGATGAGCTCAGTTATGCCATATTTTACACTGATTAATGAAAATCCAGTTCTGAACTGGAGAGGCAATTACTATACCTGTCAGATATTCCATGTAGAATGTGAGATATGATTTTCTTGTATATGCATTGTAATCCCTACACACCTCCATTACCTCTGTCGAAGATGGTTCTGGCTTCAATGGAGTTTTGGTCTGAGACTGAAAGACTGAAACCACTCTTTCATTCTTACCTTATAACATAGCCACAAAAATACAATATGCTTCTTCCTTCAGTCTGCTGGCCTTTTTTTAACTGCCTTTTTTTTTTTTTCTTGGAAAACTGTGGTTGCTTCTTCTTAAAACTAGAACTTCCCCCTGTTGAACAGCTGCAACTGAAGTGTTTATACCATGTGCAGAAGGAGGTCTGGGGCCAGAATGTCATTATATGCCTAGGCAGCTTCATGTTACAACCCAGAGTACACTCACCTCTGCAGATACAATGGTACTTGCTACTAAGTTAATGACGCATTTTAAGTGGCTTTTAGCGGAAACTTTCATGGTTTGAATATGGCACTACTAAAAAAGACCTTTGTTCATGATTGTCCTTTTGGTGTTGCCTTTTTTGAACTTAGCAAATGTGTTTTACCATTGTGGAGAGTGTTCTAGACACAAGTCTGAGCTCTGATGAGTCCTCACAGTTATTATTATTTACCACTGTTAAAAAAAAACAACTTTACACAGCTGAGGGGGATTTCCACCTTAAAAAAAACCAAAACACCTTTATAAGAAAGTTTAGGGTGGAAATGAAACACAAAAGCCTCAGAACTGTGGCATAATATTTGACAAACAGTAGGAAAGATTCTACTTAAATGTTCTATGTTAATGATGTTAAATTTCATCCTTTGGCCCCCTCTGTCAGTCATACATAGCACGTTTGACAAGTGTTCTGTTGTTGGAAACACTGTATGATCACATTACAGAGTCTGCATCATTTGCAAAAATGTGTTCTCAGAGAACTTTCTCCAGCAGCAATACTGAAGGGTTCCAGAATTTTAAAGCTCTTCTGAGTGTTACTTTTTTTTTTAGCTACTAATATGAAACAGATTTGAAAACTAAACCCTTTAAAAAATAAATAAACAAACAAAACCCCAAACCAAACCAACAACCAACTAAAAAAACCTAAAAAAAAAAAAAACAACAAAAAAAAACCCTTAAAAAATATTAGGCTTTCTTTCAAATGGAAAACATATTTCCTCCAAACTACTAAATCTCAAAAACATATTTTCAAAATAATTCCCCTTCCTTGGAGAAATGCATTTTGGATCAGAGACTGCTCATGAGAAAAAAGAACAGGGGTAGTGTAGTCAACATCAAGCTTGCCAAGAAAAGAAATTACTAATCTCCTCTTAGATGTTGACTGCAGAATTTTCATTCCAGCTACGGGCTGTATGGAGCTCCACTTCCCTTTGGATCTCTGGTTTCATAAGTACCTAGGTTTAATCATAATTGATATTTTAAAAACAAAAGGCAGAGCCATAGAGATGCAAGCTGACAATTAAGAGTGGAAGGGTTTTTTTGAGGATTATCCTGGGGTGTCTAAAGGACCTTTTTTGATTCCTGTGCTGCCACCAAAGGGACACAGGTAAAACACAGGGATTTGAAGAAACAGAGAACTGCCAGAGGCAACAGTCTGCCTCCAGCCTCTCCTTGAAGGACTTTGCACAGCAGGACAAGCACTTCTGCTAAGAGGCCAACAGGGTATATTGGGTTTGCATGGCAAGGTTTTAGTAGCACGGGTGGCTTCGGTGAGAAGCTACCAGAAGCTTCCCCCATGTCCAACAGAGCCAATGCCACGTGGTTCCACGTGGGTGTGCTGCTGGCCTAGGCTGAGCCAATCAAGAGTGGTGGTAAGATATGGATAACATACTTAAGAAGGAAAAAAGCCCCACTTATCACACAGATGTAATTGCGGCCAGAGAAGAGCAAAATTAGAATATGTGAGAGAAACAGCCCTGCAGACCCCAAGGTAGGCGGAGAAGAAGGGAGAGAAGGTGCTCCAGAAGCTGGAGCTGAGTCCCCTGCAGCCCATGGTGCAGCCATGGTGAGGCAGCTGTGCCCCTGCAGCCTGTGGAGGACCACAGAAGCAGAGAGATCCACCTGCAGCCTGTGAAGGAGCCCACACCAGAGCAGGTGGATGCTCAAGAGAAGGCTCTGAACCTGTGGGAAGCCCGTGTTGGAGCAGGCTCTTGGTAGGATCTGTGGCCTGTGGAGAGAGGAACCCACTCTGGAGCAGATTTCCTGGTAGGACTTGTGACCTTGTGGGGGATCCACATTGGAGCAGGCTGTGCCTGAAGGACTGCACCCTGTGGAAAAATGACCCGTACTGCAGCAGTTCATGAAGAACTGTCGCCCATGGGATGGGCTCACACTAAAATTTGTGGAGAAATGTCTGGAGAGACCCCATGCTGGAACAGGGGAGTGACTCCTCTTCCTGAGCAGCTGCAGGAACAACTTGTGATGAACTGACTATACCCTCCATGGTGGGGGGTTAGGAGGTAGAACTTGGGAAGGAGAGAGGTGTGGGGGAAGTTAGAAGTTGTTTTTAAGATTATTTTACTTCTCATTTTCCTGCTCTGATTTTTTTAGTAATAAATTCAATTAATAACCCAAATTTGAGTCTGTTTGCCCATGATAATATTTGGGGAGTGATGTCTCTTGGACCTTATGTCAACAATGAACCCTTCAATATATTTTCTCTCCCTGTCCAGTTGTGGGGAGCAGTGATAGAGCATCTTGGTGGGTCCAGTCAGGGTTAACCCACCATGCATGGGAACAGCCAATTGGACTGAAAAGGAATTTTCTCAAGTGAAGAAACCAGTGGAGACAACAATGGGAGGGAGTCTGAAGTTAAGTCATCAAGATGATTTCATTTGTAAAGGCAGTGAACACATGCCATCCTTCTCCACTTCATTTAAAAACATGGTTTTATCTCACCTTTGAAAATTAGCGTACATCTTGACCCAACTGTGCCTGCTGAAGGATTTAAGATCCTGATTTTAATTAACAGTTGGGCTCTTTTTACATTTTTGAAGCACTTCAAGGTCTATTTACATTGCCAAAGGGGTAGATTGTTATATTGCATATGGCAGCTCGATATAGTTGTTTGACTGAGACTACAAGTTTGTCTGACAAAGCAAATAAAGTTGATGCAATGACTTTGTGTTTGGCATTTGACTTGGCACTCATAATATTTTAGATAAAAAGTGAGAGATAGTCAAAATCCCCATGGCGTGGATGACACTGCCGCTGACTGCTGGCAATCAGAATGTAATTGTGCACAAATAATTGGGTGCGTATTGAGAGGCGATGAGACTGTTGGCTTTTCACTACTTAACACAGAACAGAGATTTGTATCTAGAACGAGAAGAGGGGCTTACAAAGTTTGCACAGTGATGCCTAATGCAGGGGAAATATCAGCTGAGCACAGTGAGAGGTGCTGTGTGTCATCATTCCCCAGTGTTACATCTCTAGCTGACAAAGAGATACAATAGACCAGTTAACCAAGCCCACTTCTAGCATCTGGCGTGGAAGTTTCTGCAGCCCAGAAGTCCGGTTATGTATGCAAATGTGCACTAATTCAGCCAAATCCTATGGCCTGCGTAATATAAGAGGTTTGGATGG
>JAWWES010000094.1:12488329-12501496 GCA_035583135.1 Lophotriccus pileatus | reverse complement strand
CTCTGTGCCCAGCCTGTAGCGCTGCAGGGGGTTGTTGTGGCCAAAGTGCAGGACCCGGCACTTGGTCTTGTTGAACCCCATCCCGTTGGAATCAGCCCAACTCTCCAGTCTGTCCAGGTCCCTTTGCAGAGCCCTCCTGCCTTCCAGCTGATCAACACTCCCCCCCAGCTTGGTGGCATCTGCAAATTTACTAATGGTGGACTCAATCCCTTCCTCTAAATCACTGATAAAGATATTAAACAGGACTGTGCCCAACACTGATCCCTGGGGGACGCCACTGGTGACTGGAATTGAGTGTTGTTGTCAAATTAGAGCTGAATCTCCTTAGCCATTGACAATAGAATATTGTGTCTCAAAATTCAGACAGATTAATCATTTGAAGAACAACTAAAATGATTGTTATGGGAAGAAATTAAGATAAGAGGGACAGACCTTCTTTCTCTACTGTATTATAGTAACCAGCCAGAGATGCAACCACAGGATTCTCAGTGTTCCCAAAAGGATTCACACCAATTGAATGAAACCACCTTCAGATTTGTATGAAAAAATAGTGCAAAGTAAATGCTTTACCTTAGTATGATGCAGAGAGAGCTGTGAGAATGAAAATGCACTTTTCTTTAATAAGCTGCCCTGAAGACACAGAGAATGTGATTTATCCATTAGTTTTGTTCAGATACTCTTGTCATAGAGGCATAGAATGGTTTAGGTTTGAAGAGACCCCTAAAGATCATCTATCCTAATCCCCTGTCTGTGTTAGGGACACCTTACACTAGACCAGGTTGCTCAAAACCCCATCCGGCCTCGCCTTAAACACTTCCACGGATGGGGCATCCACAGCTTCTTCGCGCGACTTGTTCCACTACCTACCTCACTACTCTCACATTGAAGAATTTCTTGCTTATATCTAAACTAAGTCTACTTTTTTCCGTTATAAACCTCTTGCCTATCACTGCAAGCCCTGGTAAAACATCTCTTTCCATCTTTCTTATATGCCTCCTCAATGCATCCAGAGAGCCAAATAATGTCTTTGTAGAGCCTTCTCTTCTCCACTCTGGGTTGAACAATCCACTCTCTCAGCCTGTATTCATAGCAGAGTTCTTTCAGCTCCTTGATCATCTTTGTGGCCCTCCTCTGATCTGCTCTAACAGGCCATGTATATCTTGTGCTGGGGATCCCAGAGCTGGTTGCCATACTCCATGTGGGCCCTCACAGTGGTGCAGTATAGGGGACGAAATGTTTCTGAGAGAAATGCTGCTCTGTAGCACACCATCACCCTGCACCCCTAATTACACCATTTCATCAGCACTCAGGTCTGGTTGCATATTATTGTATAATAGTGAAAAGCACTGCTGTGACAGCTGAGATTAAACACATGCAGAATCCTGAATATGTGAGCAAAGGGTGAGACAGGGAACAGATGATCTGGGAAGGGAGTGTCTCCATGTGAGGCTGGTTAAGCAGCATCCCTCTCTTCCTTTGCTACAAAAAGCTCCTGTGTATTTGATTTCCAGAAAGGGCATGTGCCATATTTCACTGACCTTTTGTTAAGGAGGAAACAGTGGATGAAATCAACACAGCACAATAGTGTATGCTGGCAAGTATTTGCACCTTATTTGCTCATGCAAAAGAAACAATTGGATTCATAACTCAAATCATACAGAGGGACAAAGAGCTAGACTACTGTGAGCAAGCAGCCATATTGGCAGCTGTGATAGAGACCTCCATCTCTGCCCTGGAAGCAGCAGTCTGTTTCATCTCTGAAGCAAGAAATGTTAGTCCTGAAATTCCACAGACAGATTTGCACACCCTAAGGGAACGATGCCTAGAAATGAGGTCTTGTGTGTCTTTTTCTAAAGAGCAGTTGCAGGGATTCTTGCAGCCAAAATTGCTATTGGAACAGGTCTGCTCACCTGAAATCTCAGCTGAGTGTTAATTCACTCATTGGAACTCTGCCCTCTGAATTATTGCAGACAGATAATCAGGTTGTCTGTGGTATCTAGATCCTGTCTTTTGGCAGAGTTGGGTGGCTGACAGGGGACCAAATGTGGGTTACACCACAAAGATGCATGCCGGCTGCTGCGATGGGAAATCTCATTTTGTCTGCTCCCCTCCCTGCACTTGTGGTTCATTATGGAAAAAATATACTGGATCTGTGATCCCTGAACATGCCGAGACTCTTTTCAGCACAGACATACATTCAAATAGAGAGTTTCCCATCTTTACTGAAACACACAGGTACCTGAGAAAACATGCAATGATGACTTCCACCAAATCAGAGGACTTCTAGATGTCTTCAGGGACGCTTTGCTGACATCCAGCACTGTGAATTCACCCACAAATTTCAGGTAGTGTATTTTAACTGAAAAACTCTGTTCTTGTGATAGATAGCAATGAAAAATTCTAAAAATTAACAATATGACACAGAGGAAAATGCTTTTGATCTTGTTAGACCTAGGCTAGAGCCTTGAGGAGCTGAGTGTGAAGCTCATATGCAGGGCAATCAAGACCTACAGCACACCAAAAAAACTTCTCTGTGGCACAGAGACTGTTTCTTTGAATGGGAGTCAAAGAACACAGTTTTGCCATTGAATTTACCTTCCAGCAGATACAAATACATCATTTACTACTCTATATGGAGCAGCTGTGCTGGGGATTCATCTCATTGTGCTTTACCAACATTTGCTACGAATAAGAGGTTGTCAGAGTTGTTCTCTGCTGCTGGGCCCCTTGCTCCTCACTTTATTTCAACATTATACAAGACTACCCTGAAACAGCAGCGACTACTGTCCATGTCAAATACTAATTCGACAGCTTACATGGACGTGGTGCACATGGCATCATACAGTAAACTGCATAAGTAGACCAAGGAGTGCAAGACCAATTATTTGACTGAACTATTCCAGTGACATTGGTGGTGGTTTTTTTGTTTGATTGGTTTTGGTTTTGGATTTTTTTTGCCACAAATACTTTTTTTCTAAAAAATATCTGAAAGGAAGGGGAGCAGTGGTTTGTAAAATATATTACCAGTACATGCTCTTATCTGCAAGACTAACATGGTACTGCCAGATCCAATAATCAATGGAAAATAATTTCTCAGTAAAGAGTTAAAGATTGCAGTGGGATTGCTTCCAGAACTGACTGTCAGCTTAATCAATGGAGCCTTGAATCCAAAGTGCTATCATGAATCCTTGCTGGAGGATACCCCACTAGGCTTTAAATTTTGAGGCACTGTAGAACTGCCAACTATTTCTTACTCACTTTCAGTGAGATTCAGTTATTCATTACTTTGTATGCTGCCTTTCTTTAATCATGAATCTCAGTAAAAAGGTTATGAGCAACTCCATGCATCCATAAGAAAGTCCCTTATATTCACCTCTTGAAGTTGCATAAAAGAAGCTAGCAATGAGATCTTCTGCGAAGGAGTTCTGGAAACATAGACAAGGGAAGACGAGCCCATTTGGAGTATATTTTTCCCAACCTTCCATCATACAGTGATACACAATTACTGACATCCACTGTCTTACTTAAGTTCCGATATTTCTTTCCTTCTTCCTCTCCATTAAATGATACCCCAGGAAAATTCCATGCCTGAACTTCCATGGAACAGTTATGTTAAATGTTAGCTTGTGATTCTGTAACAACTGGGGGGTTGTTTCCTTTGGATATTAAGAAACAATATACCTTTAAGAAGCACACAACTAGTGAGAAATAGTGAAAAATAAGGAAAAAATTATTACTTCTGGTTTGCTAAACAAAAAAACCAGCCCTCAATCTCTCAGACCAGGTCAGAAAACTAGGCTTATCAGAAGTTATGCATTTTGAGCAAAGCATTTTATCAAAACTTTGACCTAATAAAGATATTTGTAGAGGGGACTTTGTGTCTTATTTAGTTGGCAATCAGAGCTCAGAACTTACCAGTTTAGCCAGTGGTTCACATAGAGGCCATTTAGCAAAAATATACATGGTGTTCAAGAAAATGGAGTGACTGGAGTATGATGGTCCCAGCTTGGTGTAAATTGTAACAGAACTGGGGCCTAGCCAGCCTAAATATTTTGAAGGCAGGTAAATGCAGTGATAATGAAATGTGCTGTCTACTAGTTCTCCCTCAAAGAGAGGCAGTATACCTCTAATTCCCCAGGCAGAAACACAAGTCATCAGTTTGCACATCAATACACTTCAGCTATGATTTAGTGAAATCATTCCCAGGTGTTCAATTTTCATTATATTACTACTGATACTGTCAAGGAGACTGTCCATTATTGCCAAATCTTTGTTTAGTGTCAACCAGACTCACATCGTCTAAAGGGAATTGGATCTTTCCTAGGGAATATGCAGTGTGACAGGATACAGCCCAAGAGAACAATTTTGATTCAGCTTTACAAGGAGAATAATTGCATTCAGGGAATTCAGACGCTGTTGGGAAGTCCTGTGTTGAGTCCTGCCCAAACACAGATGTCCAAGAACACAACATCTGAAAATAATGAATCACAGTAATTTCCAGTGATACCTGTATGATTTTTTTGCCCTCTCATCATGGGTTAAACCCAGCCATCAACCAAGCCTCATGCAGCCACTCTCCCATCATCAGAACTGGGGAGAGAATTGAAAGAGTAGAAACTGTAAAACTCGAGGGTTGAGATACAGGCAGTTGACTGGGAATGCAAAAGCTGCACATGTAAGCCAAGCAAAACAAGGAATTAGTTCACTGCTTCCCATGGGTAGGCAGGTGTTGAGCCATCTCCAGGAAAGCAGGGGTCTGTCATGTGTAAGAGTGACTTAGAAAGACAAATACCATCACTCCAAACATCCCCCCACTTTATATACTGATTATGATGTCATATGGTCTGAAATATCCCTTTGGTCAGTTGGGGTCACCTGTCCTGGCTGTGTCTCCTGCCAACCTCCCATGCACCCCCAGCCTCCGCATCAGTGTGGTAGTATGAAAAGCAGAAAAATTCTTGGCTCTTTGTAAGCCCTCTTCAGCAGTAACAATCTCTATTAGACATTATATAACATCTCTATATTATCAAGCCTGAGTTCACCACAATTCCAAAACACAGCCCCACATTAGCCACTGTGAGGAAAATTAACTCTATGCCAGTCAAAACCAGACTAGAACCTCAGGATCGAAGTTGAGAAATGTACAAAGAAAGTGGATTTGAGAAGAACAAAAACATAATGCATTTTCTGAAAGTCCAGCAGCTCCAAGGCAACTGTACAAGATTGCACTACCATGTCAATCAGTGCAACTGTTCACTGGAAGTAAAGCAGGGGTACAGAATCTAAGGGCATTGTGTTTCTATGCTTTCATCTCTGAGATATACTTCACATTCCCAAATTAACACAGAGTGCAATCACTGTGCACTATCATACTGATTGCCCAGACACGCTTTGGAGATGAGGAATGTCAGATAAAGACAATATCATAGTAAAAGTTAATTGTTCAAATAGGATCAAAGCAAGAAATTTCTCAACAACTCTTCAGATAGAAAGCATAAACTCAAAATGTATAGTTGTCAAAATCCCTTAGTGAAGAAGCCATGCAGTCCAGGAAGAGGTCTCTTCATTTTCTCCCAGGAGACCCAGATAAAAGTATGAAATAAAAAAGAGTACAAATAAAAGCAGCAAAGTGCTCTAATGGAGCAGTCCCTTGTTCCAGGACTTTTTGTAACTTCACATCTTAAGGTTAATGCTCTGTGTTGCCAGGGAGCCGGAGAAAAGCAGACCTGTAAATCTATTGCTCCTCCTGGCTCCTCACAAACTTGGTACCAGCAGAACAAGCACTATACAATATTTAGTCTTGCTTCACTTCTTTCCACCAGAGAAGACAGTTTAGGGAAAGCCTTGAAAGTATGCTGCTGTCAGATGTATCTGGAAAACATGCTTTCTGTCTTGCACATGAGCATACATTCCCCTGGGAGGCAGTTCCAAGTGATGGACCAGTATACTGGGCTCCATGACTTATTGTGGATCTTGTTTTGTCCATAACTTTGACAGAACTCTTGGTTCTTTTTTGTTTTGTAAAATTTATATAAGCTTCTGCTGTAACACCATTGACTGAAACAAAAATACAGATGTCAAGTACCTATTATACCTATTATAAAAAGAGCCAAATTTTTCAGAGACATAACATCTCTTATTATCAAGCTGATACAGTTTTTGAAAGTCAAGTAAGATCATACAGTCCCTTCATCAAGCCAGACAGAAGCACCAAGCTCCCTGCCAAACAGATGTTGGAAATGATAGGTGCCTACATCACTCTTCCTGTTGCCTCATGAGCAGTAATATATCTTGCCCTGGATTGTAAGTTGTTCTAAATGAAAACTGACATTTTATCCCATAATAACTTTTTTGAATAAGGCAATACAGAAGTGAAGTGCATTAAGTATTCTATTCTATACTGTTACTACGTATTTCCAAATGTGAAATCCCCGAATCATAAAGTACTTATCAGACCATGGTTCAGTTTGTCCATACACATAACAAAGAAGAGCAATGATTTAACTGAGCAAACAATGACCTCTTCAGAAGACATGATCTATCTCAGTAGCCACAGAGAAGGGGAAAATATTCAGCAATTTTCAGGTTGGGTATTAAAAATATTATACCATGACTTTTCTGGAACAGAAAGAAGGAGTGTTTTTCAAACTGAAATTAAAACTAAACATAAATGTTTCTAAATAAAAATATCCTTAAACCCTGTAATAATAAAAAAAAAAATTCATGAAAACCAAGAGGTATATTCTAGGAATGAATCTATCTTCTGTCCTTTGTAGTAGACAGCACAAAACTATGCAAGAGAAAATCTCCTACTCAGTCTATCATTTCTAAAACAGGTTTTCAGTACAGATCACATATTCATGCATTTCAACCCCACCAACAGATTTAACAGATGACGTGTCTATGCCCCCTTCCCATCCTTACTGAGGAGACAGGCAGGCAGGGCATATTGAGGGAGACATGAAAGGAAAAGGGGTGATGTTTTACCTAGAATAACCTTGCCCCGGACATGCAAAGCCTCCTCTGGCTATGGAGAGGTTTTAGGAGTGGTTCTTCACCACAAACCATCTGCAAGCAGCTGTTCTATGCATAGAGCAGCAGTTGTGCTTCCAGCTCCTGTTGTAACTTGAGCAAGCTCTCTTGCAGAGCTCATTAAGGTACCTGCTTGAGGTGGTAAAATGAAAGAAACTTCCATTATTTATTAAAAGACATAATTATAAACCTGAAATTGAGGACTTGGAGGGATTATAGAAAATCTTCCATCTGCTTGAAAAATAAAATCTATTAGTCCATTAGGAAGGGCTGAAAAGATTGCTATTTCAGCTATTTTTCTGTATAACTCATAAATATTGCCTGTCAAATCCCAAACTCTTTACCCAGACAAACTCCTGCTGAGCAAATGGAATTTTGCCTGAGGAAGGACTGAATAAGGTTTTCTGCAGTTAACTCCCTGAGCCTGGCACGGAAGGGCTCATCATTATAGTGTTACCTAAGAACATTGAATCTGACTAAGTGGGAAAGAGCCAGAGAGGTTGTACATTTTTATATGCTGTCCATGAGCATTTGTTTAGCCTGGGAATTCACTGGTCACCAAATATGCCTGATGTCCACAGTGCACTGGTCAAATTTGTGTTTGCCCTGCAGACACCTACAATTTGTGCATTGTTATTTTCCATCACTGTGTGCTAGGTAAGGATACCAGTATAAGTGGTTTGTGGTTTTTTTTTCAGTAACCGTCAAGTGTTTTTCAATTTGTGGTTCTCCTAAAAACAGAACACTATTGACAATAACTTTGCTGCCCTTAACTGTCTTTTATGTATCTCTCAGAGGCATCTCTTAAGAGCTGCCGGATCAGAAAGCTGAAAACCATTGCTATCTTAAATTATTTACTAAGTAATTTTTTTTTTTAATTTGACAACGAAAGGAAGGATTCTGATCCTCTTACTTGCCCTTTGACAGGAAGCTTTTCTGTGGGTCTACTCCTGCAATGAAGCACTAGAAGATAAATAAGAACATTATCATTCAACTTCAAATTACTGGTCTTCTTTATCAACGCTGTGGGCAAGTATCTGCTGTATTGCAGGACCTTGAAATTGTCCTGACCTCGATTTCAATGGTACTGGGTAACTTTGCATTATTATTCCTCATAAACTAATTACACAGATTGTGTTTACCCTCTGGTAGAGGCACAGCACTGTGTGTTATTATTACATCTAATGCCAGCATTTGCTCAGGGCAGAACCAGACAAAAATAAATTGGCTGAGATTAACCTAACACACTTGAACTTCCCAAGCCCACATGAGTGCTAGAAGTAGTAAATGATGGAAGTGCATCTAAGTGTTCTGGATGTAAAAAATTCAGTTTAAGTGCTCTGAGACAGCTTAGTTCCCATTTCACCCATGTAAGAGGTGTCTTGGTCAGATGCCAATTCAGTTAATTGCATGAAAGTCCAATTCTTCTGTAAGATATGAGCGAGCAGATACTACTTGGATGTTCCAATATCATTTCAATGGGTGTAATGTAAAATCCTGAACAGAGTGACCTCTCTGACTCCGAAACCAAACACCTGAATAACAAGCATGAGATCTACTCATATTTTCTGTGCACTTTGAAGGCATCAGGCTATTTTTGCATTGACCTCAGTGCCCCAGCAAACCTGCTATGTCAGTTAAAACATAGTCACACCAGCCTCTTTAAGTGGCACTTAAAATGAAGTGTGAATATTTTGGAATAGAAGGCCTAAAATTATACTTAGCAACCCAAATGACTTGATTTTCAAATGAATTGGACATTTGAAAGTTTTCATTCAGCTGTTGCTATTAAGCCTCTTAGAAAATAAAGCTACTGATTTGTGTACAACTGCACATAAAATATATCGAGAAGTATGTGCATATAGTCATCCTTTTGTATTCTTTCTGTCTTTACTCCACAAAAGTGATGTGTCAGAGAAAATGCAAGAGAAAGCGTGAACTCAATAAATGACAGATGGGAAAGATGAGCTCTACATAACACAGATGACAGTCTGAATCTCTGGGTGCCCCATAATTCATTAGGCTCATAGAGGGTAAAGAACTAAATACATTTTAGCATGAGCAAATTCCCACTTGCTCATTTCCATGGACCTTGCATATATTGCCTGTTCTCTCTCTTTGCACTGTACATGACAGAGAGTTTGCAAAATTCCTCTAGAAGTTGATTTTATTACAGGATCTTCTTATATACACAGCACTTACTCAAGACAAAACTACAGTGGGATTCACGCCTCTATTTTTAGACATCATTGATGTAGGCCTCTACCTCTAGTTAGGTATCTACAAACCCATGCCAGTCAATGAAGTCCTGCTCAATTCAGTTTGTAGACTATAGAAAGCAATCAATCTGACCAAAGATTGGTGTGTGCTTTAGGATCAGGTGAACCAGTTTCTCATCTCCCTTGTCTAGGCAGATCCACACAAGACATGCATCACCTTCTAGATTTCCCTACTTGAGCTTACTTCTATCTTCATTTATTTGTCAGAAATCTTTGTTAAAAGTCAGATTTCTTCTTCTTGAAATCTTGTTTTGTTTTGACTTTTCCTTTCCCATTCCTCCTAGTGAGTCTCTGACATTCTTGCAGATTGATCCTCCTGTCTGAACTTCCACAATTCTCAGAGCACTGTTACAAGTCCCATTCTGTTCTCCCCTACTACCATATTTCTCAGTTGTCTTGCTTGCAAATGCAAGCCTAAGAATCATCTGGGGTGTAGACAAATTACTATTTTACTCCTTTGGCCTAGAACTGCCTCATTCTAGTCAAACCAAAAGTTCAGCCAGTTTTTCCCAATGAACATCATCTTCAGTCCAAGCTATCCCTGCACCCTAATGTTCAAGTTCTGATAAAGGTCAGGAATATTATTCTCAGTAATGTGTAGTATAACTGAAGCCTGATCCATGATACCTGTCAGCACTTTTCACTACATATAGCTGCAAGAAGTGAGAGCTCAGCCTTGATCCCCCTTTATAAACTGAAGGATAGGCCCATAAAAATAACAGAAGGCCAAGTTTTCTTATCATGTCTTTTCCACAGATGAACTTAATAGAGAGAAATACTACTTTTCAAAATTATTACTGGATAGTCTACAGAATAATTATGCAGCCTGCAGGATGATCCAGCGCTTGTAAAAAGACTGCTGCACATGCACTAGTGTGTTTTTCCAAAGCATTTTTTCATTCAACATTTTTTGGATATGGATGACAGAATTCAGCCTCATTTTAATGTGGTATGCATCTGGTTTTCTTATTTCAACAAGCATTTGGAAGACATAATTTTCCACATTATTTCTTAAAGGCTTTAGAAAAAATTGACACATCCCCCACCAGATCTGAATATATTCTTCTCAATCTTATTTCTCCCTCTTGAGTCCAGCATGTTTCAAGGGACACTTCAACAACAGAACCATCTTACGGCAGGGGCGAGGGGGGAAAAGACTGTTAAAATATTTAATTTGGAATGTCCTGTGGCCATAACTCTTCATTCTGCATTTTCTCTAAAACTGGGAAATAGTACATATTTCTGCAAGTCTTTTCCACTTCCTGGGTGCCATCAGAGTAGTGTTCAGAACAATGGTAGATAGGGAGGGGAAATGACAGAGTATGTTATCCTGCTAAAAGTACATCTGCTATCAGTAAGAGCAGCTGTATCAGAATATTACCCTAAAGGACATACTGGTAAACCCATGAGATCTTTCTCTTGTCATGTCAGTACTTTAAATGTGTGCTTTCCCTGTCTTACTGCAATGGTGAAGTTTCTGTTATTATTTCTAAAATGCTCCTCCACACCATATTGCCCCTCATTTGAAATTTTACTAGAATCTTGTTGGCTTGCTGATCACTGTGAATTCTCACAAACACTCTTACAAATGCACCAAATAAAAACATTTGACATGGTAACTTAACTGTGAAACACGAGGCTTCCCTCTACAACCCCTAGGAGTTGGCATCTTTATTAAATAATGTTTTTCAGCTGTTTCATTGTACTTGATCAAAAATGAAAAACAAAGAATTACTAAACAAGGAAATTAGTTGGAAAAAGGTTTTATTGTATTATCTCTGCTGAGAGAAGTCCACATTTTCCATATACCTCAATTGCATGTTTGCTATATACACCACCTTAATCATTGCTTCAGTAATTTACTTCACCTCTGTATTTCAAATAAAATCTTTCTGTAGAAATATTGTAAACACATTTATTTTCATTCATGCCTATTTTCACTTCTACCTGTTTTCACCTCAGAAATGTTAAATGACAAGACTGAGTAGCCAATGTGTCCATTTTAAATATTGGAGAAGGTTAATATGTGTAAATCAATTTGTCAGTGCTGGGCAATGTTTTCCTCCAAGAAATATTCAGACATTTAAAAGAAGGGGTAAAATTAATTTTTTATTTTGCTGCTTCTGAAGGACAGCAACTTAAAACAGACTCAAAAGCAGTGAAATGCAGTAGACTCAAAAGGGAGGATCCTCAGTGATGCGGGATTAACCAGTGCGGTGGATCAAACCGTGTCCTTGCTCCAGTCTTGACAACTGGGGAAGGACATATGCTGTCATCAGTGCCCAGCAATACACTCAGGCCATCTGCTCATGCACGTCAGGTGCAGGAGGACTGCTGCAAGGCATCTCATTTGCTAGGCAGCAAGGTAACATATGGTGCCCTCATATCAACACCTGTCCAATATAGATCTGCAGCCACACCTCCTGTACCACCAGGTGCATTTCCTACCCTTTGTTCAGCAGGTGTGGGTGCAGACAGGGGTTTAGGATATGCTAAAGCAGGCACTTCTGGAGTTCAATCCTGCCTACATCACTGTATGCCTGGCACAACTCCAAGAGGTAGCACCCAGCTGGACATTCTCTCACAATCCTTAACCAGAGGTGTCAGGATATACAACAGCTGTAGTGCAATCAGTTGCACACTAGGTTGTGATTATCCGGTAATCTCTGCTCTTGATCATCTAGAGATGTCACGAGCTGAGTTGCAAAGAAAATGGATGGTGGCAATTGGTGCTGACAGCACTCTTTCAAATATCCTGCTTCAGTCACTGGCCCCTTCATATCAGGAAGAAGCACCAGAGTGTTGTGAGAGTACAAGGAGAGACAGGTGGCACAGAGCTGAACCTGCAGGAAAGTCTGTAAGTGATTACACTGGAAAATAACTGAAAGTAAATATTGACTCAATGCCCATATAAACATACATCTCTTCCTTCTTTTCAAAGAAAGGGACAGGTAAGCAAGTATAAAACCAATCTCCATGGCAGTGCGGCTGAGACACTGCCCCGGTGCCATTCAAACCCCCTCATTGTTAATAAATAGCAGAGATGGAAATGTTAGAAACAGAGAGAGAGAGAGAAAAACAGAACTCAACCCATAAACACCACCTGCTTCCACGTACCACCTAATGACTGCATCTTAAAAGTCAGGAAGAGGCTGTCTAAATCCATTAAGGCACTTGGCATACATATGTATAACAGACTTGTCATTTTGGATTAGGGGGAAAGGAGAACAAGACACCCTGCACACTGAGAAAATATATAAAATTACAGACAATTTAAGTCAGGCTCTGCAGTTCATGGTCTGTCAGCTTCTCCGTTTAACATCCATTTTCAAGATATTATTATTATTCAACTGATAAATTTGCCCTCAGCTAAGTCTTGCCACAGAATATTTTGGAAGAGAGCAAGAAAGCAATCTTTTTTCCATTATTTCTTTCTTCACAAGCATTTGAAAACAATTCTGAAGCAGTTTTAAACTTCAGTAGTTCAAAGGGCCACCTATTTTAGAGTAATTGGGTAAGGATTAACAAGACTAGAATGTGGACAGCAATATGAATACCTTAGGAAATAAAGCACTTTGAAATGCAAGTAAACATTTAGATTGCAGACTGCAGTTTAACAGTCAAAATAGATTTATCTACATTAACAAGAGTAATGGTGAAGGCAATAAAAAAGTGATCATAGATTAAAAATATCACCCATGAGTTGTTGGTTTTTTTATTATTTTAATTTTTTTTAAATCTGCTTTTTTATCTTAAAATAAATTCACTTTTGATGTAAATGTAATGGCCCATCTTCGCGAACGAAGAGCCGGGGAAGGTCCTTACCCGCATATGCAGATAAGGCCTTCGAGCCTGC
>JAWWES010000094.1:12435907-12481951 GCA_035583135.1 Lophotriccus pileatus | reverse complement strand
ATTTATTCAGCTATACTACACAGTGATTTATAGAGTAAATTAAAAAGAGAGAGAGAAAAAAAAGGAAAAAAAAAAAAGAAACAGCCAGTCAAGGAATTTGTTTTTCATCTAGCTGAGTAGGTGCACATCAAATTAACAAACCATACTACCGGCAGACAGAGTATAAAACCTTCAGAAGTGTTGTGTCTACATGTAGGTTCCCAAATGCCTAGACACTTGAAAAAAAACGGAATGTAGGCTTCCAGCTCACTGCACTGATTGTCTTACACCTAATTAGTGTGTACTTTCCTTCACACTCAACCCCCTGGTCGCAGGGTAAACAACCTGAGATAAACTTACAAAAGGATCAAGCACCTAATCTAAAGCCTCTGATCACCACTCTCTAGTTTTAAGCAAAGCACTGTGTTTCTTTCAAAGCTCTGCCTCATATTACTTATGTTGAAAAGTACCTAAATCTCAACAGACGTGTGCTGTAATGTGCCTTTGGAAAGGCTTAAGCAAGAAGCAACTTCAGCAATGCTGCTTAGGGACAAAACCTCTTGTTTTTCATCCCTTTGTCTTCAGAAAAATTTGCGTCCCCCATTCCTGTGTCTTCATCACTCGCATACAGTGTCCGATTTTCGAACACCTAATCCTGAAACAAAGTTCGAGTCACAAGCTCCAGCACTGCTCTCTGACAGCCCACAGTCTGTACTCATGGACCAAGGCCAGCTGTACTGTTGTTAAAATAACCTTTATGAAGAAAATCAATCCTCTTTAAAGAGAGAAGAGCCATGACTCCTATACCTCCAGGTGTTGCATTTTTCATTCCTGTCTTTCTCTTGGGTAACCTGAACCCAGGGATTCCTTGCGTTTACCCACTGCTCCTGCTCTGGCAATCAAGCAGGGGGAACATCAAAACACAAAGGACAGAAGGAGTCAGGTGATCCTACAATCACCGCAAAACCTGGTGAGACCTCTCTGTTGCTATGGTGAATTTCTCAGTTTTTAAAGCACAATGAATGTCAGACGACCATCCAGGCTATGTATAATTAGCACCTTTACTCTCTTTATTTGAGCAATGGGTACTATACAAATTAATTAGCTAGTTACTGCCCTGGTGCTGAGGCTTCCTTCAGGCCAAGTAGTTTTCATTCTGGGGAAAAAAATTTTAAAAATTAGAAAAAAAAAATCTCATCTGGCACTTTCTTGACTCTCCAAGGAACTGCTGAGACAGCAACATTAAAGAAAGATGTCCACCAGGGCATGCTTAAAGAGCTTTCTGGGGCAACTGCTGCTCCATTATTCACATTATCAAACAAGCCTTCCCCAGGTGCTGAGTTATTAACTGTCTGAACCATATTCTACATTCAAAGGTGCCTAACACTGTGAATGAAACATAGGGTGTTCATCCTCTGTTGCTTCGCTACAAGTCAGCTGGTGCATCACTCACCTTAGCACAGGGCACATAGTGCTGCCTGATTGAGGACACATCTGAACAATGTCTAAATTTCCACGCACCACCCCTGTAACAGTCTGGAAAGCAGAGAGCTCTGTACATCACTGATTGTTATCCACTTTACTTAGGATGAAAAAAAAATCCTATAAATCTAAATATAAAGTTAATATTTAGAGACATGTTTAGGATAGTTAAGGAGAGGTAATCAGCTCCTGGCAGATTATACAGCTGTGTGCCTGTTAGATTTTCCCGGAGAGTGGTCTCTGAAAGACACATCCCAGCAAACTTTACTTTAAACTGTAAGTATTAAAGCTTCTTTACTTTTATTCATGTTCTCACTCCAAAATCCAACTTTTACACAACTTTGGATTCTTACATTTTGTGGAGAAGAGGTGTATCTCCCACAGACAGGCTTTAGAGTCCTACAGAAAGTGATTACGTACCTTTGGAATACTTTTGTCCCTAGTCTCTGGTGTCTAAGTCTTATTTATCTTTTTCCCTGCAGCTGGAGAAAATAGGAACTAAACATTTACATAAAATGAATACTAAAGGAGAAAAAAAAAAGTTTCTACTCTGTCTACCTGGAGGAAATACTGATATTCCTTCCTTTTTTATTCTGTTCCCCTTCAATTTGCTCAAAAATCTCTTCAAAAGCAGAGTTAGTCAAAGCAACTATCAAATGATGGGAGCAGGGGGCATGTCAAGGGAATAGCTTGTGCAAATGTTTTAATTGAGTCTGCATTTCCTGGAGTTTTTTATTCCAGTGAAATCATGGAGAATGAAAAAATTTGCTCAGGTTTTGTGTGTTGAACACTGGCTTTGTTTCTGGCTTTTTGTATTTAAATTTTAAAACAGAAACATTTCAACAGAAAATATCTTACCAATAGTAAAATCTTATCATGGAAAGTCAATTTCCAAGAATGAATGTTGATTTTTTTGAGTGGTCATTTTTAGCATTGATCTTCCCCTGCCAGTGTCAATGAATTATCCCAAAAAAGAAAATTACTTTCTTTTCTCACTGTAGTAATCACTAGGCCAAGTTGTCTCAAACAATATGAGAGACACCATTTAATTTAGGTACAAATTGATTTAGTCCACATTAAGGCTGAGGAATAAACTGTTGACAATAGAAGCACTGAAATTGAGCTAAATCAGAAGATCTTAACACATATTGAAGAAATTCAAGTCTACTGATGCTTAAAATACATGTTACTTTGAGGTTACGTGTGTGTTCCAAGATCAGTGAAGAACCTGAGCGGGTTCAATGCACTGAGTTATGGTCATCCATTTAAAATTTGGTTTATGGCTCATAAAGAAAAGGAATTAATACAATACTGCGCCTTGACTTCCCATCAGTAAAACTGTCATTTTATCACTTCATGGCTCTGTGAGGTTATGTCATAACCCTCTCATTTTAGGTCTTCCCAGTCAAATTAATATTTTACTGCAGCTCCGCTATTAGCAGTGTCATTGTCCCAGCAATCATATGCACCTAAGCACTAGCCAGCCCATATGCATAATTAGGCAATTAGATACAACAGGTCTATTTGCCAACAGAAAAAAGAATCACATTTAAACCCTTGATTTACTACAGCCTGGGTTAATGGATCTGAAAATAAATGCACAGTCTGCTTAAGACTTGTTTTTCCCACAAAAGCAGTTGTGTAAGGTCAGAGTAAAACCTTGGCTCTGCCTTCCCGACACACTGAGCAGTCCAGCTGAACCGGTACAGTTGGTGTTTTTCTGCTGAGTTGTTGCAAAAATTTGATCTTTATGGATAGCAGCATGAAGGAATTTGACTCAGATTCACAAATGCTCTTAAGGCGCTCCAGGGTCATGGGACTCTGTTTTCTTCAAACATACAAGAAAAGTAAAAGGAAAGAACATATACCATAATATCATATATGTAGTCTTATTTTAAAGCATTCTACAGCTGTGAATAGATTGGAAACAGACAGGAAAAAAAAAAAAAAAGAAAAAAAAAAAGTGTCCCTGCATTATTTAGGTAAGAGACAGTACAGACCTAACATTAACTAGTGATTGTTGTGACAGGAGATGGGCTCAGAGCCAGACATGTACACATTTGCCTTTCCTGCCAGTAAAATACGCCTGGTTAGAGGTTAGCTGCCAATCTCTTCAGCAGGAGACTTGGGTCCTTCTATAGGCCTGGAAGAGTAGCTGTGGAAGATTTTAACAAATGAGAAGCAGGTTGCAATGAGGAGCTTAATGTATAAATTTTATGATGAACTGAAGTTTCTACTCTGTCTGAACAAAACTTCTAAGTTCTTCTGAGCATCCTAGCACATTTTTTAATACTGTAGAAGGAAAACAGAAGTCACCTGTGTGGGACAGCCAGCATGAACACTTCATTCCAATGAAATCCATGCAGGAACACAGGAGAAGTTAGCCAAGTGAGGAGCCATGAAAACTCCCTTTATCCATTTAAAGTGTTTCAAATATCCTGGGCAACACCAGCAGAGAGTCTACAGACCCTCTATAGACCAAAACACAATCCATAAAATTAGTTGCAGAGTGACCCTGTGCTTTAACACAGAGGGCTGGAAATGTCACACCAGCAGGCATTCCACATTCTGCTCACCCACAGCCCCAACTCTCAGGGCTCGTGTGGATGAAGCTGATTTCCCCTTTACAAGAATGGACAACTTCAGCTTTTAACCACAGACTGGATGGGATGATGATCATTCCCTCTTGGTGTTATCAAACCATCTTGTCCTTTGTGTGCTGCTTGGACAAACAAACCCAGCTGGGGTTATGTCTTTCATGAGTATATGTTATCTGAGCATGAAAAGAAAGGTAAAGTAGCTGCCATGTGATGATCAGTTAAATTTGTTGTTATTCTAAGCTGTGTTTTTTCTGGCTCAAAGTGGCAGACAAAATATTTAAAAACTATGTTTGATTTCTACTTCTCCTCCAGTAATCTGCAGCTTAATTATAGCATTCAGTTCCTGGCACCCTCTAATAAGACTTAAATTCAAGAGAAAAGTCTATGACAAAGCTGGATGAAGAAGATACAACTAAAAGAGTTCATAATAGAGGAAACCATGGAAATTAAATGGATGTGATTCCAATGGGAGAAGTAGCCTATGCCTCTCCCAGAAAACCCCAGTTATTGAGGCTTAACACATAGCATTTATACTGAAAAAGGAAAAGGTTAAATAAAAACCTCTGTGAAGCAGTGCTGCTTGACAAGAAGTAGTTTGAAGTTTAAAGTATAGACGTAGGAGCCAACAGACTGAAAGGGCCTTCCTGACTGCCTCCTCCCATGTCAGAAGACAGCCAAGTATTCCTTTTTTTTCTGGACATGCTTCAGGAGTTTGATTTGCAGACCTACTTGAATGGAACAATTTGCCAAGAAGACTGTCCAACAAGCCATCATCTGTATCCTGTGTTGTAGCCAAACAAACCTTTGGTTTTGCCAAAAGCAAGACTGTTTCAGTAGCAGGGCACTCAGCACAAGCTGTCTGGGGTGATGCTCTGATTCATCTGCAGCGTAGGCTGGGACAGGGGGACCCTATTCTTCACTACTGTCTGCCTTAAATAAGACAAAGAATGAGTTTACTTAGTTCTGACCACTGTCCTAGGAAGCAAAGTCCTGCAGAACCATAAAAATCATACAAATCCAGAAGAATGGGACTAGGAGGCACCCAAGAGACTGTCTAATTCACATCCTACTGTGAGCACTGCACTGCTTGCTGCCATAAATGTGGCTGTGAGGAAGGATTCATGAAAGAGAAAAATGTGAACTCAAGTGCATACATACCCACCCACAGCAATGTTGAAGGAATGGGAAACTGAAATTCATTTGCTACATATTCATTTTTGCCTTAGACTCATAGCTTTTGTAAGTCCAGACTAAAAATAAAGTCAGAATGTTGGCTGATATTACAAAGAACTTGATGAAAGGACTACAGAACAGTGTTGAAGAAAGAGTGATAAAATTGTCATTTTTTTTCCCCCACTGAGATTTTCACTCTATTTCTTAACTATGTTTATTTCCCCACTCTGAAATGTTTTAATTATTCAAGAAGCAGAGCAAACTTTTGAAGGAGAAGCTGAAAATTTCCATGTGTTTCCAAAAATTTCAAATTGTACTTCTGACTTCTGGATAGTTTCCTCTACATCTGGGTATGGAAACAGCACAGCCTTAGGATAAAGATCCCTCAGAAAAGTAATTCCCATTTTTGCTATTGTTTCTTTCTTTTTTTCCCGTCTTCTCAAAAGTACAGATTCAAAATGCAGTGTTGTAAATAAACTCTCAACAGTATTTGTCTTCAATAATGCCGTATTTTCATAAACACCTTTAGTCTGAAAAACAAAAAAGAGTTGTTAGGAAGCAAAGACACAATTTATCAGAGTTTTGAAGCATGCATATCTCTCTTAAAAAAAAAAAAAAAAGAAAAAAAAGAAAAAAAGAAAAAGAAGAATCTAGGAACAAATCATGGGTTACTGGAGGATTCCTAAGTGACTAAAGGAAGTTCCGTGCATTTGCATCATTATTCTGGTGTTTATTTCAAAGCTATGACTGCATCTGTGTTTTTGAAGGGATTGCTTATGTAGTGGCATATGTAGTAATGTGCTAGAGTAGCTGGAGGACTTTTGAAACATATTTGTTTTGTTTATGAAATTGGCACCTGCTGTTTACTTTTTGTTTTCTCTGGAAGTCTGTAAGACTGGATAAGGCAGGGGTTCATGTCATACATCTTCTAAATGTTTTTCCTTGGCTGTGCAGAACTGGGCTACTTGAAATGAAAACTTTTTCATTTGTAAAGAGTTTGCTGCCAGATCTCTTTCAGTTTTTCTCTAAAAATAGATCTTCCAGAGCTGAGTCACAGGTCACGCTCTGATGCAAGAAGGGACCAAAAAGCACAGACCAGCACAGAGCATTGCAACAGAAGAAAATATCTCAGCAACCCAGCTTGAAAAGGATGCTCGCACTACAGCTCCCATGAGTCACCAAACTTTCAGGATTACTCCTTTATGTGCCGCCCAGCCACAAACAACAGTCATAATGCTGGCACATTCAGTCACTCCTTGCAGGAGTTGTAGGCTGATACCTGTATCATCTCAGAGTTATTTCACATGGCTCATGGGTGGTCTGGAAGCCTGAGCAAACAGATGTTGTAACATGGTTGAGATGAAAACTGCCTCCAGAGAATGGTGTTTTCCAGCTGCTGTGGTGGTGATCACCTATGGTGATCAGGTGCATCAGTGACCATGCCTGTATTCTTCTTGTCACAAGAAACACAGGAACCACAAGGGAAACAAGTTCAAAGTCCTGCACATCTTTCTTGAATACAAAGCCAGATCCACATGTATGCAGGTATCAGGAAGTGGCAGAGATTTTACATTTCTCTCTTTACAGAGGCAGAGCTCTTACTTAACTTCTCCTAACACAGTTCCCATTTTGATACATACCCTCCCCTACATTTTAGAAAACCCCATTTACCCTATAATAACACCTGAAATTTTACCATTAAAAAAAACCACCTGGCAGAAGTGTAATGGCACCCTTAGAAATGGCAGGCTGGCTGCTGGGCTTGTGTTTGGCAGGCTGAAGTCCAGTGCTCTTCTATAATACCAGTGCCTTTGCCTACTGAGTGCCAACGTGAACAAAAGCAGGGTGGCACAACAATTTACATTCTGCAGAGGTTGATGGAGAAATCTTGAAGGAATCTCAATAAATGGTAACATTATATAGCTGGTAAGGGAAAAATATAAAAGGGTTTTCTTTCCCACTGTGCCCATGGGCAAGTCTGCTGCTTTCTGATCCTTTTGTCATTCTAAATAAAGCCTGTGATGTCATACAGACTAACTGAACAACTACAGTTACTATAAAATAATCATGAGAATTTTGGAAAATTATGTTTTTGCACCAGCTGCCTCTACATGAATAATTGCAAAAGCAAAAAGAGCAAACATGTCAAACTTTGCTATGGACCAAAGGACAAGTTGAAGGATCATCTATGGCTATGCTGTTGTGCATGATAGCAGAAAAGTTTGACAGTCCCATGTTTATTCAAAATACCTTTTGTCCCAGCTCTACATCACACGAGTTACTATTATTCTCATGATATACTTGACTCAGTCCATCAAGGTACTTAAGGACAGTAAGCCCATTTTATTCAACTCTGGCACTGTTTAAGTGACATTCTGTGTTCAGGTGTCAGCCATCCTAAACGTAATCTTGTCAGCTGATGGATGAACTGAAATACTAAACTTTTGGATGAGAATGGTTAATTGCTTAATCTTCATTCTGAGCAGTTTTTTTCAAAATTACACTCTATGTTTTTGAAGGGACACAGAAAATACATCTCAATATGCAAAGTATACTTCTCACCATGAATTATTTTTTGCTGAATGTACAGCAAAATCACATTAATATGGTGTTCAATGAAATTCGGAAGGCAGCAATAGCAAATGTGCTATCAGAATATAGAATATGGATTAAGAGAGGGGCTTTCACAAGGTTGTCTTGAAGTTACAAGGTCAGAAATATCATACCAAACTTCTTCTGATTTGTAGTTATGAGTGCTTAGTCATATGTGTATGTATAGTTCTAAGACCATGTGGCTATGAGTGCATAAAATGGCATTTGCATTGATATCACTAGTAAAGAAAATCAAGTTCACAATTAAGATAGAAATAGATTTTAATTACAAATGAAGGTTATATAAGTGTAAAGGCAGATGGAATAATTAGAGCCTTTTTAGCGAAGTTCTAAATGCTTGTTCATTAAGCCATAAAGAGTTATAGCAACATCTGGTTCAATAAGAGAATAGAATATTCTTTTCATTTTCAAGTACCTGCTAATGTGAAAAGGAAGCATGTCTCTGAACCGGAACACATGCAAAGTGTGCGCACTGCAATGCTTATTTCTGAAAAACATACTAGCATATTGTTTATTGGTGCATGAATGTTTTAAAGTAAGGCACAACTTAACTGATTTAATCTTTTACACTGTGACTCACGTTATTCACGCTGTACAATGGGGGGGAAAAAAGTGACATCTTCCTGAAAACCACCAGACAGCACAAAGATACAGCCCACTCCTTTACAAATAAGCGCCCACATCTTTACACTAAAAGGTTTCCTTTAGAGGCTGGGGGATTTTTAGTGGTCTTTGATATCACTGTAGCAAGAAATACTGTAATTACTTTTTAGCCTCTACTTATGACTACAGCAATTTGCTCACTTTTTTTTTTTTTAATAAAAAAGAGCACAATAATTCAGCTCACGGTCACTGTGATACTTTGATTACAAGGCAAAATCCTAATGTTGCACAGTCCAGGACAAAAAATTAGTGTGGCATTTGCTGCTAAAGGAAGTAATATCCTTAATTAGTAAAAATAGTGGCACTTAAGGTGTCATTACCCTGATTTGAGAATGATTGTGCCCAAGAGGCACTCACTACATATCTCATGGAAGTAATAAGGAAACATAAACTGAAATAAGATTTCTCTCTGTTTCAGTGGTAAAACTGTTTTGACGTGACTGCATTTCCAGTATGAATGAAATATGCACAGGAAGTCTGGGAAGATAAGCTGCTTTTGGAGCTTACTTTGGTGAAAAGAACTCAAAGTGTTTTCCCTTATTCTCTCTAGTTGTCACTTTCTAGGTGGTTTTCTAAATACAGATAGCAGTGATTTCATTTTGAAACAGTAAAAGACAAATGCTCTATCTCAGTTTTCACTTATACACCAAAGACTTGGATTTCCTAAGCAAACAAAATCCTATTCTACAGAGTGATTTTATTCAGGCTATAATAGTATTAACTGACACTTCCTAAACCTCATGCATAAACTTCATTCATGCACCTTCTATACCTACTTCCTTAAAAAGTGCCTTACCAAAAAATGTTACATTGACCTAAACAACTGGCTCCATAAGGAAAATATGATTTATTGTAAGACTACTGTTTAAAATCACACGGACATCAAGAAGAAACATTCTCTTTCTGGAGTACTCCACTCCCAACAATGTTTTCTTCTTCATTCTCACTTTATTTTACTTACAAAGTAATTTGAGAGCCATTACTTAATATCTAAAGATACTTCTTCCTGTTTTTTTTTCTGTAGCTTAGAGACCCCACGGTTTTCTGCAGGTGAAAGTGGTGCCACCTTGAAAGAGCTAAAGGTAAGTAAGTAGTACTTTATTCTAACTCAGCTTAGTTAAGAGAGCACTGATAGACCCTCCTAAATCTCCTGTGCTCTTGTACATAAAATCTGAGTTAAATTGAGACAGATAAGACTTCTCAACAGGGTAAGTAAACCTGGATTTTGTTTTCAGTGTTTTGTTTTTGTCTGCAGTGTGGAGCAGAGTAGGGCTCCGTCCAAGACACAGACTGGGGTAGGGAGAGCCAAGCACTGTTTGGTTGCCTTGGATTGCAGAAGAGGAGCCGATAGTCACCACAGGAGATGAAGCATCAATGCTGCACATCCAATGCCCTGGCACAGACAATGCAACAAGGCCCTGAGCATTCAGCTTTTCCATGCAAATTATCTGGTTTTCTTCATGTGACTATATCTGGCTCTGAAACAGCACTTCCCATGTAAACTAAGAATACTAACAGGCATGGCATCCTGTGGATTTGTCTGCTAGATTTAAATCCAGAACCAGTTCTATGTCACAGGCAAAATGCATTCCAGATAAAATAGTCCCAGTGCCACTGTAAAAAGATGAGGAGGAAGTTGTGAATGGAAGATACTTAGGATACAGTCTTCAGACAGAATAATTTTGTTTATTTTGTTGTTGTAGGACATTGGGTATCATTTTCTTCTGAGCAGCAGGCTATCTGCATTTGGGGATCCATTTGGAAACATCAAACTAAAGAAAATCATCCACTTTTTCTTGATGCTGGAACTTTATTGTCTAAAAATTTTTACATGAGTTGCATTCTCTGATTATAACATCAAGAAAGAGCAAACTGAGGTATGATTAAATCATTCTGATGCTTGGTAATGTTGTTTCAGTGAAGAAAATAAGCCCTGACTTTGAATTAGGATTCCTTGTTACCTTTTGGGGCAGTAATTATTATATTTTATACAGACATAGGTTGACTGTGTGCACATGCATACAAAAAATCCAACAACCACAAAAGAAGTAAAACAACAGCAAGAACACTTAGAAGTTTTTGCAGAAAAGTCTAGACAATTCTTCCAATTTCTGTCTAACCAAGCAGTTGCATTCTGTGGCAGACCTGATCTAAATGGTTTTAATTAATTTTAATGACTAACAATGCTTTGTTGGTTTGGTTTTTTTTTGCTTTACATAAGAACAGATTGACAGTGATATCTCTAAAGTATTAAAAATGACCATGAGAGTTTCTATCTCAGTCTCTCCTGTTTTTCACAGAATGATTAAGGACCAGCTTCACTATTTCACTCTATGCTTATCATATTCTCTATGCTTGTCTGCATTCTGGTTTTGAACCTGAAAAGTCATTATAAGGAAAAGTCAAATGAATAATTTTACACTTATTTGTATGAGAAAATCTGAGCCATTTTTATTTCAGAAATGGGTAATCTAGTACAGGTTCAGCTGCTGTGGAAGTTCTGCCTTCCTTTCTTTTAAGCCTACCCATATTTTATTGATTAAGCACACTGCAGTTGAAAAACATCTCTGTCAAGGTCTATTTCCAAATACTAATATCATGACACAACTAGAAACATTGTGCTACACAATAATTTTTTTTAAAAGGCAGTAAATAGAAAATAGCCAACAGAAAATAAAATACCAGTCCGTGAAAATTAATCATGGTGATTTTTGCTGCAAAGCAAACTGGCTGTTGCATTTCATACTTGATGGATCTTTATCGAAGTCTATAACATAATTACTGGAAATAATGGCCAGATGTCTCATTTCTTCCAGTAGTTTTGCATTTGTTGCTTTATGTTCATTGGAATATAATTCCAATTCATCATGATGTGGGATGATAGCCATGGTCAATGAGAAACCATAACCAGTGCCCTAGAGATGATAAATACATCTTGTGATAACAGGTCTGCCGCTGAATGAATAGGAGGTAGGCATTGTTTTCATTCCGTATTTCTTTTGTTAAGTAATCACATATGACTAGTACAATGAGAAATTATTGATGCCAGAAATTTAAAAGAACTTCTAATCTTTCTGACACCACTGCCTCTGTTTGGACTGAGTTGAATGGACAAAGTATACTTTACCCTTTCTAGAGCTACTCTCCCAATAGTATCCGTAATGACAATGATCATTGCCTGTGACAGAGAAGACTGAGTGACTGAGAACTCCTCATTTAGAGTTGAAAGGAAACAACGGTTTTGCATGGTTATTTGTTGTTGCCCCCTCTTGAGTGCAAAAACCTATGCTATTCTAGTGCTGCTACTCTGTTGGAACTGGAAAAGGACTGAGGAACAGGTTTGCCATCATAAGGGAGACCCAACATACAAAGAATCAACATACTTCCTTTTTTTTTTTTATGTAAATAAAAAAATTGTATGAAAGGGCTGTTTCTTTGTCTTCTGTGAACTGTGGCTGTCAGGGATCCAAATTGCAAGCAGCTCTGTGGTAGTGTCAAACCAGTCTTTTTAGCTTCTTGTTGGCGTGCTTGCAAAACTGTAGCACTTGTATCCGGTGTTGTTTTAAGAGAAAAGATGGATTCCCTATATAACAATGGACTTCTAGTTCCTACAGAAATATTAGATGATGACTGATTTTCCTTAAAATCTGTAAAGGAAAGTCTTTGGGAGCGAAAATAATTCCCCTGTTGTTATCAGGATGTTTGTTGTGTCTAGGCCTGTTTCTGGAAGATAGACCTTTTGGATTACAGTCGGCTGATTGTATCAGACATACACAATGCTACTTTCCAGCTAAAAATAGTCCCTCACAGATTTTTAAAATGGAATGATGTTTACTGAATTTTTTTTTTTTGAAAAGTTAAAAAGGAAGGTGGAATAATGTTATAAAAGTTGTAACCCTAGCTCACTTCAAACAGCCTGTCCCACTGCTGTGCTAAAATACAGATTAGACTTGTTTGCAGATAAGCCTTATAAGCGTTGCTCAAAGACTTTTATAAAGCTAAATGGTGAGCATTATTTTAACTTATTGTGATCACTTATACAATCTCCAATCCTGATAATGTTGATAATGAAGACACTACGTATCTCAATGTTTGATACCATATTGACAGCACTGTGCCATCTTTCTCTAGAAATAATGTTGCATTTTTATTCAAAACGCAAAGCTGACAAAATGAGTTGATATGAGTTTAATTTTATAGATGCTATGTTACTGATACTAAGAAGTTATTCTAAAGCTGTAGCAAGACAATTTTCTGTTCACACACTTCATTGATAGTGAATCCTCATGGAAAAGGGAAGTGTCAGTTGTATCAAGGGGTTTCAAAAGCCTTCTGAAGTCCCCAAACTGGATTGAATTTTCCATAACTCATATATCAGGGATGGCACAGAGATCTGTGAGTTGTATTTCGTCCCAAAGAATAAGCGTGGAAGCTCTGAATGTTTACTTCGCATAACAACACTCCAATATTCTTTCTTCTAGAAACATGAAAGGTTTTCATAATCATAGATAGGTAGAAAAGAAATAACAAAAAAGAGTCAAATAGCAATGTGTCAGAGATAATTAATTGCTCTGCCAAATTAGATACAAAAGAGAGGGGGTTTTGATCAGTAAGAACTCAACTCTATGCAGCAAAAGCTCAGAAATTAAATCTGAGTTTTAAAGGGACAAGTTGATGGTCTTTAGCACTGTTTTCAGGCCAGATTTCCTCCCTCAAGAAAATTAGTTGGCAAAATCAAAAGAATGTTGGATGCATTTATAAGACAACTAATCCTTGGAGAAATGAAACTTGATAAACAAGCTAAAATCGAAGATTTAATGAATATGCCACTATAGCAAAATAACTCTTCCGGCAGCTATGAGATAGATACTCATGAAAGCTGTAATGGGTTTGATGAGTAACTGGCTTTTAATCAGACAGCTTTTGCATGATGACTTTTTAAGATATGCAATTTGGTAATAACACAAGCAAAAACTTTTAAGTAGCAGCTGGAGATTATGGCAGGAAACCTGAGGTAACAAAGACTTCAAAAATATTACTTGTTTGCATATTAGTCAGTTACTAGGTGGTTTGGTTTATCCATATCTTGATTGCATATTAACAAATCTGTTGAATGCTACATTTCTTGAGATCACCAAAAGAAGTTGATTAGCATTGTGCCAGTAATACAGCACTTTTAACAAAACAGTCTAAGATTCTGCTAGGAGGCAGTTCCTCCTGGGTCCAGAGGCACAGTACTCATGGCACCAAATGCCTTCACAATCCATTCTTCCTTTGTTGTAGAAATATCAGGATCAAAATTCAGGTTCTTAATGTTCTTAAATTATGTAGTCTCTCCAAAATTTAGGCACTTCCAAACAATTTGTCATGAGTGGGTGCAGTATCTCAGTCAAGAAGCATCCATTTCTGTCTCTGTTCAGACTGAATTTCTGGGCGGCTCTGGTTAGAAACTGCAGCTCTCATGTATGTTACTGTCCACAGTAAACACCTTTGCACACTGGTCTGTGCAGAAGTGTGTTCTCAAGTATCTCTGGACCAGAATCTCAGGAGGTTTAGGCACACTTATTCATTAAAAAATCCAAACTGGTTGTATGTATGAGTGGGCATGAGCTGGACACCAAGTTCCTCTAACATACTTGAGGTTCCTGTGTAGTTGTAAAGAGGCAAACAGTTATGAGAGGAAAACAGCAACAAGAGAGAGACCAACAGAGGAGGATTTATAGAAGTGCACTTTTGAAGTTGATTACCTAAATTTTTGTCTAACTGCACTGCAGTCATCTTATGTTTTGTAAGATTCTTGGACTGAGGAATCATCATTAAAGATTCATTATAAGTTCAGATGAATAAATGAATCAAATAGTCATCTTGCTGTTCCATCTGTCCGCCCCGCCAAGAATATCCATCAAGTAGCTTTTCTGGTCCCAGATCCTAGGTCTGGCAGCTTTCAAGCTTCCTGAGTCTGACCTTGCCTGACCTTTCTCACCTCTCCTGTGAATGTCTCTTTATGGCCTTCCAGTGTCTTCTACTTTCTCCCTTGGCTTTTAGACTGGCTTTCTTATCCTCTCTGAGAGGTGATATCTAAAAGGATTGTCCTCTCTTAAACTGCACTCTGGAAATCCAGATGTGGAGACTTAATAATTTTCAATACAGCCAGCTCAAGGTTCTGTTATCCTTTCATGGGAATGAGAGAACACCAGAGCTGAAAAGGTGTGATGTAATTCCTGCTTAACCCTTAGATTAAACAAATGCTTTTCCAGTTGATATCTCCTTCCTGTTCAAGAAGAAGGATGTAGTGAAGTTTATTCTGGACAGTCTAAATGTTTTAGAGGAAAGGAAATACAAAATATAAAAGCTTATACAAATGACCAGAGAATTATGCAGGTGTCTATTAATCCCTTACCAGGTTTTTTTTGCCAATGTTAACATTTTTTCCAATGCAGCTGTTAATTATTTGATCTGGTCCTATCCCAGACCACACATCCTGAAGTCTAAGGCAGTTATGTTGGCAGTGGCATATTCTTTTGCCAGATTTTTTACATGAAAATTCCTCCTCTATAATTAATGTTCTCTCTTTAGTTTACCAGTAGCAACCCAAACAAGGACTAAACCACATTGCACTAGATAATGAAATAGTGCAGAGCAGCAGGCAGGCTTTGTCCAGACGTACTTGTTATACAGTTCAAGCAAGACATAAGCAGGGAGAACAGGAAGGGAAAACAAGAAAGCTGTGGATAGGATTGTGGAGTTGCAGTGACTCAGCCTGTGTAATTAGGATTAGATGGTGGCTTTCATGTCATTACTCTGTGTAAGGTGAAGTGCATAGGAGGAGCACCAAGGGCAGGTTGCTTTGAGACACTGTAGTCTTTCAAGGGAATCTTTGTGCACATAAGAATGAGTAATTCATTCAGGTACTGTGCCCAGTTCTTTCCTCAGGACACAGCTTTCAACACCCTTCCAACAGTATTGACTTAAAACAAGAAAGGCTGGCACTCACATGCTACAGAAATTGCTGGGCTGCATGAAAAATAAAGAATTGCCAGTCTAAATTCTAGCTAAGAGTAGAAGTCTCTCTTTTATTTATGCATACAATTGAATTGCTTCAGTAAATGAAAGAGTACAATGTACGTTGGTGTGCATGTAATAGAGATTAACTGCAGTACTTTCTTACAAGGGTAAATAGAGGTGAAAGGAGTTTGCCTCTAATTTCTTCAAGAACAAATTTCTTTACTTCTTATAAAAATCAAACAATGAATTCATCCCATTTTTAAATTTATTTATTTCTTCATCATTGATATAATGCTAGCTACATTATCTATCACAATAGCAAGAGAGTTTAGCAAAGATAGTTGACGGTATAGTCAGGTTTTTGGCAAATGTAGTTTTGAGAGTTGAACATAAAATATTTTCAAATGGACAGCGAAAAGAAGCTATCACTTTGTTAACAGCAATTTTCCTTTATTCTTTTACTAATGAGTATATCTTGAACAGAGTGATCTCTGATATTTTAAAGGATTTAAGTTACTCCTTAACACCAGATTACTAGGCACGGCTTTTTTTGAAATGTACACCTTGTATTGCATATAATCACAACCGTGATAGGTGAAAATAAATCCTGGTACACTAGATTCTGAAACACAGCTGGCTAAATACAATAATTTATGCAAAATAGAGGTATTCCATTCATTAACAATACTCCAAATCCAGTTTATATTCAGAAAACAAAAGCAAGTCGGGCCCAAGGAGATATAACAGCTTAAATTTGGGAACGGTGTAACCAGTATCAACTGATTTATCTTTTCTTTCAGTGGTGGTCTTAGCAATATTTGGTTCCTTGAAATGACTGCTTGCAAATGAATCAAAGAATACAAGTATTGCAAAGAAATCAAACACAGTAGCATAATTCCATACATCAGGAATTAGATGGTAAACCGTTAAGAGTTCCAAAACCACCAAGTACATTTCCCTACATGCCATTGCTACTTCAGTAGCATAAATATCCCTGGTTCAACAATAAAAAATTCTTCTATGACACAGTAGATGAATTTCCAGTGATCTCAGACCTGAAGCCATGATCTTAAAGATCAGCTTTGATACTGGCAGCAAGGAAACTAAGAAATGCAACTTCCTGTTGGTTTATGACTGGCCTAGCAATGCTCAAGGCAGTGAAAGTTATTCAAATATTGTAATTCACTTTACCCTTAATATCTGGCAGCCTGTTAGCCTGCCCTGGAGGTGAAATATCAACTAACTTACCTTCTTTACAAAAAGGGCACTAATATAGCAAATTGTATTCTCCTTCAATTTTGCTTTCTCTCACCTAGGTCAAGTGAACTATTTATTTATATATTTTGATAAAATCTTGATTTTATCAAACCCCAGAATTTCTATTAAATATAGCAGTTAAATATGCCGAAATAGCCACTGAAATGAGAAAATGTTAGAAAACATTTTTTTTAGAGATTCTTCATGGTACGTTCACAGTTACTGAAACAACAGTAGACATGATCCCTATCACTATGTACAAATCAGATTTCAGAATGTACTTCATAGTACCTAGCAGAAGAATACAGCCCTAAAATTGTTAACATACACAATTGGTTGCTGTGGAAAGGAAGTACGTGTCAGTGTAAGCTGGGGGAGAGGTAACAATATACAGCTAAGACATTCAGATGGGGAGGTTGAAAACAGGGGTAGAAAGGCATTAGGGAAAACAAGGAACAGGAGGTGAGAGATGGGAATGGAGCTACTTAGGGGTCAATTCAGGCAAAAAAAGAGCCTGGAATTAAAATCTAGGTCTGTAAAACCAGGTCCACAAAAAAAGATGCTCATCCCCATAGGGTACAGAAGTACATGCCTTCCTAGTGATTATCATATGCCTGGTTCTGGAGGGGACCATATAACATGGAATTTTGTACTCCTTCTTATGCCTGGTCTATACTGTTTCCCCTGACTGTCTCATCTCCTCTTCTTCCCAGGTCAACCTCTCTTCCTCCCTTTCTTTCTCCTCTATTACTCCTCTTCCTTTCCTCTCCTCTCCTCCTTTTCTGGTGTCTGTTTTGTTCCAGGATCAGGCACGGTCCCCTATGAACTTAGGCAAGGTGAAGGTGCCTTTTGGAGAGGTTTCTGCACAGCCAGGCTCTGCCCATCCCACAGCAGCCACAGCTGGACAGAGGGTCTTCCATGCTCAGAAGGCAACAGACAAACTCTGACTGCACCCTGTGGGATGGGGTCCCACTGCACCCCGAGAGATGACTTCTTTTTTTGGATTTACCATTTTTCTAAAATATATTTTTCAGTGACGTCAAGAGACACACTTTGGTTGTAAGCACCCACCCTTCCTGCCAAATTTCCAAGACTTCCTTCAAAACATAGGCATGCAGAGCTTCAACTGAATGACTATATTACTTATATTAACATGGCAGGGAGCATGAGTATCTTTGCCTCATACAGTTCTCCGATATTGCTGAAGTTTCCGAAATGTCTAAGTGTGAAGATTAAATGATACACTAATGAATGCAGGGTTTTATATGGCAATGTGCCAGGCAAAAATAAAGATAGGCTTCAACAACTTGCCTTGTTTAAAATATGATAGGGGCATAGATACAGATGAAGAACTTAAAAACAGAAACTGGGAGGAATGTTTAGGAGAGATAAGCAGATGTAACAAAATAAAATTAACAATTTGAAAACCTATAGCAGGAAAAAATCTTCCCAGCATTAAAATTTGATTAGCTGTAGAATGTTGATCCTTCGGGGATGGTGTAAGCCCCATGACTCATCACCCAGACTACAAAAATAGGTTGGACAAAATATTAGAAACATATGTCCTTCTGAATAACCCTGTGCTCTCAGATGGATGAACCAGATGACCGAATACGACTTTTCCATCTGTAGCATTCAGGAATCCAAGAGAATTTCTGTACTACTCTGTGACTGAACAAAGCAGAAACCTCACTGAGAGACCTATTCCTGTCATCAGTGCTCATGCCAATTAGCACCTTGTTCCACAGCAGCCCTCTCCCCTCTAAACTCTGCTCAAAATTGTATTCCAAGGGAAAAAGCTCATGGAAGAGAAGAAAATGAATGTGAATGTCCTTGTATAGCAGTACAGAAAATGTCTGAGTTTCTTCCCTGGCCAAAGGAGATGGAAATGCTAAAAAAGGGAAGGAAGGAGGAAGCACATGATTTGTTGAAATGTGATCTGAAAATTATGGTTTGTCACCAAGGTCAACACCTCATCCTGCAATGCTGCGTCTCCTTCCCATAAGCGGGCTCAGAGGCTTTATCATATTGCTTACTCACTAGCAAGTATACACCCCTCTCTCAGTACAGGAATCTTTGTAAGATGTTTGATGATGATTCAAGAAGCAGAATTAATTTACAGCTTAAATGACCGCATATAGTGCTGTCCTCCAAAGCACAGTCTTAATTGCCTTGAGTAACCTGTGCCGTAGGAAATGTCAAACACAAGGCTGCTACAAGAAAGCTCCCTGCAGCAGCAGAAGCAGGCTGCTCAATAGACAAAGAGAAAAATGAGGCAAGACAGAGGATGATAGGAATTTCCACATTCAGTCATAAAATTGTTAATTCCTTCAAAGAGGGCCACATGTCTCATTGGAATAAATTGAAACAAGAGAATTTTTGAAGCAATAAACTGCATAGTGTTCAATAAAAGAAGTACAAAAATCTGTGTTTGTTGGTAGGCAGAATGCGGTTTAGCAGTTAATCTGTTGCAAATGCTCCTGTTATTTCATTTGTTATAATCATTTGTAGAACTGGTCATTTGAAAGGAATCATGCAGGTGAGCTCTAAAATTTAACAGAAAAAAAGAGACCTATTTCAGTGGCCTTCTAAGGGTGATCATTTTGGATTATCTGATTTAAAAGTCAGAAACAGCATTATGAGGACTGACACTTGGAATTACCATTTTGAAGTTATTTTCAAATCACAGGGATTATGTGAAAATCTGTGCCTTTGGTTTTCATCAAACCAGACATAAATACATAAACTTGTGGTAAAAGCACTATTTCTGGAACTCCAATTTCTGCCTAGCCTGTGCACAACCTCTGTCATCTAGATTCAGTGAGGACTAAGCAGTGACCTGTCACTGGGAACTATGACGGGCTGTTGGATGCTGAATATGGATGTGCCTGCCCCAAAATCTAAAATTTATTTGGTGCTTAAGTGGCAGAAGCTGGAACTTCTTGAAAATTGTAGACTATCCAGTTCATTCTCTTCTAAGTCTTGATGTTTTAATGGGTGCAGGTGTTTGTGTTTGACAACATTCAGATATTGCTGATGACCAGAATTGCTGTTTCTCAAAAAATCTTTGCAATTCTAATGGCAGTATCCTGAGTAGAAGAATATTTCCCTAGCAACGCAGTTGTATTAATCAGTACTACCTATCTGTGGATCTTTCTGAATCCATCCTTCTCCTTTTGTTCCCCTACAATATAGTATTGAATCAGATGGTAGTAATTGAATTTTACATATGATCCCATATATTTGCTTTTAATTTTGAAAAAGGTGACAACTAATTGTACAGCTTGAGTTTCCACAGTTAACATCATCAAATTTCACATTTAAAGCAGGAATTCATCCACTTTTGTTAGGGAGGAGGAAAGAAGCATAACTTTCATAATTATGTCATTCATGCAAATTTTTTTAAAAAAAAAACTAGTTTTATTGGGTTTGCATAGCCAGGTTTTGATAGTGGTGGGACTACAGGGATGGTTTCTGTGAGAAGATGCCAGAAGCCTCCTCTACATTCAATGAAGTCCATGCCAGCCGGCTCCAAGATGGATCCACTGTTGGCCAAGGCCGAGTCCATCAGAGATGTTTCAGTAATGCCTCTGGAACAACATATTAAAGACAGGAAAAAAATTATAGCATAGAAGAGAAGAACAGAGTGAGAATATGTGAGAGGAACATCCCTGCAGATCCCAACACCAGTCAAGAAGGAGGGGCAGGAGGTGCTCCAGGTTCCAGAGTAGCTCATGGTGTAGACCATGGTAAAACAGTTGTGCCCCTGCAGCCCATGGAGGCTGCAGAGATTCACCTGCAGCCCATGGAGGAGCCAATGATGTAGCAGGTGGGTGCCCAAGAAAGGGCTTTGAACGCATGAGAAGCCTGTGTTGGGGCAGGCTCCTGGCAGGGACCCGCAGACCAATTCAATAAAGAACTCCCGCTGGAGCAGGTTTCCTGGTAGGACTTGTATGAGGGACCCACAATGGGTCAGCCTGTTCCTGAAGGACTGCACCCCTTGGAAAAGATCTGTGTTGGAGTAGTTCATAAATAAGGGTAGCCCATGGGAAGGACGCACACCAGAGCAGTTCGTGGTGAGCTGTGTCCTGTGGGAGGGACCCCACGCTGGAGCCGCCTGTACCTGAAGGACTGCACCCCATGGAAAAGTGACCCACGGTGCAGCAGTTTGTGGAGAACTGTTGCCTGTGGGATAGACTCATGTTGGAGAAGTTCATGGAGGACTGTCTCCCATGGGAGAGACCCCATGCTGGAGCAAGGGAAGGATTCCTCTCCCTGAGCAGCAGCAGAAACAAACTGTGATAAACTGACTGTAACCCCCATTCCCCTCTCCCTGCCCTGCTGGAAGGGAGGAGGTAGAGCACAGGAAAGAGGGAGGAGTGAGGGGAAGGTGTTCTCATCATCCTGTTCTGATTTTGGATGGTAATAAATTCAAGTAATGTCCCCAAGTCGTGTCTCTTTTGGCCATGATGGTGATTAGCGAATGATTTCTTCCTGCCCTTATCTCAAATCATAAGCCTTTTGCTACATTTTCTCTCTCCTGTCCAGTTGCAGAGGGCAGTGATAGAGCAGCTTTGATGGATACCTGACATCCAACCATAGTCAAGCCACTGTGCTAATAAAGTGAAGACCATTAAAGAAATTTTGGGAGATACTGTTTTTCTTTTTTAAGGCCAGCAAAAAGGAAGAAGTTGGCAGTGATAAAACACAGAAAAAGATAGTTGAGATTACCCAAGGCTTGGCACGACAAAAAGGAGAGGGATATCCATTGTGTCCGCAGAGGGGTATCTGGCACAAATCATTATTGTGAAAAATTTGGCCTCACCAAGGCAACAAATTATGAGACCCAAGACTTAAATGCAATGGGAGAGAATAATAGAATTCAGTAGAAATTTATCATTGTGAAGAGGCAGAAAATAGGTGGATAACTCGAGACTGAGAGGTACTTTGTAGAGAAGAGGAGCAAAAGAATACCCTGGCTTAGATGAATTGCCTCTGGAAAAATCTAAGGACAGAAGAAAAGAAGGAATAAAGCTACCAAAGCAAAGATATCCCCAAAGAAGAGACTGGCTGTACTAAGGGAAAACAGAAAATGAGAACTATGAAGCAGCTCTTCCCAGAAGAGAGCGGAGAAGAAATAAGAAAAATAGGCAAGGGATGAAATAGAAGGTAGCATAAGGATGATAGACATAAAATCATGGGAAAGGAGGCCAAACCATAAAATGATGCACAAATAAAAGGAGAAAAATGAAGGGGAAGAATTTCATTTGAACAGCAAAAGAAGCAGGTTTACATGACTCCTTAGAAGACATTGATGGGTCATCCCCAGAGCCAACTTAAAGAGTGGGAGAGTAGGCTGTCTGCCAGGGTGAAAAATGGCCTCTGAAGGGTCATCACAGGAGTGGAGGGTGCATGGGATGCATGGAGGAGGCAATGGGATGCATGATACTGCAAAATTCCTACTAGGATGACTCAAAGACACCCATGAGCAACTGGAGAGGACTGGGAAAGAGACAGAGGCACTCAGTCTCCAGTGCAATTCTTCTCATACTGGAAGAGATAAAAAGGTGGACAAAACATCCAAAAAAGTACAAACAGATATTCAGAGAAAGGAAAAATACCACAAATCCCTACAAAATGAATGCCACTTCATGGAAGAAATTTCACAATTTCCTCCTGTTTCTTCTGTACTCAGAGACAGAAACTTGAACATCTTGCTCTAATTTAAAAAAAAAAAAAAAGACTCAAAGCATAGAATTTTCTCAAGTTTCTCTTGCTCCCAGTAGTCCTCAGGATTCCACACACCAGCTAAATACCTGAATTGAAATGGAAACAGCAAACTAACACTAGCTATGGTGAGTCCTCAAAAATAGCTTACTCCACTCAGGCAGTTCCCACAGATAAAAACTGCCATGAGTGCAAATAAAATAAAGGATTGTAATTCTACATGTGTTTTTCAGGTCACTGAAGTTAACTCTCCCAAGTTTCAGTATTAAGACAGTCAATCTTATTAAGCATGCTGCATTTTGATATTATTCAAAGTAAACAAAAAACCTATTGTTTTTAAAATATTTATTTGGAAGGGGAAAAAAAGGAATATGTGTATGCTTTTGTGTTACATTTTCCAGATCCCTCCTTCATCTTTAGAAAATGCAAGATCTGTTCTAAATTTCTAGAATAGATTGAGAAAATTAAGATCATTGGTCTGACTAATGCTTCTGATTAATTTCCACTTGTCAAATGAGAAGCTTCATCTTGTGATAAGTTTAGTCCCTTACCATTTTCAATCCCTATTAAATGCCAATACCAGGTACTAAACCCACTTTACCTGAGAGGAAAATAAACTTTTTTTGAAACTCAAAGTATTTTCATTTGATCCCACACACTTTCCCTGATCCTGTTTTCATGGCCTATACTTTGTGAAACCCAGGTTTTCATGCAAAAATGAGAAGCTTTTGGTCAAAGGATAAGTCATATTCCTCTATAATAATGAATGTAGGTAGCAAAACCAAAAAGATAAGGAATTATTTTTTTGACTATCATGTATATTCATAGGCCCTTAGTCAGGCACAACAAGTTTTCTAACACTTTTAATGTTATCAACACTCTCAATACTATTAACTTTTGTGGAAATAAAATTCAGTAATTCAACACAGATGTAAATTTTCTTAGATATGTTTATATGTGCTGTTAATATTATGTATGCAGAGCAGGAGACACACAGAGAGATTCCCATTCTGAAATCTTTGGTCTCAGAGATGGACATCTGCTACCACCATGTTTTAGATCTTGCTAATTTAAAACAGAAGAGTGACTTAGAGCAATGTGCAAAAAATCACTTCAGATGTTCTCTCTTGGGTTGTTCCAGTCCATCTGCAGTTGCTGGTTCCCAGCATCCAAGGAAATATCTTGCCAAAGCACAGAACTAGTGGGAAAGAATTCTAATGTTCTACTAATAGTAGTATGGGCATTCCTTGAAGACTGTATTTTGAAACCATATTATTTGTTGTTTATAAATGTCAGTCATGCTCTTGTCAAGCAATTTTAGTTTCCTGAGGTACAGAATTAAGGATCTGCAGAAGAATTCACAGCGTGTAAACCAAGTTAAAATGTTCATTTCAGTTACAGAACCATAACATCATTTAACTGGAAGATTGATTATTTCAGTGTTTTTCCCTTTATTATTTTGTGACCTCCATGTACAGCACTACATTATCAAAGAATGAAAATGCCCTCTTTTCTGAGCTGCATTTCATGATTTTACAGTATTTAAAAAAAATATTTTATTTACCAAATAGAATCTATTAACGTGGAAGTTTTTAGTCTAACATTCAGACTCTACAGCAATTCCTTTCTCATGAAAAATTACTGAAAATTCCTAGAATATTAGAAAAGACTGCAATGTTGAGATATAATCTCCTAACCCCAGTAACAGCAGCTGGAAGTTTCTGTAGGATGGTTACACTGACAGTGCCATTAAATAACATAAAACTCCGTTGTCCTGTGCTTTGCTCTCTTTGCTTTTTTCTACTGGAATACAGTAGAAATACAGTAGTGTTGTCAATGGACTAGGAATTTCCCTTGGTAGGAGCACTCACTCTCTTTCTCTCTCACTTTTTTTTCTCTCTTTTTCCATCTTTCTGTCAGACTAAAATAACAGTGCTCTGTCATAGCCTCCCACAGTAAATAACAAATAAAGGAGATAATAACCCCAGTATAATAAAGGAACAAAAATAAAGGAGATAATAACCCCAGACAAAGAGCCTTTCCTTTCTGATGAGCTTTTCTTCTGAAGAGTGAACACAGAGCTATGGAAGGAAACCAGATTCCCAAATACTTTACATTCTAGTGGCTCAACACAGGACATTCTTTCCAGCCATACATTTTCCATAGGAAAACCACAAAACACAGTATGTAACAAGAAACCTCACAGACAGACTGCATTGGCTTCCTCTAGGTTTTGCATGGAAAATGCTGAACAAAGCAGCCAGTTCCTAGACCTACCCCATTCCTGCCCAGATATGGAGATCTTACTGATCTCCACCAGCATGGTGAATGGAACTGGAAGTAGGACAAATAGTTTTCTACAGTGTAGTATCAGCTTAAAGTAATAATTCAGTCACTTCAAATGGGCAACCTCACTACTGGAGCAAAGAAAGTGTATTTGCCCTGTAGAAATATTCAATGTATATTATTAGAGTCACAGGCTGACTTAAGATCATCCTGTATCAGCTGGGCATAACACAAGCTAAGTGGCTTTGTATTGAGCTCTGATTTTGCCATCCATTCAATTGAAAAAGCTGTAGAAAAGCTACAGCCACAGTGGGCAAATGTGCTGTTGGAGATGCCCAACTGATAACCTGCATCCTGTAAACAGCTAGTTCCATCCCATGGAAAAACAGCAGCCATGTACAGAGAATTTTCATCACTAAAACAGAAAGGATCATAGAAAAATAAGAAAACAGGCTCTTCTCTAATGCTCTGTGAGGAGAAAAGAGTCAAGTGTCCCAGCTTGAAGCAAAGCAATTCTGACTGGATATAAGCAGAGGATGTTCACTAGGGGACTGGTTAAGCACCAGCATAGGTGCCCCAAAAAGATACAGAATATCCATCCTTGGAGATGTCTTGTCCTCAACCAGACCAGCCTCTGAGCCACTTGATCCAGCTTGGGTAAGAGATTTGACTAGATGATCTCCAGAGGACCTGCCCAAACTGATTTTTTTTTTATGAAGTTAATATTTTCTACACAAATACTCTCCAACCATGTTTAAGCTCAGTTTTCCTAGGTCACTTTGATTTTAATAACTGTTCTTACCAAAACTTCACCAACTGGGAAGCAAAGCACATGAAATTATAGATAAACTTTTTCAGGTCCAAAGCATACTACACGGTCTACCAGTCCCAGCTTCTCTTCTGGCCAGAGACTGTTCGCATTTTTTCAGCAGATTAGGCAAAACAAATTTTGTTGCTTTGAGGACTAGCACAACTTTGCAGAGCCTGTAGTTCAGGCCAGCAGATCCAGAAGGAGGCAACTGATTTCATCAACCCCACTCAAAACAGTCTCAGCATGGTTGCTCACCAAGTTGACCAGCATATGCTACCAGCAGGTATATCCAAGATGTTCTTCACTAAATGAAAAGTGCAAGGTAGAAGTGCTGTTTAGACCAGATCTACTCTACCTCACTCTGCTAATCCATATACACCAAGCCTGTGCAATAAGTCTGCAAGTGAGGAACATCAATTAATAAAAATACCTTCCTCAGAAGAGACGGAACATTGTTAGCAGAGTCCTTAAGGCAATAAAAGTTCTCTGCTTCTGTCTTCCCTAGACAAACCTAGTGCTCAAATACCTCCATACTGCTGAACAAATCAGTGGAGAGCTCTTCATCTGCCTTTGTCCTCCTTCTCACCTTGTCAGCCACACTGTGCACTTGGAACAGTTCCTAGACTGCACTCACAAACTGCTTCCAGAACTTGTCAAGGAAGCCAATGTTTACCAAAGTTGTGTCAAGGAGACTCCTAACAGACTGCATTGGCAACTTCAGCCCAACACTGGAGATGAGGACTTGGGTCAGCTCACTGTCTTAAGAAGAGCATACAAGAGTATGAGGTGCTCTGTAGAAACCTCTCACTTCTACCATTCTTCAGAGGTTTGCTGAAGGGTTTTGTTTCAGCTCCTAGCCTGGATTTCCATGCTGTGGTGCAGATCTCAGCACACATCAGTTCACTCAGGTGCCATAGCTAGTAAGTGATGAGTGAGACTACTGGAAACAGCTCAGAGTTCGTTCTAGCAGGCAATTGTATAGCAACCAATGCAACATCAAACAAATCATATTATATTAATGAAATATTGTAGGCAGTTCCTCTTCACAATGTGATATTATATGCGGCAGGAATCTCCTAGAAAATTTGCAGCTGACTAGGTGAAGAGGCTAAGGAGATGAATCATTTCAAATGAAACACTTCAGAAGACAATTTGAGCCAAAAGGTCATACTTAAGAATGAGTATCTGCTAGGAAACTAGGAGGAATTATGTCTCTGGTGTTGAAGAGTACCTGCAGTGCAGATAGCTCTGTGTGCAGCTGCAGTGTGAAAGCCTGTGGGTGGTAGGAGTCCCAGTCAAGAGGCCGTGAACTGGTGCTGACCCTCTGCATTACAAAGGGCACAGGGACCTGTGCACAGGGACCCATGCATCAGGTGAGGGAACTCAGAGACACCACAGGATCCAAGGACTCAGCAGAAAGATGCTACACTTGCCCCCATATAGACTGTGAGGGTATAAAAGCCCAGGGGTCCCTTTGGTCAGTGTGCCCCCTCAGAAGCATCAGCTCAAGCTGTTATTCTGTTGTTGCACCACAATAAAATTACTTTAAGGATCCAAAGGTCTGAGACTTTGCTGTGGGAAACCTGTGGTCGAGTGGATAAGGAAACCTAGTCTGACTGTGTGAGAGTGGGATATGTGGAGAGTCAAACAGGGCCTCCATCAGCTCTCTGGAGCTGCTGCTGCAGCTCAGGTGGTGTGAGTACAACTTTCAGAGTGGCTTCTGAATGGTCAGATGGCAAAATTTCCTTAACACAGGGAAGTCTGACACAATGAAATAACCTCCAAGTGCAGATATTACAAGGGAAAATCCAGTACTCATCCAGGTTTACACTGCAGGGGATTTGTTGAGGAAGACTGTGAAGGTAAGAATATGAAGCCCTACTCAAAGCAGCTATACCGACAAAAGACCTTACTAGGAAAGACAACATTTTTTTCTGAATAATAGCTTGTTTCCCTTGGGGCCAGGTGAATGGGAGACCATGTTGGCTTTGTTATATGTATAAACTGCAAATCTTTGCCTTTGTAGCTCTAGTGCTAATAAGCACTCCCTATGCAAACACAGGTTAAATGTCAACTTTTCTTGCTAAATTCTCTAGACTTCTATATTTTAAAAAGCACTTTTCAGTTAAAATTGGATAGTCTGTGTATTTTTCTGAATCTGTCATCCAGACAAAATTCTTCTGGCATGGCCAAACCGTTACCTTTTGAAGGTAGTACTACAGAATGAGTGTATTCACATGCAAGTAGGATATATATTAATTACTGCATAGGAAACACTAACATATAAACAACCACAGCATGCTGCTTGTTCTGATTTATAAGATTTGGAGCAAAAATTAATAAATCAAAACTAAAAGAAAGCAATTGACCATGTTCTCTAATAATTAACAAGACTGATTCACATCTCTTGGAACAGCTAGATAGCTGACATATATCTGCCTAGAAAAATAGTGCCAGTTCTGGCATACCCCACAGCTGGCAGTGCCTGTAATGGCTGGTTCAGCATTTTACTCCCCTGGTAAGTATGCCTGCCTACCTGCACAAGCCTGCCATTTGACCTTAAGCAAATTAGTCCCTGGATTCTTGGCTGGGGTACTTTGAATGTGTTATTTAAAATACAAATTTTTTTTCCTACTGACTTACCAAAAATGTTCTATATAAAAGATTACGTGCAACATGAACAAGATTTATTCCGGCCAAGTCCTTGGCGTCATGCAGAAGGTTGGATAGCTATTGTCTTACAGGGTCTCTAAGTGGTGACCAAGTTTATCTAGCAATTGTCTTCAATCATCTGCCAAACATGAAGCCAGGCAGAAATGTCTTCACAGTCTTGAAAAAAAATAGAAGGAGAAGGGCTGAAAGAGGACTGCAATGAGGAAGCAATTAGGCAGAAATGCAAGGATTGTGCATTTCAGCCAGGCATGTGTTCTTTTATTTATCTGGGTTTGCAAGTGAAGACTGCAAAGGGAGCCAAATTTTAAAGAACAAATTGTACATCTTTAGTACTTTAGTTCCGTAAGTATGTGATTTTGGATGTTCTAGAAACACTACTTCTGGGCCAAGATGGAGTCAATTAAGAATACTATAATAAAAAAGCTAAAAAAAAACCCCAACCAACCAACGAACCAAAAAAAAAAAAAAAAAGCAAAAGAAAAATAGTATATTTCAATACCTCAAAAGATCTGTAGAACATCTTAAGCAGTTGTAATCATGGTCATGTGGACTTTTCATACTAGATTCTGATTTCTTCCACGGTATTACTTATGAGTCAGAAAAAAAGCTATACAGGATTCTAAGTATCCTTCATGGAGAATATGCTAGTTTCAAATGGAAGTACTTAAGCACTTATTTATTTATGTATACATTTCTATAAAATACAACTGTGCAAAGAGCAGACTTCTGCTGTTCTGTGTCAATAGCTCTTACCTTCTATCTACAGGCACAAAGGTTATATGTATCTTACATATGCAAAGGATGCCGCAAGGCAAGGTTCAAGACCAAATGCACAGACATTTCTGTCTGTTCATACAGACAGAAAATAGAGCAACAGGTACAGCCAGAGGCCACTTTATGAAACATATCACATGTATGTGATCATTGGATACCTTGGTCAGTTACTGGCGATCTTATTATGAACCTTACATCTTACAGGTTTCCCCATATGCTGTTGGCAGTCAGTGCAGCAGTTGTGTGGATTAGGAGGAGAAGTCAAGCCTACTGGTGGTGTTCACAATTTTTTCTGACACCACAAAGCCCCACATTAATAAAGGCATAGGATTCAAGACCTGGATGACTGCAATTCCACTGAGCAAGGAAGAGCAAGATGTAGCAAGTCTCACTTCTTTCATCCAACTTGATTCTTTCTGCCCAAGGCACAATAGCTCAGAGAAGTGCATGAGGAGTGGGTCTACCAAACCACCATAAAGATGTGGAAGAGAAGCTACTAGGTTGTGCTCACAGGCATGACAACAGACAGAATACTCCAGACTTGCCACATACTCCTGGCATATGAGAGAGTGAATAACGAAGACTAATTCTTTCTGACCAGCCCAAAGATGCAAACATCCTGTCTTATACAGACTGTGCAAGATCTGGGTATAAGAATCATGGAATCACAGAATCAGCTGGGTTGGAAAGGACCTCTGAGATCATCAAGTCCAACCCCTGATCCACTACCACTGCAGTTACTAAACTATGGCACTAAGTGCCACATTCTTAACCCAGCACAGAGCCCTCTCCAAGCCACGGGCTGCAGCTTTTCCAAGAGTGTGCTGTGGGAGGCATGTCAAAGGCTTTGCTGAAGTCCAGAGCTTTCTGGATTTTACAAAATGAGGCACATGATGCAGCCTGATCTGCAGCCCACTGGCTAGGTATTTGGTGTTATATAGCAATTCTAAAACAGGAGATGCTTTATGATCTGTGTTTCTTCTTGTATATCTTTTCACATATTTGCTTAATTAGGTTCTGCATTATCATTTTTCCTATTATCACGTGCTCAAAGGCAAGTGAAGTCATCTAGCTTGGCTAGTCCATTTTCTTAGCTGAAGATGGGTGTTGATGAGCATTTGATTTTCACTCCTAATACCACACTAAGATCAATGATTCATGAATACCATGTTTCTATTTGGTGTAAACTTGTAAGTAAACATTACCACCTAAACTAACAAAAATAAAAAGAACAGCAGAATACAGAGTGGATCACAAATCTCTCACTGATCCCTCTGTATTTGTTGTCTTAGAAGTATACAGTGCTTGCCTTCTTTTAAATGATTATTAATTTGTTTATAGTCATGGCATTTGATTCATCTCTGATTCACTAAAAATAGCCTTCTTTCCTTTTTAACTCAGGAGAAATGTTGGTCTTAACTCACATTAGAAAATGAGTAATGCCAATGCTATTTCTCAGTCCTTGTGAGCTCCCAGTCCCTGTGGGTGAAATTCATCTTCATGGAAGGGGAGGAAGGGAGACAAGAATCTCCTGCAGTCCTACGCACCATTTTAGTCCACAGAATAGGGTCTACTGGGAGACCCTGATACTTAACTCTTCCCATCAGAGACTGACAATCATCTAGTACTTAATCATGAATCTAATTATGACTGTCAATCCAGAATCTTACTCCTGTAAAGATGCAGCAGTCTGCTCACAGCTTTCATGTTGCAGATCCAAGCCTATGACTCAGACCCATAAAAGGATTTAGATATCTGAAGTAAGCCATCAGCAGATCTTCAGTCAAAACATTCAAGCCTTGTGACCTCTGTGTAAACATACTGCTCAGTAAATCTTACAGGCACCTAATATTTGAGGCAAGCAGTTTGATGGGTGCTTCTTGTTTAGCTCAGCATCTGTGCAGACGTAACTAAGGAAAGTCACTTCTGAATTCATACCTCCAAGGACCACAGAGATCCCCACCTCAGTCCTGAGATGCTGAGTTTAGCAGGCACACTCAAATCACATCCAATACACCCCAACAGTTTGTTCATAGCTATGGTCAGCCAAGAGAAAACTGGCATATTTTCATGTTACTTGCCAAGATTCACAGCTCCTAAAATAAGTAGTTTACAACACTCTTTTAAAATACACTAAATATTTTAGTTGGCTCCAGAAAGGATAAAAAGTGCACTAGTACCTTGAGCACTGGCCAGAAGTTTTGTCTTTCAAAATTAAATTCTGAAAGAAATCACAGATCTGTTTCTAACAAAATTAGCCTTTGGTTTTCTAATATGTACACTGGCGATGACAAATACCCACCAACTGAATTCTTGGTCCTGTGTCTCAAATTTCCATCAGTCAGTACAGCTTTTTATGGAAAAATGTTATCTTCCCCTTACTTCATATACAAATTACACACATAAATTAGTGAACTAAAAAGTGAGCTGAGGCATATTCACTGATAATCAAGGACACTGATAATTTACAGACAAATATCTCCAAGACACTGTCATAAAGAGGATGAGAAAATATCAAGCTAATACATGTTTGCATCATAAAGCATGCAATACCATCATACAGTTATCCCTATTTCATGGCAATGATGAACAAAGTGATCAACATGTCAAATATCACACAAATCATCACTGTAATTAGTCATTAAGGAATAACTACTACACACAACAAAGTGTACTGAATAACTAATATTCTATAGTGTCAATAAAAAGCAAATATATAGTTTATCTCATTATTAATGTAATAATTAAGACACAGATCTTTCCCTCATACTTAAACCAGAACTGTTAAATCTGAAATGAAAGGTCAGTTCAGTTCTCCATCATAACAGCTACTCTGAGAAGCTGTACAATTACAATCAGGAAATGCATAATTATAACACATGACATAATTTAATCCAATAAATCAAAATATGTTTTGTATTGAATTCATTTGTATGTTACCAAGAAAAACAGAAAGCATGAGCTCATTTACCTGCTATTAGTCCTTTCCAAGCACTCTTGTATCTTTGTGTAGCAGCCTAGGACCTCTATTTAGTCACTCATTTCATATACTACAAGATATTCCCCTTTGCAAAAGGATTTTCTTCCTTAGCTTCAGAAGCATCCTATGTCACATTTACATTTTAATGGCTATATCCTCTGGATTGTAAATTTATATGAAATTAGTAGTACAATTTGGAATTATTTTTCTCTATAAGGAAGTTGGTTCAGATTGTTTTAAAATTTAGTCATTTCGCTAGCATCCTGTATATTGCTCCACTAAATTAAGTGTTACGGGTTTTCAAATTTTACTACATTTTTAGAGTATCAAGTTTAGATACAATACAAAGACTCCAATCTCTAAAAAACTCTTTAAAATTATCCAGAGTGGGGCACATGAAGTTTGAATCCACAACTCAGATTCACCAATTCCTTTTGGAAAATGAAATTATCTTCTTCTTATAATCATGTCTGATATTATATTTGATGTTCAAAAGCATCAAATACATCAAATGATGTTGTTTAAAATCCATGTTGAGACTCCTAAGACTGTAGAGTCTCTGAGAATATCTTACCCATGTCTTGCTCATCCTCACCAATGCTGTGCAGCTTGTTTATATCCTCACAGTCTCAGGAGTCTTGACCTGCCATGGCATCAGAAATGCAGGTGGGCTCTGCAGCATGTCAAGCAGCAACTCAAAAGTCCATTCAATAAAAAGATTGGAAGCTGATTACTGCCTACACAGGGAAGAAGGCTCCTGTTCTTCCTGAAGACTGGCAGTTGACAAACAGATTTAGTATCTTATACGACAGGTATGAGGGCCTGAAGCTGGACAGACTAACTATAGAATCATAGAATGGTGTGGGCTGGAAAGGATCTTAAGGATCACCCAGTTCCAACCTCCCTGCCATGAGGAGGACACCTTGGACACCTTCCACTAGACCAGGTTGCTCAAAGCCCCATCCAGCCTGACCTTGAACATCTCCAGGGATGAGTCATCCACAACTTCTCTGGGCAACTTGTTCCAGTGCCTCACCGCCCTCACAGAAAAGAACTTATCTAATCTAATAGAAACTGCAGGCCTCTCAGTCTCTCTTCAGTGACTGAGAAAATTATGGAAAAGATTATTATGGGAGATATTGAAAAATACCTGAAGGACAATGTAGTCATCAGTCATAACAAGTACAGGTTTATCAGGGGAAAGTCCTGCTGGTCAAACCTAACTTCCCTTTGGAACACGATAACCCACCTAGTGGATCAAGGGAAACCAGCTGATGTAGTTTTGGGATTTTGGTAAAGCTTTCAATACTGTCTCTCACAGGATCCTTCTGGACAAAATGTTCAGCACACAGCTAGATAAACGCATCACGTGGTGGGTGAGCAGCTGGCGGTCATATTGGGCACAAAGAGTTATAGCAAATGGGGTGACATCAGACTGGCAACCTGTCAGTAGTGGGTTCCACAGGGTTCCATTCCAGGGCTAGTGTTCTTCAACATCTTCATAAATGACTTGGACAAAGGACTCAAAGGTACACTAAATAAATTTGATGATACTAAAGTGAGAGGAACTGTTGACTCCCTCAAAGAAAGACAGGTCCTGCAGAGAGACCTGGAAAAGTTAGAGGGCTGGGCAAACACCAACCATATGAAGGTCACAGTAAGAGAAAGTGAAGAATTCTGCACCTGGGATGGGGCGACTCCGAATTTTTGTACAGACTGGGTAATACAGACTTCTGGAGAGCAGTGCTGGGAAAATGAACTGGGAGTCCTGGTCGATGGCAAGTTGAATATGAGTCAGCAGTGCCCTGGCAACCAGGAGAGACAACTGTGTCCTAGGGGGGCATCAGACAAAGCATCATCAGCCAGGCAAGGGAGGGATTGTCCCGCTCTGCTCTGTACTGGGGCAGCCTCACCTTGAATATTGTGGCAGTTTTGAGCACCACAATACAAGAAAGATACTAATCTATTAGAGAGCATCCAAATAAGAGCAATAAACATGGAGAAGGGTCTAGAGGGGAAGCTCTAGGAGGCTATGAGGAGCTTGGTCTGTTCAGTCTAGACGAGGAAACTGAGGGAAGACTTCATCACAGTCTACAGCTTCCTCTTGAGGAGTAATAGAGGGGCAGGCACTGATCTCTGTGGGGATCAGTGACAGGATCTGAGGGAATGGCATGAAGCTGTGTGTCAGCAGAGGTTTTAGGCTGGATGCTAGGAAAATATTTGTCACCCACAGGGTGGCTGTGCACTGGAACAGGCTCCGCAGTGATACGGTCACAGCACCAAGCCTGACAGAGTCGAATAATTGTTTGGGCAAGGCTCTCAGGAACCTGGTGTGATTTTATGGCCTGTCTTGTGCAGGGTTGGGAGTTGAACTTGATGTTCCTTGTGGATCCCTTACAACTCAGGATATCCTGTAGTTCAATTAACAGAATATTACCGTTCTTTCTTGCAACAAAAAATGTATATATTCATGGAAAAAAGGCTATTAAACTCAGTTTGAACTAGAGTACAGGAGTACATCCACAACTATACATTGGTTATAAGGATGATACCTCAATCAATATTTTGCAATGCAAAACAGATCTCCAAGAGCCTTTCTGAGAATGATTCAAACCAAGCATTTGGATGCAAAGCATCCTTGCAGGCAGAGAACAAGGCAGTACATCTCATAACTCTTCTAGTCATCAAAAGTAAACCCCCATATCACCTCTGAACTATGCAATGTGACCTATTACAAAACATTCCAAGACTAACAATTCCAACTGGAGTTTCTTACATGTGCACAAGGATACATCGTGAGGACAGGGCAAGGGTTCTTCAATTTATCTTTATATTTTAAGGAGATCTGTGTCTCTATTATACCTTCATGCTCAATTATGAGATGAGTTTAACAATTAAAATAATGGACAGAGTTTCAATACTTCTTAGTTTCCATAATTGAGGCCAGATTTTCAAAAGGGACATATGTATCAAGCACAAAGTACTTGGACATCTAGTCAGTAGTGTCACAATGTGAACTGCTACACAACTAGCAATTTTAAACAAAAAGACTCTAAACTGGTAATTGCAATAGGAATTTAATGCACTTACTGCATAGTTTTCTCTTTCTTCAAAAGACCAGGCACACAACACATAGGAGTCAATCCTTTCTCTTGCTCTAGTAAGGCTCATGATCCTTGATTCATAATCCTTCATAATCCTTATAAATCAGGAATAGTGTGGAAATGAATATATATCAAATTTCAAGATGCAGGGTGAATCACTTCCCCAAATCTGTAGCTCTTAGAAGATGGATAGTGTGGAGAAGAATATATTTCTGATCAATCCTGTTATATTTTTGCTTGATATCAATATTCCATTTATTCCACATCTATTCTACTTAAGTCCACAGATGCAGTTACATTGTAATTTATTAGTTGGATTAAAAATTGTACTTTAAAATGTTATTTTAAAACTGTTTTTTCTCTAGAACTTCCCAGTGGTCTCTGGGAACTGCTATATACAGTTCTGGCAAGCACCAGCTTCATAGCTGCTGTAAGTTAGTTATTTTTTTATGTATCATCCTAGTTGGCACAATGGGTTTGATTTTGTTAAAGACACAGAGAATGGGCACAAACAGGATCTTCAAATGAGTTATTTACTACCAACTGTTAATGTTAGAGGCTGAAACCCATTGCTCAGTCAGTTCTCACCCTTCAGAAGTGTGAAAGCCATAGAGGTTGCTCAGCTTTCCTTTCTCAAGTGTAACTTGGCTCTCAAGCAGAAAGGACAATCTCTAAAATCTCAGGCTCTGGACCAACACATGCCTAGACCAGAAAATAGCCTCACAGTAGTTACTTCAGTGGGAAATTTGGGTCAGGAAACATTTTCAGGACCAGAGTCTTGACTTTTGGTAGACTCTCATCTACCATTTTCAAGCAGGCAGCTGACAAAGTGCTAAGGGTGGATCTTACAGCATGAAACATTTGGGAAGAGGTTGAAGCTCAGTTTTCTTCAGATCACCCAGTAGCTGCCAGATTCTGTGGGACTTTCTGTCACCAGTGACCTCAAAGGTATTTGAAGCTGTAATTTCACACCAGTGAAGTCCTGTCACAGCAAGGTCCTGGGCTGTTTTGGGGAGGATGTGGTGTTGTACAGTGGTCAGCAATGAGAGGGAACTGCATGCAGCCCCTTGCTGATGCCACATCAGTGGAGTATCCTAATGTTGCTCATTATGATACCAGCCTGGACATTGCACCGATCAGCACTTTGGGACTTAGGGTAGGTATCAGACAAGTTCACTCAGTGGATGCCATACCTCTGCAGCCCATCCTGAGAACTCATCAGAACATCCCTCAGAACTGATTCTGAGTCCTCTTGGGAGAAGTGCCTGGAAGGTGAGGCAAGACATCTTCTACTGTAACTGGCATTTGCTGTGAAAAGCACTATGAAATATCCATCTCTGCATGCTGTAATCAAGATGCCATGTTGTCCAACACTGATCATCACTACAGTTACAGGGCTGATCTATTTTGGGTGTAAAATGGCAGAGATATAGAATTTCATCCATTTGTAGGCTGGCCAGATACTACTGCGATACAAGCATTAAAAAGGACTGTGGTAAATTCAGTAACTAAACAGAGGTAGGCAGACAGATATGTGGATTTTGAAATGCCAAACATTACGCCTATCTGTTTTGATCAAATTACACATTCTTCAGCATAGAATCTGTATGCTTATATGTAAGGCACCATGTGCATATATGGTTCTGTGTAGGCAATACACTTCAGGCAAAGACCACTAACTAACAAATTAAAACAAAGAGAAATCACACAGAGATTATGCGCATAAGTACCATTTTACTCTTTTTTTTTTTTTATTAAAACCCAGGAGACAGAATATCTTGTATAAATTGTGAAATAACACCTCTGTATATTACTTTTCTTGGTTTTGGTTTTATTTGTTAGCAGTGCACATTGTACTGTAGAGAACTGTTTGGAGTTCTTAAGAAATGCATTCAGTTTGATAACATTAAATAGGAAGGTTCCTGTAAAAACTGTCTTGCCTATGGATTTGAAAATTATGCTTTTAATAATTTAAATACTATCTACCAATACTGCAATATCCCACTGAATAATTCAGAAAAGCATGCTAGGTTCATGTTATGACATTTAAAAAGCAGTATTAGCATTTTGAAGTCACCCTTTGTAATCAAGTTTCCATAAACAACTTAAGATAAATTAATCCCTAATTTGAAGTTTTGTCCTGAGAAGTAAGTGCAACTAGTTTGCAGGTTAATTTAAAGTTGGGATTATGTCTAAATAATGACTGGTTCAGCTAAACCACTTTTGAGACCAGAAAATGTGGTACCCACTTTGGGCTTTTCATTTCCAACCGAGGACATGGCAAAGGGGAACAAGAGAGCACAGCTGAATAGCGCTGCCTTCTAGGGGTCTTGAATAGCAGAACAGTCTTCATGGAACCTCTTCTACCAACCTGCCTACCACAAAACCAGGAGCTTCCAACATTAGAGACTAAGGAACACCTGAAAAGACAGTTCTTCCTTCTCCTTCCTTGATTTTCTCTACAGTGTCACTCAGGCAAGACTTCTGAAGCACACATCAACCATTCCTGACATCAAAATCAGATCAGTTTAGCCCTCATGGTCAAAACTATTTACACACAGCTACATCCTGTCCTTGTTCATAGAAGCACTGATGAGAGGCTTGCTGATACCCCACTTCTTGACTGGCACCTGTCAGACTCACAGGGACAACCACAGAGGAGGTAGACAGATGTTTCTCTCCTCCATCCTGTTCCCAAACCTGATGCTCTGCACTTCAGTGTCTCACTCATGAGGCACATGCCCAGGCTTCCTACAGGCAAACTGTTTACCACCTGTTCTCTATGGTTACTCTCTGTGCTATTGATTCTTCCCCAAGTGATTCAGTTCCTGTTTAGTGTCACTTGTCCACTTGCACAACTTTGCCTCTTCCTCCTAATGGCTTGTACTATCTCTTGTCTTCTATATTTTATCATTTTCTCCTCATCTCATGCCTGTTCTAATTTCTTATTATCTTTCTCACAATATTTCCACCTAGTATTTCTTTCCTAGTCTTTATCTCATTATAACTTCCTCTTCCAGTAGAAAGTTTGAGAAATTACAAAAGCAGGATGATGGGAAGAATGCAAAGAAAGAGCTGTGGAATCCTAAACAGGAAGAAGTTAACAAATTAAAAAATAACCCCAAACACAGGAAGGAAAGCAACACATGCACTTGCCAGTTGGTAGCCACATCCAAGATCAAAGACTTGTGTTTATTGCACTCACTAAACATGAATTTTGCATATTGCCGAAGCTTAAACCAAACCCCTGGGTCCACTACAGTGACTTAGGCTGAAGTGTTGACATGTTACCTGATTTCTGAAAATTGTCCCCTCTGTCAAAAAGAAAACATTTGACTCAGAGAGACTGGTAGAAACCTCTTTTCTAGTTAAAGTACAAAAATCTCACAAAATTTTAAGTCTTCCTAATGGCAATATACTTCCTGTTCATTTCCTGAGGCCTTGAGTCAAACGAAAAAAGTACTAAAGGACCATTTCGGATTCGTTTTTCATCAATTATAAAAACACTATCTTATTTTTTCTCCCTTATCCGTTACCTGATTCCTGGGAAAGAGTCTCCGAAGACACTTCATTTGGTACGAAGATATCACGGTTTTGTTTGTCCTTGGAGCTGGAATTTTCCCTTCCCCCTGCCCACTGTGTTGGCGGGATGGGGATTGGGCAAGGTGACTGTATCCAGGTAACTAAGTGGCACAGAAGAAAAGAGCTGGTGAGACTGCATTCCCATGTTAATTGCCTCACCTCCTCATCTCCTGGGAAACGGGGGAGGAGCCTGGGGGTTGGGCTGAAGCCGGGAGAGGCTGGAGTGTAACCGGAGCTGTTGTCATCTGGACTAGTGCTTGTGGCTGGGCTGCAGCTGGGAGTTTTCCTTGGATTTCCATCGGACAGGGACAAAAGCCACACCACTGTGCATCTCAGCCAGCAAGAAAGAGTGAGTTCTCCATTGTTAGGAACCATGTCTTCCCTCTCCCTCCTCTCTCCCTTTTGGTGAGGGGGGGAGGACATCCATTGTCCGGCTCGTCTCCAGCACCTCTGGGGAGACTGCACGTGGCAACTACCAGTGATCCACCAGTGCCCCCTGCTGACTGACTCAAACAACTGCAGGCTCCACACCTCCAGTGGTTCAACAGCACCTCCTGCTGATTGTGGTTATAATTGCCCACACTGTTCCTTAATTGGAGCCTCTTAAATTCGGATTTATAATTGCTTAGAAGGAGGAGGTTTTTTGGGTCTTCCTCATAATTCATCCTCAGCAAAACACTTGTGTCTCACTTAAATTGAGGCAGAAGGGAAGCAACATATCTGACAAAAATGTCTAGGAAAATTAACGCAGTACCTGGAAATTTTGCTTGACAAGGTTTTCTAAAAGCTGTGGGCCATAGCAAATGACAGTACAGCTCCTCTGGTCTATCTTTTTCTGATTTGCAGCTCACCACTGTACTGGGACTAGAGCACAAAGTGCTGTTATGATGTACAGTGGCTGTCCTCGAAATTTATTGCACAAAGTAATGCACAAAGTAACTGTGTAAGATTACCTTGTTTGAGGATAAGAATTTAAAAAGTCAGAATAGCAGAGATCAAAATTTAACCTAGGGTGGAAATTAATGTGGGGGAAAGACAAGATTTCTCCGATTACTTACCATTGCACCCAATATAAAACCAGCAGTTTCTCCCTTGCCATTTGTGGTTTTTCTGATGCCACCTAGATTGTCAGAGGTTATTGCTTAAAAAAAATGTCTAATATGCATTTGCATTATTCATTTGTTCTTGTTGACTTTACAGAAGTTTATTTCACATACACTTACAGATGTGAGCAAATGCGTCCCTGCATTGCAATTGTAATATCGATTTGAAGGCATTTTAAAAACCACTCAGCATGTATTCCACTAAGTTGGCAGCAGCAATCTGTACACAAAGTGCATCTCACAGCCTAACTTCAACAATCCCACTTTTACCCACAGCTTTCCTAGTGGGGAGCAAACATCTTCAGATGTATTTGAGCACCTATAAAACTGTAACCATGAGCACAGACAAATTTGTCTTTCTTCTTCTTACAAAGGTAGCCGGCAGTGATTACTACTTATCTCAAACTGCTGCAGTTAATTTTTTTTTTTCTATGATGGTACAATCTGAGTACAGAAGCAGGAGTGTGATGGTGTTTGTGTCTGTAGGCCACTGAAGTATCAGAACAGTCCTCACCACGGCCCCAGGACAATGACTTGCAGCTTTCTATAATGTGCAAACAATTTTCCTAAGCCATAACGGATGAATTCATCTTGCATTTTTTTTCCTCTTCATTCCATCTAGTTGTCCTTGTGGTCTGTATTTTGCATGCAGTACTTGCAACACCATCTAGAAAGAGAAATTTTATTTACCATCAGGGAAGGAAATGATTGTATATTTAGGGCATACTGAAGTATGTGATCAGGTGCAAGGGAGGTATGTATGCCTCAAAGCTGCTTGAGCAGGAAGCAGGTAGAATTACAGAAAGTACAGGGCAAAAGGGTTGACCTTTTGAGAACCATGTGTTTTGAGAACCATGTGTAATGTTACACCATCAGGCAGGAATATAATGTTTATAGACAAATGGAAGAAGAATTCTACCATGGCCTGTTGCTGAGACAGTTGCCAAACAGGCTGAGTAAAATCTGCCCACAAAAAAGCATGAGATCATGCAGCCATAGGTTAGCCTGAACGATTGTATCTCAATTAAATCATAATTATATGAGAGGCATTACAGCAACTAAGAATTGCCTCAGTACAGCACGAGCTTGTTGCTAATACAGATCACATTCCAGATCCACTTCAGTCTGTGGCACACAGCCAAGTGAAATAGTATCTACTATGAGCTCATCGTCCTGGTGGAGAGGGGTTGGGCTGCAGGAAGCAAACTATATTGAACAGCAGTGCTGACTGGGTGTACCTCCTTCTCACTCAGTGGGTGGCTCCCAGTGCTTTAAGATCTGCTTCCATCTCCAGGGATTTCTACAAAGACATGTTAATGAAAGCGTTTGCAATCACATTCTGCCTCCAGCTTTCCTTCATTTATCTATCTTTTTCTCTCTGATATTAACTCTTCTGTGGCTACTCAGTACTTATATAACCCTTCACATTATTGTCTTGCAATGGCCATGACTGTGGATTGTTTATTAATATCAGAATATCTAGAAGTGCTTCTGGGGCACCTAATTCTCAACTGCCCAAGGCTTTCCTCTCCCCTCTTTTCAGTGCCCTCTGAATGCCAGAAATATACACACCTTTACACCTCAGCAGTTAGACTGCACTGAGACAAACGAGAGATCTGTTTATTTATCCTAGTCAGCTGCAAAGGAGTCCATTACAGCTTCAGTTTTCAGGGAGCTGCAACTGAGGAAGCCTTACCATATGTACAATTGTCTACTCTTTTCTTCCACCTTCAACTCATCTGTCACTGACTACACAGGTAAATATAACTAATTTGTTCCAGCTTACAGTGACATCCACTTCACTTTTAGGTCCTTTTTTTTATTATTTTTTTCATGATGTGCTGCAGAATATTGCACCATTGCTTACTGCAGTATTAATCATTCTTGTCCCCAGGCAGCATATCCTGAAAGATCTGTCCCACACCACATGGCTGATGAGGCAATTGCAGTTATTTCCATGTGAAAAGCTTGGCATCTAGATCCAGGAGCCTGACTAGAAGCCTAACCAGAGAGTTGGCTCCCAGGAGTCTTGAATAAACCTTTTAAGAGTTGAGACTGTGGAATCAATGAGGAGATACCTTGTGCTTAAGCTGAAAAATACTTGTGCAATCTGAAATCCAGACAAACTCTCACACTCTTCCAGTGAGTTTGCATTTTGTGGGTTTTGCTATAACTTTGCATTGAGACAAGCACTTATTTGTCTGGTCTTGTAAAAGCAACTGTGCTTTCAGCCACTGTTTGAACCTAGGGGAATAACATCCTGTTCTATCAACTAGAAAAATTCCTCTTCTGCTTTAGCTGTCATTTTTGCTGTTAGGTCCTTATGCGAGGCACCTGTCATCCTGCTTCTCCCACTCATGCACAGACCTATGATAAGAGGAGTAGCTAATAACACCATGGCCTTACATTTCTTGGCTTCAATTCCTTACTAGATACCAATAAAAAGTATCTATATATTGAAGTTATATATCCTGCTGTTATCTCTGGATCCTTAGATTTACTCATCCCCTGTATTTCAGAGGACTTGAGCTAAAGGGGGAATCAGCCAACCTTGTAGCCTTATTAGTTCTTCGCCCAAGATGGATCAGCATTACTGATGACCCTAAACTACACCAAGTTTCAGTAGCTGCTGCCAAGCTTTCCAAGCAGCAGGGAACTGCTGTAATGCTGCAGCCATGAGTATTTCCCATGGTGTGCCTTCCATCCAGAAAGCAGTCAGGAGATAAGTGAAACTACCTATTTCCAGACATGCAGAAAACTGAGTAGTCAGGGACAGAATTGGTACCTTAAATTTAATTTGCATTGGCCTACCTACAAAAAATTTCTGGTTTATTAAGCTATATCATTCCCTGTCCTTTGCCACCATTACTCACAACTGACCTCACTGACCATTTAGAAAGAGCTCTGTGTCAGACATAATTCTGCTCTGTTATGATATTTTATGCATCATTACTTTCTCTTGATTTTGTAATGTTAGGGTTTTTTTACTAAAATGAATCCCCATGAGAAGCAGTAAAGACAATACCAAACCGTGCTAGGGTAGATCCTGTCAACATCATAATCCATCCCTGAGAAGTGCAACACCCACCTGCAGTACAGCAGAGAAATACTTTACTTTCATTATAGCTGATAGTGTTTGTTCAATTAAATCAAGGCACACAATAGTTCTGCCTAAATCAGAGCTTTCAGCTGTGTTTGCACAGGCAAAGGGAAACCTCAACCCTTTCAACACATCTAAGAACCACCCATTCAAGCAGAATGTCCCAAAAGCAAACATTCTCAAAAGAGAAACCCGAATTTAAAATCTGTTAAAACCTCCAAGTTTCAATGCAATTCAATGTTTTGTGGTCCCATTGTTTCTGCAGAAAATTCTCCAGTACGCAGTCTAGACAGTAGTCTTGGCAGACTTATCTTTTATTCATGGAAGACATGGAGGGAGCAGGAAAGAGAAATGATCTGGCTGTTGCAGATTTCAGTGTACACCATTGTACGCTCACTTCTTGTTGCTGTTTTGCTGACATCAGTGTGTTTTTGCACCTATTATCCATCACCATATGTCCTCTATTCACACACGTGACCCCAGGGAGTCAAACAGCAAAGTATTCTAAATACCAGATATTCAGATTTCCAAATGGTCCTGTCCTTTGTGTCATTCACACACTTACTATGTGCATGTCCTCACAACAGAACAGAAGCAGGTCTTCATTCAAGTTTTAGACCTCTTTTCCACAGACAATGGGGGCACAGGGCTTTGGATCACTCTATCTTTGTTCAGTCTGAGCATATGGTGTTAGTCCTACACAGTGCTGATGCAGACAGTACCCAGACTGCACAATTCAGAATCTAAAAATTTCCACTGCCCTCTCCTTATCACTGGGGTGAGGAGAAGGGGAGCATTTTTATGCCATGGGAGGAAGTTGAGGCCAAGCCATGTCCCAAAATCCATCTGTCCTCCCCCTTCTTCCTCCACTTACCAAGGACTAACTCCTCTGCAGAGCAAAGCTGAGGAGCAGCAAGAACTGGACTCTGAACTGAGCTGGAGGAACACACCTTGGCAAGGCACCAGCAGCCTGCAATTGTCAAAGTGCCATGTCCTCCTGTCTACCTCAAAGCACCCTTGCGCCAAGCAGAAGGAAGTGGAAGAAAAGCAGAAAGGTACATTCCTCTGTGACTGGGGGAATGTTTCCTACCTTAACGGGGTAGGAAGCCTGGAGCTATTTCAAGTCTCCACTGCTTTAACTGCATGCATCATGCACCCAGAATCTTCTCATTGGTCTGGTTCCTAGGCTTAAAAAATCCCAGCTCTGCTGGTAGCCATGACTTCTAGCAGAGAAGTGATATTTTTGAAACAGAAGGTAAGGAGATTCCAAGGGAAAAACAGGATGCCTGATTGTGCACCTCAAGGAGACACTGAGTAATGCCCACAAACCTCCGCTAACTGCTGAGAGAAAAAACTGTGGACACAGGTGGAAGGTGGGGAAACAACTGGAAACACCAAAGAGAGAGGAATATAAATAAATTTGTATTCTTCCACTGTATGCCACACCAGAAATTACTTTCCAATTGCAGGCATCAGAGAATCAGGAAATTCAACCTTCACTCCCTTTTACCATCTTACACTTTGGCAGCCCACAGCAGTTCATTTGGCAGGCGCGTGCACCAAATGTGCCTTTCAGTCTTGTAACAGATGGAGTACACTACACACAGGGCTGCATACCTCACGTACAATATCTAACTCTTAAACTAGGAAAGGACATCCAACAGATCCCACTGACCACAAAATTGCTTCCATATCACTGAAAGGAAGAATTCGATAAATAAGTTAGAAGAAAATGTTCTCTCTGCATGGTAAACAAATGTGCCTGACTCTGCAGCCTCTGGTTTCATAGGTGTAAGAAACTTGTTCTTCCATTCACATTTTACTTTGGATACATCCCACCTGAAATCTAGACCCAAATAATTAAATATGCTCTGATCTGTTTGCATTTATGGTATCATTCTTTCAGAAAGAATGAGTACCACAACATTTGGCTGGCTGTTTGGGTTTAGTGTTTTTTTTTTTTTGTTTTATAGTTATAAATCCCAGAATAAAACATTAGCCACACAGAATTGTCAGGGACCATAGGCTTTTGATTAATTTACAGATTAAAAAGTTTACTCAATTCATAGATCAAATAAAAGGTAATGAAATTTCAAGTACAACTTAACAGAAGATTTTCAGAAATGTTCCTAGCAGACTGTTGTTTTCTAAGTGCCCACAGCACGTTAGTGTACACCTTTTAAAACATGGCAGCTACCAGGTGCATGTCTAATGCCAATGAGGAAAGAACAGCCAGTGGGCAGAATGAGAAAAATAACAGAAGGACAAAATATTAAAATATAAACACTGATGGGTTTATTATTTATATATTAAGAAGCTGAAGGAGGGATTCACATAGTTGTGAATCACACAGTAAGTTATAAAGTATCAGTGAGTGTTTAATATATATTAAATATATCTGATAAATTATACAGAATATTATGTAACTTACATTAAATGCTCATATGTACCTTCTAATTTGTGGTGTGATTTGAGGTGAGATATTCACTCCCTGCTGCAATTTCAGAATCTGTCAGGTGGGGATAAAAATATTTGTTGATATCACTGATTGAGCCTGAGGACACCCTGCTATTTGAACAGCAGCCATTCATGTGTATAGTGTTACAGTTTTAGCACTGAATTATAGATGGGGCTGTCAGTACTTCAGCAACACCAATATGAGCCATGGACAGAAAATCCTGTCTTATTCACTGCTGAGCTGTGCTTAAGAAACAGACTGTGAGTCCATTTGCTCCTCTGTGATCAACATTGTCTCATCTAGAGTAGGTTGAGCTGTAGACACAAAGCAATTCAATGTAAAATGTATGCTGCAGTGTTAACTGCTGCTCAGCGTGGCTTATCAGAGATCATGGGAGACATTCTCCCCCACCCTGATAAATCATAGAATCATAGAATCAGACGGGTTGGAAAGGACCTCTGAGATCATCAAGTCCAGCCTCTGATCCACTACCACCACAGTTGCTAGACCATGGCACTCAGTGCCATGTCCAGCCTCATCTTAAAGACCTCCAGGGACGGAGAATCCACCACTTCCCTGGGCAGCCCAGTCCAACGTCTGATTACCCTCTCTGTAAAGAATTTCTTTCTAATATCCAACCTAAACCTCCCCTGGCAGAGCTTAAGCCCGTGCCC
>JAWWES010000094.1:12416281-12435859 GCA_035583135.1 Lophotriccus pileatus | reverse complement strand
GACACAGCACTCCAGGTGTGGCCTCACCAGTGCTGAGTACAGGGGAAGGATCACTTCCCTGCTCCTGCTGGCCACACCATTCCTGATACAGGGCAGGATGCCATTGGCCTTTTTGGCCACCTGGGCACACTGCTGGCTCATGTTCTCTGGGAAAGAGTTCTTCGAATTTTTACACAAGTATATATTGTGTAAAGCTTCTTATTGATACACATCCTGGTATTAAATATGTCTGGTATACAGCAAAACATAACACTTATCTGTGGACATAATGATGCATTATTTGGTCTGCCTGAACCCAATTGTCTGGAAAAGTGCATATCCAATGAGACAGTAAATATATATACATGAACAGGGCTGGAGTACAGAAAGGTTCAACGAAGTAATTGACTCTATTTGTTCTCATCTTATGGAAGATACCCATATTAGATCTACAAGAAAACCTCTAGAGTGAAATACTTTTCTTCAAAAAGTTCATTTCCTGCTGCCACAGGTTAAAGTGAGCAAAGCAGAGGTACAAAAATAGTGTTCAATGAATTCTTACATTTCAACAACTTACCCAGACCACAGAGACAAGATAACAGGCAAGGGTAGAGATGACCTCCTAATTCCTGGAAGGAGAGTAGGAATTTACAAAGAGAAATGTTCAGCCAAGCCTTATCTCTTTGATTCAAGTATAGATAGATTTTGTTGTGGGGAAGACAAGTGCCAATAAAGCAAATACACAAATTTCTGTAAGATATAAAAAATGCCATTTACATCAGTATATGGATGTATTACTTCAGTATAAATGCATAACAAATAATTTCAGGCACAAAAATTCAATCCTGCTCGAGAACTCAGTTGCACCTATAAAACAAGTTTAATCAGAGCAGGCAAAAAAAGAGGAGTAAGAAGAATAGCAGATTGGCTGTGACTAGACCAAGCCTTCTCCTCTCACACAGACACATGTGAATCTCTCTGGTTCTGCTGTGCTTTTATATCTAGACAAAGAAAGTAGTGTACCCCACAGTCCTAGACCACTCTCCAGGACAGGGCTCTTGACTGTGGAGTGGCATTGGTAAAGGACTGGGGCCTCATGGGGTTTTTATAATGTTTATAATTATAATATGATCAAAGGCACTGATGACAAGGCATTCCTGCAGACAGAGACAGAGCTGTGCTTCCAGAAAAAAAGCCACACCAGATAAATTATCATTGGGTTTTTTGTGTCTTGTGGATGCATGCATACATTTAGGTTATCTGACCTTCGTTCACTACTTATGTGCAAGACATTACTCAGTTTAAGCAATGCCACTCTGACATGCTCTGAGGTGAGCTAAGCCTATTGATTTCCTTATGCATTAAATCCAACTCCAGAATATAAAAGGATAAATATGTGAGATATATAGATATATAGATATATAGATATATACAAGAGACTTTTCTGCATAGTTCAGGACTTGCTCTACCTAAAACCATGACTCAACAAGATGTAAGGCAGGTCTTCTAAGAAGGCATAGAACACTGTGTTGTGCATGTGCCTTGCTGAATACTCTGACGTGTGGATATTTACAGAGTTAGCTGACATATCACAGACTGGTGACCCTCTGCTATCACCTACCAAGCAACAGTGGCAAGAAAGGCAATGTGTCCCCCTTCAGCAATGGCAGTTCACAACCAGAACTTGGATTTGACCTTATTTGAATTTGGGATGCTAAAAGATGAGGTACAGGACACTCTCTTGCAAGACTTCTGATGGAAACTGATGCATCTAGACCAGAAAAACATAAGAGAACCTGAGTAAGAGCTCAGATAGCCACACTCCCATTGTTTTACCTATCTTAGAACACTGGGTATGGTTTGCAGGTAAACATGTAGGTATCCCCTTAAAATATCTCAAAGAAATGTACACATAATAAAGCACACCTTTTCAATATATATTATCCTGACTTTTGTTTTGAATACACTGAACACAAACCTACAGTGTGGATTTGCTATTGAATTATTACTGGATTATGACTGCAACCTGAACATTGAAACAGCAAGCATCTTGAAAAAAAAACAAGAACAAAACCAAATGAAATAAACCAAACAAAGGGGAAAAACTCAACATCAATAACACAGCAGTGGGTTTGGCCATTTTTTACTCACAGTCACCAAAGCTGTGAAAAATAGTAATTAAGTACCTCTACTTACACCCACAGGCATGAACATAGTGTAAGCATTTTTGTTTATATATTCTGATAAACACACCTAGAAAGATTATTGAAACTATTTGTATTGTTTGAAGTTTGAACTAGATCATATCAGATGCATCTGCTCTCTTTGCAGCCTCTATCTCACTCCTTTTACTCTCCCTTCCATTTACTTAAAACACATTTTTAATACAGGTCCCATCAATACAGCATTCTCAAAGAACATTTTGTATGCTATAGAAACTTTCCATATGGGTGAAGGTAATGAAAAATTCATTTATTTCCAGTTTTGGAGCAATTCACAGAAAGTGACTATGTGGGTTAGCAAAAACAAATCATTTGAGTTTTCCAGGCTCTAGACAGGTTATATCTTGGCAGGCTTCTGTTTCATCTTTCCAGACATTCAATAGAGTTTGTATTTGTATTTTTGACAGCTAAGCGCAGTGTTGCTGGGAGCTATTATTCCACTGCAACACTGCTTCATCCTCTTCTATCTGCTCAGCCATCCTCCATCTGATGTGGGTAGGATTTTAAGATCAAATGCAGCTGCTTCAACAGGCAATCACTGTAGTTCACAAACTAGAATACTACTTGATCTTGGACCAGAGTTTATACTGCTGCAGCAGTGGCCTGAGTGACTTCACTGGTGAGCATCCAGATGATCACCATAAAGGTGATGATCTCTAGGAGTGGACTGGGAAAGAGTGGCTGACACTATGCCTTCAACACTGGGACAACACTGCTGCTTCAGCCTCCTTAGGGAAAAGTATGATTGTCCAAAAGAGTCAACTTATTCAATTGAACTCTACTCCTACTTAACAATAATATCTTATTACACATTACTGATTATTTTTATGCTTCTTTATTTTGTTTACAAGACCTTTGTTAGTTTCCTAATTGTTTAAGAAAATCATGTTGCTTCAATGTCCAAGGCAGCTACTTTCCATCTAAGTCTGGTCCTGGTCCTAGTACACAGATTTCAAGTTTAGACATCTCTGTTGTTATCCATACCTTGCTCACCTTGTTATACTGCAGTGTGACCTTAATGATGTTTACTCATCCAAACTTGGAAAAGTGACAATGGATTTGATTTTCAATCATAGCATTTCCTTGACACTTCTTGACCTTAATAAGCCTCTTGGACGTTAAATGACATTTAACAGCCTAATCTCTGACCTGAATAGTGTGAGAGCTGTCTGTTTGGAAAAATGACTCTTTTTTTTTCATGGGATGATGTTACTGCATCTGCCAAAGGTGCTACTCCCTGTGGAGTGCTCAAAAGTAAAAGAAAGGGAATGATGGTGGATGTTTTATTCTATGACTTAAGTACCAGGACACCTCCAACTTTCAAAAAAACTGCCTGAGATTTTTTAGACCACTGCGATGAATATTGTTAGATTCTGAATTAAATCTTGTTGAACCTGGTTCAGCCGTTTCCCCTCACTGAAGAGGCAAAGCAATCCTTTTGCTGAAGGTAAAAAGGATTTGATGTATTTTTATTTGAAGCTTGAATGGATGCTGGGCACTTCAGTTAGAAAAGGAGTCAGATGCTGATAGAGAAAGACAAAAAAAAATTAGATGTGCTTGTGGTGCAGAAATAGGTACAAAACCAGGCTTGGCCCTAAACTGAAAGACAGTGAAGAGGATATTACTTGATTACTCCACTGCTCAAGGAAAATAAACCCAGATTTTCTGTGTCATTGCAAGTAAACAAACTGGAACAAACCAACTCAGCTCACTGCTCTCAGTCTCATTTCCTCACTGGAATATCCTAAAAAGCCCCAAATGTTTTCTAGACACTTGGACCGAAAGGAAGGCAATTATCTGTGCTACGTCTTTTGGGAAGTAAGAGAATTTGTGTGGGTAGATCTATTCCCTGCTGTTCTACACTTTTTTTCATGTTTCTGATGGGTGCATTCTGGTTAATTAAGCTTTACATAATTTGTTATTTAAATAATTGCTAAATTATTTAATTCTCAGGTTATTGTAAAGTCTAGTTCTGCAAATAGGTGGAAAAAAGAAATAACTGCCCATGAAACAGTTTAAGTTTAAGTCAAGTATTTTACTTTTCTCCCATTCTCTTCCTCTTTTTCCCCCACCTGTCAGAAGATATGTGGTATTCCATAACTTGAGCCCAATTATACATTTGCTCCAATTATCTGAACTTTCCCTCTCTCTTACTATAATCAACATCTTACTCACAGTGCTGCTAGCACTTAATATTTGTGTCTACAGGCACTCAGGTTCAGGAAGCTTTTGCCAAAAGAAAGGCAGAGGGGAAATGAGTAACACAGCATGTTCTATAGTCCACCCAGAAGATGAAAAGTTTTCTCTCTTCAATACACCTCCCCATGAGCCTGTTTTGTAAATAAATTCAGCATCCAAACTTAGAGAAAAAATAAATCAAGCATAATTAAAAGAACTTTACAGAAAAAACCTGACAGTTGCCTTAGCTTTTGAAACTTTCCATTACTGACTCCAACATGACCTGTGTCAAACTAAACATCTTAGTTTAAAAAGAAAGGTATTTGTCATTATCAAAATGACACTTTGACTCCTCTCTATCCACCATTCTTATTTCCACACATGGTGGATTGGCCACCTGTTTAGTGTCAGCAAAAGAGCCTCTTCCTTTCTTATGGGGGAGAGAGACGAGGATAGAATTACTATATATAGTGCATGGAACACAATAGTCTTATACTTTCCAGTTTTTATTTTTCATGATAGGGTCTGTATCTTATTCTTCTGGGTAATTTCATGGTTTGTGCATTTGAAGGTGGAAATGAAACTAGAATTCCATCACAGGTGTTGTTGACTGATAGAGAATAAAGTCTATTTTTAGAGCTAGCTAGCTAATAAGAAGTTTAATTTTATCACTAATGTTCCTAGACTCAGATGTTGTGATAATTGCAATGGATGGTCTGAAGTGGAAGAAACAGAAGCCATAAATGACAGGACATAAAATGTTTTGCTGATAGACCTGAAGTTTTCCTTCAATATATCCTATCTACTTACAGGATAAAGAAAAAACAAACAAACAAACAAACAAACACAACTTAAAATATCAAAAATTAAGCTTTTCTTCAAAGACCTCTCTTTTAGATGGAATTAAGTCTTATCCAAAATACCATTTAAATCACTTGATCTTTAGCACTAATAAATTCAAGAAAAAAACTTTGAAAACACAAGCCTCATAGAAAATATGTCGTATTTGGGGAAATTTCACTGGGAATTGTTAGGTATGTCTGTCTCCTCATCTTGTTCACATCTACTCTTCAAGTTGAATCACTTCAGTTCTCCCTGGATGTTGTCTGGTCCAAGGTCTTATCAAAAGAGGACTAGCCTCCAAGTAGCCTCCAAGTTGGATTAGGTTGCTCAGTGACTGCCCTACTCCATGAAATCCCAAGGGATAAACATATCTTCTTGGGGTACCTGTGCCAGTATGTAATCACTCACACAGTTAACAGTTTGTTGCCTGAAAGTTACAATCTCTTTTGCTGCGGGTTGGGACTGTTGTCCTTTGCTCTTCAAGTACACACCCCTGACAGCAGCACAGTTTCATCTTCTAAACAGCCCTCATTTTGCAGCTCTAGAGTGTCACAAGATCCCCCTCTAGTCTTCTGAAAATTAAGCCAGACAAAACCATTATCCTCAGTCATGGAATATGTTCAGAGATTTTCTGATGAGCCGGATAAATGTAGATGTCCAAACCTCAGATCATAAACCCTTAAACCATGAAACATGCAAGTCCTGTTATTTCAAAAGCTCCTCTAACCCCTCACAGTATGCATGAAGTTAGTTCGAAAATAGCCTGGGATTAGAATTTAAATAAGCAGTGGACTTTACACTGGTTTGACAATGACGTTGTTGCTAATGTTATTCTGAAATGCTATTTTACTCTGTACAAACACTAGTAATTGGAGACTGATTTTTGCTAGCAATAAAGTTATTCACTTTTTGCACAAATAATTTCTACAAGTAATTGCAAGAGAAGGAGAACTAATTCTTCATTTCTTTTTTACATTGGCACTGGATTCTTCTCACTAAACAGAATTTTTATGTATTTAAACATATTGTTACTAGTCTTCTAAACAAGTAATGCCCTTGGAAAAGACAATTTTCTTTTACTTGCTTTACACTATCTTTTCTTAAGCATAAACTATTTGTCTCCTAAGCAAGGTCTCTCAAACATTAGGTTCTGAAAAAAGGAAGATGATTTATTTTGTTTGCTATGACAGTTTTCAGGATCTAAAATGCTGTCTGGATGAGATCTTTTTCATGTAATGTTTTTTCAAAATCTATCTAGGCACAAACAGTCATTTTGACAAAGCTTACCATAATGTAGGTATTGACCTAATAGTTTCACAGATCACCTGACAAAAGATTAGAGACAATCAATAACCAATTACTTCTATGATTCTGAAACCAACCCAGATCTTGCTGCTGGAGGAAAGGACAACTACAAAATGAAGATTAGACAAGATTTTCACATCAAAAAGTAAGTTCTATTCATGTTTATATCAACTGAAACTACAGAATTATTTGTCTCAATCTTGTGGTAGCAAAAAAAGTGAACAAGCAGTTGTTCACTTGTACAGATAAAGCCTGTGTCACTGCAAGGCATATCAGGGAGAGAAAGGACAGTGTCTACCATTAACTTTTGTTTATCAATCAGTATCTCCATTTCTTGAAGTTTAACTTTTCAAGTCCTGCACTCTTATCACACTGCAACCACGTCTAGAAATGCTGGTCAGTGCCATAGTATCAAAAAATGTTAGACACTGAGGAAAAAAAAAAAAAAAAAGAAAAAAAACCAACAACAACAACAAACAAAAAACAACAAGGTTTTTGGTGGTATACATTAGTAAAGTTGCATTGCATCGCTACTGGGAAAATCTGTTGGCTCAGCCAAACTCATGTAAACTACACTGGCAAAATCTTTCTGCTTGATCTCAGTCCTTTTTCCAAAATACTTCATACAGGAATGAAAACTACAGAAAACCAACCCGTCTCTCAGAAGTTGGAAAGTGCTGACAAGTCCGTCAGGCTACTGGTGGCCAGAGCACCCAGCTACTGTGCTAGCCACGCTTCCTCACAGCAGAACTAATTTACACCCTACTTAACACCAGTGGCTGGGTACACTCAGTGTCAACACCCAGGGAACAACCCTAGCAGAAAAACACACCAAAAATTCCTGTATATGACAATAACAGATATGAGTGCAGGGGGGTAGGGGGCTGGAAGCAGTCTGACTATGGGGGTAAGTGAGCACACAAAATTGCATAAAAAGTCATAACACAGAAGCATCTGCAGAGCCCTGCAGAGCAGAAACAGACATTTTCCACTATTAAATGTAACTTGCCCATGAGAACAGTTCAGTTGGAAGAAATTCTCTTGGATCAACTCTATAGCCTAGCTAAAAACTGTGAATTCACAGACAGATTCAGTTTCCGTGGATGTCAGTTCAGCCTATGGAACACTCACTAATCATTAGGAAAAAAAAATCCCAACATTTTTAAACATAATATTAAGCAAATTACTATGGTCATGATGAAAACAGGCTACAAAGCCAAACAGCCTGAAAATTTTGCATTTGATCAATTTACAAAAAATACTGGTTGTATTTCAGTTTCATCTTTTATAGAGGCAGCCATTGTACACCTGCTTGTTCATATACCAGAACAATTTTTTATATTTTCTACCTAAAAAAGCGACAAAATATACTGCAAACATTGCATACAATTCTTAAAAATCCTAGGAAAACAACTAATTCTAACTTAATGACTGTTCCCAAATGTATAATATTCTGCTCATGACAGAAATGTATTTCGCTCAATAGATCCCCTTTGAAGCACTATGGTCATATATTGTTAAACAAATTGCTTCCTAGTTAATCAATCAGCTGGGGAAAAAGTTCTTCAAGAAAGTCTATTCCAGTATGCTCAAGTAATAAATTCAATCATTTTTGTCTTCTTATATTCAACAAATATTATAATAATAGGTGCACAGACAGGAATGATTCCCAGAAGATGGCCTGTTAACTGAATATCCAAAATTAGAAGTATTAAAATAAAAAATGTGAACTCAAGAAAAAAGAATATTTTTCTAAGGGCAGAGAAACATACCTGATGAACAGGGAAAAGCAACACACCCTATCATGTGACCACTCCTTTCAACCAAAACTAATAAACCTTTTAAATGTCACATATTAAATACACGCAAAGTAATACTCAGAAATTACATTATTAGAAATTGCTTAGCAACTCATTTCAACTAACAGAAAAATATAAGGAAACTACAAATAATTCATACTTAATTAACAGAAAGAGAACACATTCATTGAATAAAGAATTTGAATAAAATTATTGTCTTGCATCGCTCAGCTCAAGTTTCCATGACAACTTTTCTTTACTCATGAATAGCAGGTTTGAAGTAGTACCAAAGCATGATTCAGATGTACTCTACATTTTATTTGAGTTTATCAAGCCAGCTTCTTAATAAAGAGAACAGAAAATTCAAGCTTATTACACTCATTTTGTAAAAGACATCAGTGTGTACTACAAAAGACACTACAATGGTGATGCAACAGTAGTTATTTTAATTTAAACTCCTGACCCCTAGCGATAGTGGCCAATACTGAAAGTCTATGCTTACAAAATATTTAATTACTGTAAATAAGGCTAGTCAAATTTATTTCAAACATATGAACAAGTTTTGCTTGCAACTGAAGTATCTCCATTTTTAGGAAGTTCAATCATGAAAACTGCACAGGAACTAAACAGTTAATTTCAAAATGTCAGTATATGAATGACTACCAGTAGAAAGTGCAACATTCTCATGTGAGCTCAGTGTTAAATGGACATGAAAAAGTTTATGGCAAAGTGTGTTTAGTATCACTCCACTGACTCTGGTGTCATCACGTGGAAACTATTTTAAATAAAAGTATGGTTTGTGAGTCTTTAATACTTTTGTGTTCCAAAATAACCAAACTTTTGAGACTAACAGGATTAAAAGACATGAAGTTGATAGAGCATGAGGCAAGGAGTTTTACCACAGAAATAAATGAGTTGGACTTCTTTTTCAGGACTTCCTTTTTCGGCTTCTTATACAAGTTCCATTCTCTGAGTTCATCAATTCAAAAACCTCCTTAGAATTAATAGAGCAGATTTAAGAGCAAGCATTTGCAATTATCATAAAAGAAGTGTTCGGCTTTTCCAAAAGCATACATCTCTTTTTCTATTTCCTCAAGTACCTCTGGAGACAGGTGCAGAGACACATGAGCTTGCTCAGCACACCTTATTAACTTGGTCTCAGAGTCATGGTAATGAAGCCATATGATCCACAGGCCAAAGCTAGTCCAGTTCCAGGCAACTTTAAATGTAGTCAGAGGAAATGTATTCATTTTTTGTATCTGTCCATAGAAATGTACTCACAGCCAATATTTCAGCTTCAGGTATGTGTTCTGGTTGTCTCCATTTTTAGAAGCTCGGCATGAGATACACCCAGAGAGAACTTTAGAAAAGTGCACATTTAAGCATCAGCTACATTAAGCCCCAGGAACAGAGCTGCTCATCTGGGTTTACTAAGTTTATAGTTGAAAAGATTGGCTGTGGTCAGAGGATTCATGCATTGTTTCTAACTGTGACAACCAGGCCTCATGTCAACAAGTTAAGAACAAAAGACACGTCTACCAGAGTGGTTTTTAGAGAACCTGAAAGGTGAAAAACATTGGCAGCCCTACCCAGGAAGATACTCTGTTCACTGCCATGAAGCATCACTTCACATCTCTCACTGACTGCACTGAGACTTCTCCTCCCACCAAGTCACTGAAAATACATCTCACATGCAATTATTTCTGGCCTCTCTTTGTCAGTAACTTTTTCGTCTGTGACTAAGGTCTTATGCATAGCCCTTTTTACTCAGCTTTCTTTATATGCACTGGGAATCTCTTTTCTGTCACCTTGTGCTAATAAATATTTGCTCATGAAAGACTGTAGCTGAGCACTACTTCAATCTGTTGCAGAGAAATGCTGATTTGAAGTGTTTTAGAGTGTTTGCCTGAGGAATTCATCTGACCTCTGTCTTTCACTTACTTGTGAAAGAACGCATTTTTAAGCACTCTTAACCAGCTTCTGTTGTTATCCTTTGTCCTTCTCCCAGAGAGGTTAAGACACTAGAATCTAATTCCGAAGATAAAAAAAGTAGGATCGTCACATCACATTTGTACCACAAAAGGACTTTCCTTAATACTCCATACACAGGCTTTCTCAAGTGGTATTTAGAATGGCTGAATCACTAACATGAGTCAAAGTCACAAGAGTTAGATGAAATCCCAATTCAGAACCAGGTTGACTGATCTCAACACAAGAAAACAATGAAGAAAACACAGAATAAAGTTGAGTTCTGAATAGCTAATACTAATATTTTAAAGGCAAGCCCAGTTATCACTTCTATCACATATACAGTAGCATACTGGAAGTAATTTCAGGGTGGTGGTGGGGAGTATGAGGGATACTACTAAATATTGCTTAAAAAACACCAAATGAGGTGTTATGTGATTCTCTATCTTGTCATGTCACTTCCATACAGTACATACACCATAGGTATAAAGATAGGATTCATGAACACTAATGACAATGCTCTATTAGCATCTGCAATTTTTCCTCTTACAGCATTTAGTCTACACATCATGTGTTCAAATTACTGTGCTACAGAGAAATTATAAAGCCACCAATAAATCACATAAGTTAGCTTTTCTAAAACGAAAATCATTATGGATTTTATGTTTTAAATCTTTTAAAACATTACAGTTTTCAAATGTACTAAGAATTGCAGTTTTAAGGCAATTTTTTGCTTGAAAAGTTAGAACAAATACTAGATTAAATTATATTAATAATGGCTAATGAATAAAGACCATTTTTGAGGAAAAAAAGAAAAAAGAAAAAAAACCCACATAACTATGCTTTGGAAAAGGGAAGAAAATAATTTTTTGTCATGCTCTCTTTTTCCCCTGATCATTTGTTGTGTTTGGAAGTTTCAAACTTTGCAATAAATCTCATAGGTAATAAATTAATAGGGACTGCACATCATCACAAACAGGGTCACCAGATAAATTGAAGGGGGTTATCCTATTTATCAGACTACTAATCCTGCATTCATATAAATTTTTATGTAGGCAGATGGAATGCAGCGTGGGTGAGTCTCTATTTAGGTTTTACCTGAAAAATATCTCAGTATTGAACCATCATACAAAGCATGACAGTATTATATTCTCTTTTCTGCAATGAAATGATCCATTTGTATTTTATTGAACATTTTTATTAAAAAAAAATAAATTCTAAGGGTGTGCTTACCAATATTAAAAATTCAGAGAATATTTCTAATGTTCATTATGTGTATGTACCATTTTTTATCACAGAGCCAAACCTACTTCCTACAAGTGACCTTTTCTGTCAAGACTGTAATGAGATAAATACATGGTGACTATCCTTTAAAAAAAGGCTTGATTTTGTTCTGTTATCTGTACAGCAAAGCACACAAAGAACCGAACTTCAGTGAAAAGCCTCAAGTGTTCCACCAGCTCCATTTTGTGAAAATAATTCCCTGAACCATAGTGAACTGTAGCAAATTATAGTCAGAAAGCCTTGGAATCATTACTGCTTGGTAATCCTGCCTAAATAGAGGTTGCCTTCAGCATGAAAGTGACAAGGTCTGGCTCTGCCCGTCATTAACTTCATTTTCTTCCCGGCTACATAAAAGAAGTTTTATATTAAAACAAAACAAAACTGCTTCACAAGCTACTTTAATAATATATTCTAAGCTGTTGGTATTTGCATAGAGACAAAAACAAAAAAAGGGAATAATTACAATTCCATTGCTTAGGGGAAAGTGATTACTCCTCCACACTGTGAACCTGCCCAGGGTTGCATCAAGACCTCTATATGATCCTCAGCACCTCCACCATCTGTTAGTGTATATGACCGAGAAGGTACTTGTCCAGTAAAATGAAGTTCATGGATTTTTGTATTTTCCTTCTTTTTCTTATAACATAGGTCCATTTGTGAAGTTGTGTAATCCTTCACCTAAAACACTCTATGATGGAATGACTTTGTATAAAAAGGCACATGCAAGGACACAATTTTTTCATGCAAAAATACATTTGATTTATGATGCAGCATAGCAAACTTTTCTGAACTTCTCCCAGCTCATTCCAAGGCAAGGAAAAATGTATGTCTGAATTTTCAATTCACTTGAACCTACATACTTTAGTCCTTCACATACACCCATCCTCCATCTTATTGATTACTTCTGTTTAGTATTAAAAATAAAGATGATTTTCCATTCTGGTCTATGTTGCTGCCAATAATGAGTCACCTTAATCAACATGGCTTTTTAAGTGGCTAGTCCTTGCTCTTTGAGCTGAATAAATTAAGCTTTCTGCAATCCTGACCTGCTATGGGCTCTGTTTAACATAACTGTTTATCTTTCTAAGATCAGATAATGACAACAGACAAATGCCTAGTTTCTCAGGGGCCTTACATTTGTGCAAATCTGCAGCTTTGAATCTGAATTCAGTAGCATTTTTTCAGGGGCAAAGTGACATAAATTTATAAGGACTCCTTGACTAGAAACAGTGCTTTCTCTGACCAGTTTTTAACCTAGGCCTAAAATACAGATATCACTCTAAAATCCCTGAAGTTATGGGTTCTATGTTAGCTTATACAGTGCACTACAGGAAAAAAAAAAAAAAAAAAGGAAAAAAAAGGAGAGAGAGAGAGGAAAGATGCCCAAAAACTAATAAAAATATGATGTCCTGGTCCAATCAGCTTTTAAGAGCATTTTTCTGGAGATGGTCAGAAAACACCTTGATTTTCTGCATTATATAACCACTCTATTAGTCATGTGCCTTATATTGCTTCTTTAGAAGCTACTCTACGCTACTTATAAATCCACATTAGAGTATTTAATTTTTCCTTCAGAAACAAACTTGTCTTTTATCTGAATACTTTTCACTCCCAAGCAAATTGGAACTTGCTTTTACTTTCAATTTTTTAAACAACTATGTAATAGCAATGTAAAGAACAAAAAGGTATGTTGAGATGTTTTCAGATTACCTTTAACATTTAGATTCAGTTGTATCTCTCTTCTCTTTATTTTCAAATCACTTACTTTCTTAGGCCCAGATGGTTATGTGCATTTAACCTTAAGCATAAAATTAATGGCACTGTTACCCTGCAGGAATGCAGGTAACCTGATAACATTGTTTTCACTAGCTCTCCAGGTTTATAGTAAACAGATACTTGGGGCTGGAAGTGAAATTTTTAAGGATTTTATTCACATCTTGGGCAGCATGGCTCTTCTGAGCACTGCTGAAAATGAAGAGGTAATGGACAGAGATATTAAAAAAAACCAGTTTAGATTTAAAAAGCAACTGGAAATTGTACCATGAATGGTACTTGGTTTGTCTCTAAAGAATGAAAACGGAGAGTAGATCTGAAAATAGGAGAGTGTGTCCATGAGCAAGTCAGGGTTTGGAGAAGCATCCAGAATGATCATTAGGCTGTGCCAAAGAACATGTTTGGCTAGGCTTCAGTATCAAAGCCTATCAATTAACAGGGCTGATACAGACACACCCTGATTCTTCCCTTTCAAAAGCAAGTGAATTATCTGATACTCACTTTTGGATCTGTGTGCATTGGGCAATGACATCTCTGCCCTGTTGTCTGAGGATTTCCTGCAGGTGATCCAAGCAGGCTTTCTACACGTGACTGCAACTGCAACTCTGTAGGGTTCTGTACAACCTGTTCCCAAAAAGAAACACTTGTGCAGGTTCTGCAGTGCTGCACACAGCTAAAGTTACATAACTTTTAATGGCTCAATTTAACAATACCTTGCAGGTGTCTGTTTAAGTCAAGGTCATACCTTCCTGTCTACACACGCATGAAAGTAGAAAGCCAAGACTTACACCCAACCTCCTATCCCCCTACTCTAAGATGTTCTAGTTTGTTCTGATCAAATATTATTAATTGTTCTGTTTTAATACTCTCTAATGTTCCCCATATAGATCTGGCCAGACCAACACATCAGCAGTCCTGAAGAAGGTTCCTATTTTACATTTCACATTGGATCAATTTATGTTTTAAAACTATTGTCTTTTTCATCATCTAAAAGTGTAAGTATTACAGGGTGTTCTGTTGGTAGTAGAACTAACAAGTGGGTTTCCTATGGCATTGTGTCCTTTGTTCTCAACCCTCAGACAACACTCTTCCAAAGGCAAGAAATCAAACAAGCAGCTGCTAACATCCAACTGTGTATGTGACTGCTGGCTGGTTGATGGGCCACAGAACAGAGCATCTAACACCTGAATTGTCTGTCAGAGTTTTTTTCAGTGAAAGCTTTTGTTTCTACAAAGTCACTGGTTTTCATCAGATCTGTAGGAGTGTATAACTCATTCTAAGATTTAAGAGAAAAGTTGTAAAAACCCCCTATTTAAAATGTAAAATCTCTAATACTAGCCAAGCATAAAGAAAACATGCTACTATATACACTGCAGTATCCAGTCTCTGTGTTAACTATGTCTGTGTTCCACCTGCTTGATTGCTGCAATACCACTTATCTATTGTCTGCTTCTGGGTTGTAAACACTTCATGGGATATGGGACTACCAAGTACTATTTGCCACGTATTAGTGCACCACATAGAGTTTTCAAGCGCTGTTGGTCCTTAGAAGCACTACCATCTTTAAATATTAAACAAAAATGAAAAAAACAGTGCTGATGAAGTAAATCTATCGTTTTTTTAAGCTACTCAGCTGCAATTAGAGTCATGGCACACTACCCATCTTTATCTTTCCATGGCAATCTCTTCTTCACATAAACACAGAAACCCAAAGATTTTTTCTTAACTCCAAACATTCTATCTCCTATTCATCAGAGAGAAAAACCCAGCAACTTTACTGCTCACTGCCTTTGATAGCTTGTTTTTTTTAAAGTAATAGGGTAATAATGTGTCATCTCCCTTATAGCCATATGCCAGGGAAGTTCCCTATGAAAAGCTACAGTGACAGGTTTCTGAGAATCAGACCATCACACATTTGAGAGGTGTACAGATCTATTCTCCTGGCCCATCTGTTGGAGTGGCAAGGTGCCTGCTTGCAGACCAACATGCCCATTTCAATAAGGCAAAAATAACAATTATTTAGAAAAAAAAAAAGCTTCCAGCTGACATATCTGTATCTGACATGCCAGTATCTGTAGTTCCACAAGGAATCCCTCCTCAGTCACAGCAATACCATATGCTTCTCTCCCACAACACCTAGTGACTCGTGTGCCAAACTTTGGTGGCAGGAAAAAAGAAGACTATGTGGTCTCAACTGCCAGGATGACAGACTGTCTATAGCAGTGGAAACCTGAGCAGTACACTAAGGCAACATGTGCTGTCCAAACATGTCACAGTTGGTATCTGTGGCTGATAAAAGCATTCATCCATGAAGTGTATCAATTGTAACTAAGATATTCCAATTCATCTTCTCTAACTCCATATTAAAATAATAAACTTTTTTTTTAACTGGTTTTCTCAGGGTATTCTGTATTTATTATTCTCCTGGAACCTTCATATCAGTTTGTCCACATTAAAATGAAGTAATTTCTGACAGGCCCAAATTTAGCACGGGATTTGAAAGGCAAGCTGAGTTAATTCCTGTTTGCATATGATCGTGAGAACATTCAATAGGAACAGGGAAATCCATTGTTTCTGAAGGACTTACAAAAGTTGGCAACTCAGTAAGCAACTCCATGAAAAACGTACAAAAAGAAGACTTGGTGTATTCCTTTCAGATGAGTGGACTCAAAGTTTAACAGGAGGAAAAGTTGGTTGATGCTTGTTTATCCTAATCCCCTGAATCTAGTAAGCAGATCTGTTGAGAAACAAAAGCCTTTCCTGTAGTCATTTCCTGACATAGAGCAGAGGTTTTAAGTTTTAAGAAAATGCAGTTCTGGACAAAATACTATCTGGTTGCCAGTCTAGAGGCAAACTTCCAGACTAGCTGCATATATTCTGGATTGTAATTAGTTGAAATAGTTACTACAACAACAGTAGGGAATTACATGTCAGATTTGAAAATCTGCATTTATTCCAGATATTTAAACCTGACCAAGTAGCAGCAGAGTCTTCCATTGGAAAGTCTGAGTGAAACAGCAAGTACACACTGGCAAGCAAAGCCACCACTACATAGTGATAAATAGGCCAACAAGCACAGTGAAATAGTGACACCTATGTTTGAAAACTGTTTTCATATGGATATCAGGATGCTCTAAAAGGCTTCCAACTTTATGTCTATCCTGAGTCACATGCACAGGTCTTAGTGTGTCACAGTGTAGAATCAGGACTTCACTGTCTTGTGATCAGATCCACACAGGAATATAGTCTTCACAATGCTGAGAGTACTATAGTGACGCCGCACTGCCTTTGGCTTTGAAGCCTCTCTCTCTCTACTCTGCAAAGGGAGAGTTAATTATTTCAGAATGAGCACCAGGGGAAAAAAAAACAACAAACAGTTTTTTGAACAAGTACAACTTACAGCGGTCAACAGGAAAGCTATAACAACAGTCTGACTCTTTCCTTTCCAGAGTTTTGGTATTGTATTAAGCCCAGCGAGGAGGCATGTCTGCAAGGAGACATGGGGATTTGAGGTATCTAGAGACTCAGTTAGCTCAGCATTTTAGGCAATCAATGTGCATGGCTGCAGTTGAAGCTGGATATGTCCTCAATGGTCCCTGAACACAAACTTCTTCTATAGAATGGACACCTGTGACCAGTGGCTGCTTTCGATCGAGCTAAAGCCAAGACTTCTCAAGGAGAAGTGAAAACTTGTTTCCCATTTTCATGGTGAATGAAGCTGTGTAGGTTTTAATATGTACAGGGCAAGAATTGAAAACTTATTTGTGTTGCAGTACAAATGAATACCACAGTGTATAATTTATCATTTATAATTCATAGCTCATAATTGCTGTTAGTGAATGGGACAAATATTGTAGATTAATACCGACATTTTTCTTATTGCAGCCTGAAAGGATCTTCTAGTCTGCAATTTGCTAATTAAAGAGGATGTGCAATCACAGAATGAAAGAAAAGCTCTGATTATCTTAGCCAACACATTTTTCCAGTGAAACTACAATGGTGAGGGTTAATGAACAGCTTTAGAATAAAATGAAGTTAATTCTGCATATTACCACCAGCAGATAGCATTATTTCTCAACTACCACACAGTCTCACAATTGAATATTTCCTTCTTGGAATCCCACAGCACTGTCACTTAAAAAGAAAAATCTCCTAGAATTTCACATCCTACTCAGAAAGAATACATTAAAATATATTGAATCAAGCAAAAAATCAATGGTCATCAAATAATATTATAGAGGTGTATGGCAGAAGAAGAGGAAGAAAGAAGGAAGAAAAATGTATGGATTGAACTGATTTCCAGTTCTGTGGGCTCCCTGCTGCAAACCAAGGCAATTTCTCCAGCCTGCCCTCTTTCCTGAGGGCTCTATGGAAGTAGGTCACAAGATGCATGAATTGTCATGCCATCTTCAGCTTGCACCTAGCTGCCTCCTTTCACAGGATCCCTCAGCAACTGTCACTGATTCATTCCAGATTTCTAGGAAGCATCAGGTCTACCTTATAAGCAGAAGTACATAAACCGTACTTTATGCATAACTACTTTCTCTGGCTAGGGGTAAGTACAGCTCACTGCTACCATTAGGTGAAACAACACTGCTCACTGACTAGCAAAACTGGTCATCAAGGAAACATTTCACTTGAAACAGAGCCACAGAATATTCTGAGTTGGAAGGGACATAGGTATGTGTTGAAATATCCTGAATTTAAAAAGGCACCACTTCTTTCCTTGGTAGTCCAAATTAGGGAACTCCTAAGCACATCAGGACTAGGAACGTCTAACAGGGACACAGAACAGAAATGTCAGACCTTCTAACAGGGACATAGTACAGAAAAGGCAAGATGAAAAGTGTCAGTTGTTTTCTGAGCTGGCCATTTTTAAATATGCCTCTCACCAGAAACTTTGCGTATTCTTCAGCACATCTCTGTGCTTCCAGTTCCCCTGTTTCCCAGTGACCCAGAAACATGGTGATTTTCAAGACACCTCATTTGTACATAGGCAGCAGCTTTTACAGTAATGACATGTCAGCACCCTTTTCAGAATGAGAAATGCTGGCAACACAGGCAGTGCAGGGGAAATTGTTACAACTTTTTAAACCTATATGGAACTAGAAAGCAGAAAAGTGATGTATCACTCTGCAACACAATGATGTGCTCCATTCTTATAAAAAGGAGCTGTGGTTATGGAACACATCTGCCAAGAAAATTGACCAGTAATTTGAGTACCCAAACACCACCTTCTGATTATCTGGACAAGAGTAAGCAAGCCCTTTCCTTCACAACAAATGTGGGATCTCTTCTACCCCTTTTCACTTGAAATTGAGGAACAGGGGAAAAAAAAAACAAGTAAGGAGCCTCAAACCTGTCCAAGGGACTCTGTGAACAGAACACACCCTGAAGAAAAGCAAAGTTATGTAATCTTCCTCACTGTTGTCCTGCCCATTTCCACAGGACTAAAATAACCTTATTCCAAGAAAAATGAAAAAAATAGTGAAACAAAATCTAGAAGCCATCTTCAAATGTGTCCAATGTCAAATTAACAGAACACTCCCCTCCTGTCTACTGTGCAAAGTGCCATAATAAGACTGAACCTCTGTGGAAAGAAGATCACAAGCCACCACTTTCACAAACCACCCTAAAAGCACTATCAGCACCACCACTACTACAGAGTGGTAGTTTAGAGAAACAAATAGTTATCATGTTTACTTACTGCCCACCTTGACTGAGCTTTTCAACAACAAATAAACAGTCTTAAGCCTCAACGATGGCAAGAATGAGTATGTGCATGTTTACATTAACTAATGTTTTGAAAATAAAAGATAATTCTAGAATGTTGGAATGTATCAGAAATTAGAGTTAACTTTTCCAAAACAAGTGTAGTGTGTATATCATATACACTGCAAGATGGTGACAATATACACACAAAATGTGTTGCTCTGAAAAGAATTAGTCCACCTACACAAAAATTAACAATCCTTTGGCTAAGAAATGACAAATTTTCACAACCAGAAACTGGGGCAGGTTCATCTACCAACCCCACAGAGCAGCTGAGCAGCTCACATCAGGCTGCTCAGCAGAAGAGTGGACACTATGCCAAGGACTAATGTGTCATTTTCCTGCACCAGTTTAAAGTTTTCTTCTTAATTCAAGAGTAAATAGATATATGCTGCCGCGCAGATCTCTGCACCAAGCAATTCACATACTGACTTCCTGTGGCTTTTTCTTTAATT
>JAWWES010000094.1:12326158-12416181 GCA_035583135.1 Lophotriccus pileatus | reverse complement strand
TAATTGTGAGAATTATTTATATAATAATGGAAATTTTTTATCCTAAAAGGATATTTAAGAGAGCAGCCTGTTATGCGTCACTGGTGCTCAGATTACACTACACATTAGTAAATGAGTCCTTTTTTGGAGATGCTCAGAGTGCATGAAAATCTGTTTTACTAACTGATTTGCCTGAGCCTGGGTTAAGTATTTCTTGTCCTTATTTCTACTAAGCATTTCACCCTAGAACTACCACAAAATAAAGAGTCAGCTGTTGAATTTACACCACAGGGAGAAAAGACACTTGCTCAAAATATGTTTTTCATCCAGGATAACGTAGTCTATTGTCTTTCTAGCAGTGAAAGAAAGCACAGAACAGGCGGGAAAAACCCTTCACTCTCAGAAACAAGCTCTAAGTGCAATGCACCAGATGAAGACCTATGATATAAAGTGGCTACAGAAATTTCTGAAAAGAAAAGTCTTACACATTTAACAGTGTTCGTAAAGCACCAAGTGTTTTACTGGGTTTTATAATTAAACAAACTTAGTTATTGAGACTACAAGCAAAGCTGAAAAGAACTCCCAAAGGGCCTGCACAAGTCAGCTGAACAGGCAAATACAATGGCAAACAAATTCAGTAATAGCAAATAAAAAAAGTAAAGGAAAAAAACCATTTATCTGATGTGTTCTAAAATGTTTCCAACTAATATCATAATTTCTGAAGGAAATTCACGTCACTGTAGTCCAATGAAAACCCTTATTCAATGAACAGGTGCTGTTAGAAATGGAATGGAAGCACTGAAGTCTGTTAATGAACTAGAATTGGAAAAATAATAAAAATAATGCAGTATTTCTCTAGAAGCCAGCAGCGCAGACTCAGCTGGAATTTTGTATGCTATATCCACGCATTCTACCTCAAAATAGGTGAGATTATTTCCTAATGAACACAGGAAAACATAGTAAGAAAAAGGAAGAAGAGAGCCTGAAAGTCAGGAAAGTCTCTTCCACAGAAAACTATTAAAACTGATAAGAACATGTTAAATGATAAAGGCAAGAATACAAGGTGAAAAACTGAATATCAAGTCAACAACTTTCTCATTCAAACTGCAAATATGTGTGTTAGCACAAGGAGCTGCGGAGACAAGAGCTTGACAAGACTTGGCCATTTCTTTGGCTCTCCAGAATATCTGAAATCCTGCTAATTAATGTTAATACCCTCTGAGAGCCATATCAAGCTTCATGCTTCTGGAGGTTTGTCAGTCTCTAACAATCTCACCATCTACAGGTGACTTCACATTGACCTGTTGCTGGCTTCATATCTTTTCCCTAATTCAGCTGGCACTGACAAAATATAACGTACACTGCTAGACAGAACTCTGCCACACTCGAGTACCTATAATTCTAGCAGCTACCAGAAACTCAGCATTATTGTCCTGGCCTTATCCCTCACTATTTTCGGCATTACACTGACCTCTGGTGGGCTGCAGGAAAACAAGACATCAAGAAATGAAGCAGACAAAATTCCAAGGAAATCACACCCTTCAAGTTTGGTGGGAATTCAGTGAGGGCATGGAGAAAACCTGACATTGAGAGTGCTTCAAATCGCTCAACACAGCAGAGCAGGAGCAATGTCACATTAGTAACTCACAAATCACTTTAGAGATACTTCAGCTTCTACATGTGATGCTCCCTCGAGATACTCTCTTTATCATGTTGTGGTAGGATTTCCTGTAAACACCACTAAAACACTGTATATACAGCAGATCCTTATTCTATGTGAGGAAAAGAAAGAAAACAGCAAGTTTTCAATGCAACACACACCTAGAACTAAAGAACAAATGATTATGGTCACACTATATTTATTTTTTTTTATTTTATTTTCTTCTTTTGCACATTTTAGTGTGCCCAAAGCCAAATCACTTGTTTTTAAGGAGCCCTGATGGTTTCAGTGACCTGTTTTGTGGCACACTGCCAAAATACCGGCACTGACTAAACTCATGGAGCAGTTAATTGCTGTTGGGAACAGAAACAGGAGGCCACAAGCCAGGAAGGGCAGACGCTGGTTTTCTTGCTGAAGAAAGCACAACAGGGAATTTTGGCTTTACAAGTGAGTGTTGGAAATCACTCAGGAAAACTAAGGACACACCCAGACAGATTGGAACAAAACAAGATGTTTATTAGAGATTCAGATTTTGACTGCTTGTTAGCATTCCCAGGAAATCAATGACTACTGAATAGGATGAGGAGCCAGAACTGTTTCTACTACACCGCCCTTGCAGAGTGAGACTGAATGCTGAACTGCAATCTCCCGTGCGTGTAGTGGTAAAAATATAAAGAACAAACTTGATTTGACATTAAATTTCCCATGGAGTGGGGGATGCAGCAGGGCCAGGGGGGGAGCCCTCTTCTAAGGATGTCAGTTGCCAGCTGTTGAATTCTACTTTGAAAATGGGAAATAATAGTGAATTAAGAGATCACTGCTGATCTGAAGTATTTTATAGAGCTAAAGCCAATGCCATCCAAAATAGGCTCTTTCAGTACTAAGTTGTCAGAAATATCCTCTGCTCTGATAAAATACTTCAGTGATAAGAAAAGGACTTTTATGCACTTTCAGAAAGTGCTCAACAATACTGTAACAGAAAGGGAAAATCTCAGTTTAGGTAGTGAGTAATACCAAGCTCACTTCAGTGCTGGGTTCCAAGCAGCTCAGTGTAGCTGGGAAACACAAATCCTGACCATAGGTACCTGGAGACAGAGGTACCTTACTGCTGGAAGATTGCAGTGGCACTTGCAAGACGGCTTTATGGATTTAAAAGAAAATCGTGGAGAAGTATGCATACATAGTGAGTGTAGACATTACCACCGCTCCCTCCCATGCTTTCTTCAGTTGATGGGATAAACTGTACGCTACACTTTGGGCTAGCCAGAGGATGATTTTTCAGAAAACCTTCAAGAAGTTAATATTCTCTAGCCCTTCAACAAATTCGGCTGAAATCATCTTGAAAAATATCAGCTATTGATATGAAGCAAAATAATTTCAGTGATTAGATCAGAAAAAAAAAATCTCATCAATAACTTCAAAGCCAAAAAGGCTGAGTGTCTCCTGTCTTTCACTAGGTAGGTAAGCTATTCTGTCTTAATCACTGCAGGGTGAAGTCATGCCCTCTGGCTAAGTTGACAGACTGGAATAACTCAGCCTGCATGCTGCAGATCAGCAGTTTAGTTCAGATTCCCCATAAGAGTCCACAAAAGCTTCAACAGGGCTTTGTATCAGAGCAGCTAAATTCACTGCTGCTAACCATGCAATATGTGCAATAAATAGGCTGAACAACAGACAGCAGTGCCCTGACCTGTCAAAGCACAACTAAGGAGCACCTTCTGCTAAAGCTCCTAAATATTTAAATGTGGCAGTAAGGTACCTGTTTCTACCTCAAGAGGGTATTTTTATTCACTACATAACTAAGAGTTGTTGTAAGTTATGCCTTCAATTTAGCATGTTCTGGTTTCATGAGGACAGTTACAATAAATAATATCATCACAGATTCCTTTAGGAATTTAGATTCACTGTGATCATCTACAGCAGCAGTCATATGAAGTAATTCTTTCTTTGAATTATGTTGCCACCTTCAGAAAAATTCTAACCATGATTGGACTCAATCAATCAGATTGAAAAAGAAAACAATTCCAGCAACGTAGTATCATCTCCTTTCCTTTGTAAATTGTTCCAATGATTATTTTTACCATCTTACAAGTTTTTCAGTAAGGAGAGAACCATGGGATGTGTGACCAACGGTCCCTAATCCATATTTACCATATGAAAAGCACTTTGATCACTATTTTCTCATGGTATCTGATTGTTTAGGCAAGTTTGCAAATGCTACAAAGCTGAAAAGCTTGAGGGAAGGGATTCTATTCAGAGAAACCTTGACAGGCTAGGGGGGTGGGCCCATGAGAACCTCCCAAAGTTTAACAAGGGGCCAAGTGCAAAGTTCTGCACCCAAGAACAGGCAATCCTCAGTATCAATAGAGGCCAGGGGATGAATGGATTCAGAGCAGCCCTGAGGAGAAGGACTTGGGGGATCCCGGTGGATGAAAAATTGAACATTGACCCAGCCATGTCCTCTGGCAGCCCAGAAAGCCAATTATGTCTTGGGATGTATCCAAAGCATTGTGGGCAGCAGGTTGAGGAAGAGCATTCTACCTGAAATGACAACATTTTTCACATAATCAGTTAGAGTTTAATAGATAGAAGGATTCTCGTGTAGCTATTCAAGCTCTCCTGTATCCACAGGCAGGAATAATAAATGCCACAAACATTTAAAGTTTTTTCTTCATAATATTCACTTACATAATCAAAATATGGACTTATATCAAAATATTTAACTTAAACTTCTGTCCCTGCGCTGCAAATCAACACCCGACTGTACCAGTAACACAGAGTTACAGATCTCCACTGATTTACTGGTTTGACTGTCAGCAACAATCTCATCAGCGTCTTCTCCAAGACAGACTACTTGTGTATTTTAAGTATCATTTTACTCTAAGTGCTGACCTTTATGCATGCATAAGTTTGGCTTGAAGTAATGCTCAAGATAATCTTCATGTAAAAAATGGAATTTCAAGTGACAAGTCAAAGCTACCAAAGGCGAATCTGCTTAAAATTAATGTTAACATTTAGTTTTGCTATAAACAGAGCACTACTGTGCCCTGTTTTAGAGGTATGTCTAAGCACAATGATACAAAAACTAATTTCTGTAAACCAGTCTTGCACTTCTGAAAGTACATAAGCTTCTCCAGAAGCTCTAAGAGGTGACATTTGCTTGGCCCTTGACTTTTTCTCATATTTATCTTTTTTTCCCTCTAACTACCTAGGCTGCAATAAATTATCCTCTTCACTTGGACGTGTATTACAGCTTTTATATACAGTAAAATTTACAGGAACCCACCTACCTAATACATATTGTCCGCCTACCTAATGCATATTTACTTATGTGATGCAATCTTATGCAATTCTTGAAACACATTTTGGGGAGTTTGCGTTGGTTTGTGGGTTTGTTGGTTTTTTGTCTTGGTTTTTAATACGCAAATGTTATTGTAGAAGTTATCTTGGCGCCATTAGTTACGTCTACGAAAGGTGAGAAAACTCAGCCTGTGGACAGATAATTCAGCTTGGGAGACATCACGATCACGAGACGAGGCCGTTTACGCGCGGTCACCTCGCTATGATGGGACCCCCCACGACAGCACAGCGAACACTTAGAACTTCCACAGGGGCGCCGGGAATACCGGTAACTTCCCTTCGCTGCGAAGGAACACGGAATACCGGGAAATTCCACAAGAAACACGGCACACCGTGAACCCCGCACGCGGCGGCCCCACACCCCTCTGGGCGCGCACTGCGCATGCGCACCCGCAGTTTCGGGGCTCCCCGTCTCTCTCCTTGGGGTGCCTCCATCGTGTTATTCCGGGTGGCCCCGGCCGGAGCTGCGCCGCATCTCCGCGGCTTTCACCGGGCGGAGTCGCCTGTTCAGGATTCGGCTTGCTTGGACGGCCGCAGCTGTAGTCTTGCGTGTGCGGGAGACCCAGCAGGCCGCCTCTGCGGTGCGGAAGGAGAAGGGATGCACGGCGTCCCCCCTCCCGCTTTGGGAAGTAATGGTTCAGCCCTCTGGGGCAAGGCGGGAGCCGCGGGGCGCCGATCAGTCCGCGGCGGGAGGGGGGAGGAGCGGTTGTGGTGAACTTGTGATCAACTTGTGACCAACTGATGATCAACTTGTAATCAACTTGTGATCAACTTCTAATCCACTTCTAATCAACTTGTAATCTTCGATTCTGGTGATGGGAACACGCAGAGCCTGCTGTCTTTTGGAAACCGGGCAATTCTTTCAAGTATTCTTGCTAGACTCCTTGTATTGTTCATGTACTCTTCCAAGTAAAATGTGTTTTCCTTTTTTTTTTTTTTCTTTTTCCAGATAGAACCAGTGGAGGTCTGTCGATAGCCTGAGCAAGTACCAGCGTGACCGAAAGATGTCCCAAGAGCATGATGTGCTTGGCTTTTTGTAATAAATTTGTGCTCTGTATAAAATAATTATTTATTTATTCACAATCACGTATTCATTTATTCACAATTGTGAATTTTTAAGTATTTGACAATTGATGAATTACCCTTTTTTATGTGCTGTGAGTTTGATTTTGCAGGGGTGATCGGTTCTAATACTTGAATTTTGGCCTTTGTGTTGCCCATTCATTCCTGCCCAGAGTGAATGAGGTGTCAAAAAAGGCAAACAGGAATTTCTGCTCAAACTGTTTTAAGGAGCTGATTATTTGCCTTTCTCCTCCCTGTTTTTGCAAGGAAAAAAAAACAAACCAAAAGTAAAAACCAACCTGTTGAAAGTGTGTGGTTGAGCAGCTACCTAGAAGATTTTATACTTCAGTCTTTTAAAATGAAGAATCTCACGGTTATTAAAAGAGGAAAAACTAAAATTATAATGGCCACTTTTAGCATTGTTTAGCTGACCTGTCTATCGTGAATTCTTACATTTGCAAGTAAAGAGTACATCACTTTCCAGACTCCTGCAGTGGTCTCTAGTTTTCCTGTTGTAAAAAGATACTACAGGTTCAGAATACTCAGCTACAGAAAAGATGAAAATCTTCTTCAGTGCTGAAAAAATGTGGTTTGCTTTTGTGGATTTTAGGGTTTGTTATTAATGTCTGGTAAGAACAATTTATAAAGAGATTTAATCCTGCTATAGGACTGTTTGATATTGAATAATATGTCATGTACTCCTTTTCTGGGCATTCCCTGATGCACCTTTGGAAGTGTAAAGTATATTTATGTATATATATTATGTGTATATATATATATATTTTATATGTATACATTATGTAAAACATATAAATCTGGCAGTTAATACTGCAAAATTTCTGCCGGAATGTTTAATGTGGTGAATGCTTGTTACAGAGTTCTAGTGTGTTTTTGCTGGGAGTTCATGAACTCCTGGAGACAGCCCTATGTGCTGAAAGCCTCTGAGCAGGAGAAGGGCTCGTAGAAAAAAGCTGCAAAGTGCTGATTGCACTGAGCTGTCCTGCAGCTTGCCGTTTAGGGTAACAACAATTTCTTGGGCACCTCTGTCCTTCAGGCTACTCTTGCACTGAACCATACTTTCTGTTGAAAAATAAGTTTGTCAGCATGACTTTAGAGCAGAAATCAGAACTGCAACAGTGAGAGTGAGATAGCGTCATGGCTACATTCTCATCAGCAAAAGCAAAGTGGAAACCATAAAGTCAAAAAGTTTGGTGTGAGTGTCCTGTTAAACCAGTACAGGGCTGCCAGGGTGTCCAAGAGAAGCTTGTGCTTTTTCATGTTTTAGGGGGGTGGTACTGTGGAGCAGTTCAGATTACAAGGACTGAAAACATCAAAAGACTGGCAAGACATGAAAGCTTGGAATCTTATATGCAAGATGTTGTTTCACTGTAAAGTCTTGAAAAAGCCAAAACTACTGAAAAGTAGAGTAGTGCAAGTCAGCACCAAATTTGTTAGTGTACACAAGGCATTAATAAAAATTGCATGTGTTATCAAACATTTCTTCATTGCTGAAACTGTCGTTTATGTAACCTCCATACTCAAGGACAGGGCCAGTAATCCAAGTCTTTGAAACCAGGAACTTCTTGTTTAGTACTGGAAATGTGATGTAAGAATGATCCCATACTACATCACTGTTTTTTGTTTGGATTTTTTTTCCAGGAAAAAATGTAGCAGAAATCTTCAGTGCAGTGATGAAATTCCTTCAATGCTCCTGAAAATACTGGCATCAGAAAGTTTCATGCAATGAAATGTGAAAATCTACTTGAGCAACATAACGCAGACACACTTAATGCTTTACCACTGCTGCTGATAGAAAATGAACCTGTGAAGTCCATCCAGACCTTTGGCACTACAGATACTGAATTCTTTGCAAGGCTGAGGAGTAGAGTGGGCACTCTTTGTATGAACCTGTTGGACATTGGGAGGAGAAATGTATGTGTACTCAGTTATTAGTAATGTGTATAATATCAGGGCTGCTGCTTGTTTTTCAACATAAAATCACCGAATCTTGTCTTTCTATCACTAGTGTTCTCTCAAACTGCCTTATAATATGTCACAGTCATAATGTGTGCATGAGTTAGTACAAAACATTCTGTCGAACCCCGTCAGCCAGAAAGTGTTATTACTGCCACCAGCTTGTAAATAGTATATGAACTCTTGATTAGGTGGGCAAAGAGCCTCTATTGCAGGCAGGCTTTTTAAAAATTAGATTTGCACACTTCAGCTTTTCACTTCTTCCCCAGAGGGATGAAGGGGAAGCTGATCCTTGTAATTTTGTATCAGTCTCACAGATTTAGAGGATGTTACTGGAAACAGCTGTGTGCTACCATATGTCCAGGCTCACATTGTGTTTGCTTTTTTTCCCCAGGAAGAATTGTTAGAACCAGCTTGAGACCACTCGCTGTGCAGTACTAACAAAAAAATGTTTGAAAGATGGACTATTAAGCCTGCATGTAGTAACACAAATCACTTTACTGTGTTGGGGCAGTGTTTGGTAATGTTTATGTAGAAAAAAATGAAGATTTATGTTTCTGTTCTCAGAATTTCTATCTTTCCCAAGCTGTAACAGCAGTTGCTTTGGCTTAACAGTCCTGGTTCCTGTCAATTATTGTTGGGATACCAATGTACCCTGTTGGATTAAATAAACCCTGGGAGCTGCCAAGTATTGGGATGTAACCACTGAAACAGTTATAGTACTCAGAGATAGAGCTAGCTGAGATTTGTGTTGTGGTGAGCAAAAGTAGAAATTTAAATGCAGCAAACCTGGGTTTAAAAACAGCAGTAAAGGTATTTCTACAACATGGAAAGCTGTAGTCTTGGCTTATTACTACTTTGATAGGCTATGTGATATGGTACTTCAGCTAAAGTTGAAGTAGAGTGAAACACTCTTGAGAGAACAATTGGAAGTGCTGCTTGTTTTTTTTTAGGAAGACTTAACATAAATCAATTTTAGTGGAAGAGCAAATGCTGAAATTGTGTATCTTGCAATGTCTGACTTTTCAGTATTGAATCTAAGCACATTATTAATACTAAGTATAAGTTCATTTTTGGTTTGTCAAGAGGGAAAGAGGTTTAGACAAGTAATTAATTTTTATGATCCAACATGTAATTATTGGATGCACTTGAAAGTTCAGGGTTTCTGTTAGGGATTACATTCCCTGAGGGTACCATCTGTTCAGGAGTTTTGCTTATGGGTCTTTGTTCTTGGAAGTATAAGACTGAGAGGAGTAGCTTCTAAGATTTTATACAAACAAACAAAAAACACAGAAAAAAAATCCACAAAACTCTAGAGAGCAACAGCTAATGCCAGGTTTTGATGATGGATATCTAAAATGTTAATTACCTTCCAACAGGATAAAAAAGTGGAACCTTAAGCTTCAGTGTGTAATACAGATTTCATTGTGGGGTGGAAAGTGAAAAAAGTGAGGTAGAGGGAGGAATAGGTAGGTGTAAGGGTCACAGATTACTAAAATAGTAATGCTGGTAAACACGAAATATGGTGTTAAGCATTAGGACTGCCTTTTATTTTGTATAAGCGGCTAACTGGATTGTACCCTTAAATAAAATGTCGGACTACTTGTTTATTTTTCTTTTCCCCCTTCCTCTGTTTTACCTGAATACAGTGTCTGACCAGTTGCTGGAGTTGGTAGCATTAAACAGTAGAAGGGAGAGCATATTCTGAGGTGATTTTAAGAGAGCAAGAGAACAAAGATCTGTGAGCGAGGTTGGTGTTGTTTCTTCCTGTTACTTGCCTCCAGCCCTCTCTGGAAGAGGGCTCTCCATACTAGAAGCTGCAAATCGGAACTTTAGAGAGGTGTGCACAGAAAGAAAACTGCCTTGTTCCAAATTCCTCATAATATTTTAACTCACTGCACCTAAGAATAAGACTTGCTCTGTTAAATGGAGACAGTCTATCTGTGGGGGCATTCTTGAACATAACTCCATTGCCCCTTCTGCCCAACAAAGGGGCTCATTTCTAGTAAATTTAATGGTAGTAGTTTATGAAGAATGTGAAGTACATTCTGGTAGCCTCACTGAGAAAATATGTGCACAGTTGTAGCTGGTTTTGAGATTTTAACATATTGGCAAGTGAAGTGTATCATTTACATAGTGACCAGCTGGGAGGGCAGTGGTTTTTTTCACTCTTGTATTGGGGTCTGGTAGGGAGGCCCTTATAGTGCTTGGGTCTATATTGGCAGCTAGAAAGGTGTTGATAACCAGTGCTTTGGCTACTAACATCAAGGCTGTTTCTTCAGCATTCTCCCCTCAGTAAGTTGTGTGTGAGCAAAATCTTGAGAGGGGGCAAGATCTTGTTTGGGACAGCTGATCAAAGGGATATTCTAAACCATAAGAATCTGCTCAGCAATAAAAGCTAAAGAGAAAGGATAAGGAAGGGAGGGGAGTGACATTCATTCTTACAACTTTCCTATTCTGGAGCAATCTATTATATGTACTGGAAGTCCCAGAAAGTGGATGGGTGTCATGTGCTGATGAGAAGTAGAAAGTAAATATTTTGAGTTTGTTTGTTGTTCTTTTGTTTGGTTGTTTGATTTTTTTTTTCTCATCTCTATGTGCCTTTATCTTGATCCACAAGGTTTTTTTCCATCTGATTTTCTCTCCCTTCCCCCATCCTGCTAAGGAGGGGAAGCGACAGAGCAGCTTGGTGGGCACCTGGTGTCCAGCCAAGGCCAACTCACCACAACTCTTACTCTGGAGACAAATAGATGGAGAAAATGGGCACATTAAGGAGAGGGTGTCTGTGTGTTTGGTTTGACAGCTTATATAGTCTGCTGTTGCTTTTCTAGTGATTTTTAGGTAAGGAAACTGTACTGTGGGTATACATTGGAAATATAAAACTTGGGCCGACTACTTCCTGCTATGAGGAAAAATACTTAATCTGGAGAAGCTGTATCCTCAAGTGGATTTTAATTGGTACTAACCTGTTTTTACCAGATGGTGGTGTCAAATATATCTGTGTTTCTGAAGGCTTTGCGCCTTTGTGTAATGTAAATAAGACACACAAGCAACCGTGGCATGCCCTAAAAATTCAAGTTTTACTTGACTTTTAAATAACCTGGACACAAGTATTGACACAGCCATCTATCAAACTCAATTTAAAATAAAGCACACAGTTGCTTCATGAATACTTAATATACATAGAACATATGCATCACATTGACATGTTTATGTATGTCGTTTTCAAACATCTTTCATGGGAGATTTGAATTAAACAGACCTTCCCAAAAGAAAACATGCTATTTATTCAGCTCAGTATTCACCTGTATAAAGGTAATGGATTTGGCAACTTAAATGGTATTGACTTTTTTTTTTCCAACCAGCATCTTCAATATAATGAACTTGATAGAATACAAGTTGCAAGTGATACTGGTAAATAGGTGCAGTGGAGAAAATAGCAGGTCAAGGCTAGCTCCTAATGAAAGTAACCAGCTAACTAAGCAAAGGAACCAATATGGGATATACAAAAATGCTTTTGTGTTGTGGTTGCAAGCCCTGTTACTATATAAAATACATGTTTCTCAAAAGGTTTATCTATGTTGTAGTTGCTGCTAATTGCTGAGAGAGTTCTGTAACTTACCAGTGCACTTAAAGAAGCCTCAGAAGAGGTAAAAGCAGAGGCACAAAATTATATTTGTCAGCCTGAGATCAATTCAGCAGAATTAGGATGAGAATATCTCAAATATCAGTCCTTTTTGTCCGAGTGAGGAGAGGTCTGTGTGGCATCAACCCCAGGGTACTCTTTGCCTGACACAGTTACGCAGCTCGTGTCTTTTGCCTGACTTTTGCCTGACCCTTCAGGAGGTACAAGCATTTTGGACTGACGTCCAAACTCCAGATCTGAAAATCCAACTGCCTCTAGGCAGTGAAAGCCCCAGGAGAGCTGGGTAAGGATAGAAACAGTGGAAGGGGCAGTCACTTAAACATGTAGGGCTGGTTTAGATCTACAAAGCACAGCTGTGACACAGTAAGTGCTTGCAGTGATTGGTCACTTGTAGGTGTCTCACAACAATAAAAAGATCATAAGAAAGGATGCCTTTCCTCAAATGAGGGGAGAAGAAGCTGAAGGGAAAGGAGGCTCACATATATGGAGGAAATTCCCTTTTCTGTTTTATTAGCTGACAGTGATATCCCAAGTTTTGCCTTGTTTTGGCACAGTGAGTGTGTAACACAGGTATTATATGCTTAGTCTTTCTTTTGTGGATACAAAGCTGTGTTGTACTGGCCCAGATTGACACTAGACTTGCTTAAACCTGCTTCCTACATAGTCTCATTGAAGAGAAAACCACTAACTCAAATCCAGGGCTCTCTTTAAATTTCTCATTTAAATACAAAAAAGTTGGATTGATTACAAAACAATTCTCTGGTGACTTGAGCATTGAAACTTTTCACTGTTGCACTAGACAGAAGCCTATTTTATGATGTAGTGGAGTAAGTAAAATGCCACACACTAGGCTGGTGGTATCCAGCAATAATACACAAAAGCCCACAGGCAGATGACAGCATACGGGCAAACATGAGATTGGATATAAACCTTAAAAGTAATTTTCTTCATCGATACTTGAAGATTGGCAAGATATGGACACTATGTACAGATAATTCTCAAATAATAACAACACAAATCTGCTGAATACATATGTGCTACTTCCCTGTGCCTGAGTGACGACTGCAGACTAATGGTAATGATTTAGAAAGCAGCAAACTACAAGCAAGTGTCATGCTCCAGCTTGGAACACCTTCTGGAAGAAATAAGGAGTGACTTTCATTGCAGACATTGTAGCCAGTTCATATGTGGTTTATCATATTTCAATGGTCTTCAAAGATTGTGATGCTCTCAATTAAGCCATTTTGCCACAGTGATTTTTTTTTTCTAGGAGTTGGGTTTTTTTGGGGGGTTTGGCAGTGTTTTTTTTTCTTTTTGTTTTGTTTGTGCTATTTTTAACTGTTGCTTGTGAGAATACTACACAACATCATAAATAGATCCTAAAGGATCACTTTAAGTTGGAGTAATGACAATGAACCATTTTACAGACTTTAAAAAAATGAGCAAATACTTTAAGGCAAGCCTAACAATGTCCTAGGATTAAATCTTTAGTAAATTCATGAAATTCTGAAGAACTTCCATGATAACAGAATTTTTACCACTTAGATTTGTTCACTGAGGCTGAAGCAGCAGAACTGTCCAAAGTAAGTGATCAAAGAATAGTATTTATTGAGTAAATCTGCCTTCTCTGGCAGGATGCAGCATTTCTCAACCTGCAGACCAATCTATACTGTGATAGGAATATGCAAACTATATGGCTACTGCCCTGGCTAGTAACATCCACCTGACCACCTCAAATCATGAAACAATAAAGGATCCAAAAATGAAGTGGAAAATAAAATAGATCATACAAGGCTTCATTTATCAGTTTTGGTAGTTAAAATGTGTATTGTAATCCCTTATGCTTACTCTAATTCTTAAAGAGTATTGCTTTTTTGACAGGGCTGCAGTTCTCTGGAAGTGTTGCTTGGGCTACAGAACACAGGATCACTGAAAATCGCTGTAGGTTGTAGGGGTTGAGTGTAAGGAAGACAGATGCAGAAAGGCACATGAGCTACTAAAGCCATTTACAATGCTGTTTGACAAATTCAGTATTTAGTTTGAGGATTATACTTACCAAAAATTACAAAAAACAAAGACTTCACTAATGTTCTTAGAAGTACACAACACCAGAGGGCTCATACATGTGCTGACTGTGGACAAGTGGGAGGCAGAGAAATGATTTTCAGATATTTGTACAGAGTGACAGGACGAAAGAAGAGCCAGGCATCACTTCAGATACATACTGGAAGATAACCCACTCAATGTGCAGCATCACTGAAACTTAGTATTCCTACCATGACAATAGAAAAAAACAGTTGTAGTTATCACACCTGAAATACTGCCTTTGTCATTTTAACGTAGTAGAAATGGCTCAGAGAAAAGTGAAAGACATTTTATATGATAGAAGATTAAGGCAGATTTTGCTAATCTAGTTAAAAAAATAAAAAATAAAAAGGCTATTTCCTAACTGTCTTCGCAGTTTTATTTAACCAGCACTTAAGTGCCTTGCTAAGCAGTTCTTAATACAGTGGGTCAGTACCTATTTTCCAGTTTGTTTCCAGAGTGCTTTACTATAAGTTGGTAAATGTATTTCTGTGGTATGGAATGTTCAATTAAATAGTCCGTCTACATAAAAGGACATTCAAAATTAAGAACAGTTAAAACTGCCAAGGGAAAGTAAATCTGTATCATCTCTGGAACTCACTGCTAGAGTTACTGAGTCTGTTATTTTTGATTCAAAATTTATAATAACAACATGAGCATCTGTTACTGTGCTAGGCTAAAATAAACCTTGTAAGAGCTATCAGTCCTTATGTCTCAGGACGTAAGTTGATCCCCATATAAAATCATGAAGTTAATTCTCCCCATATCACACTGTATTGCACAATTGACCAAAAATATGACTGTTTTACTTATCTTGAAGCATCTGGTTCTGATCATGTCAATTAACAGTCACTTTTTGGAACAAGGCTATTCACTTATAGCGAAGCCTGTTTTGTTGCAGCAATTTTTTTTCTTTTTGTTCATTTTTTGGAAATGTCACTTCTGATCTTTCAGTTTTACTAGGACTTTTCTTTTTGGTTGTCTACCAGGCAGCTTCTTCTCAATCAGTCACATCACTAGAATGTGATATCCAGTGAGTGATAAAAGCGTTGCTTGGTCTTCCCAACAAACAGGCTGCATTCCAGGTGTCCTGAAGAAATTACTACCACGTGGACGTCAGTTCCTTCCCTTGTACACATAAACAAATTCTCAGCTTCAAAGACTAAAATCCATTCACCATCTTCAATTCACCAGTCAGGTCTCCACCTTGAAGCGTGACACCTGTACAGTTTTTATGATCTTAGTGGTGTGCCTTCCATCAACATTATTAGGGGATGGCTGAGATGTTTCTTCTATTAAACTGTCTTTAGATCCGTTCAGTCTCTGAAAAGAACAAATTAAACATGTTCAAAAAGTTTTGGAGAATTTCAATACTGTATTTTGCCAACTGTTGCTATGAAAGGCTTAGGCTATGGATGCAGCAATTTATATATACATTATATGTACATCTTACATTACACATATTTACATTTATGCACTTTACATTATATATATATAGCAATATACATATATACACACACACACATGCACACCAGGAATTTTAAAGTCTTACTATTTGATCAAATAGAACATTTTCCCCCTTTTGCCTCCTGCCAGCTGCTACCCCTCTGTGCTAAATTGCTCACTCAGGAAATGCCATAATTAATTATTTGATATTTAGCAAAGCACTGCAAGCAAACACTCACAAGGAATTAATGGCCACTGTTGTGAGGGGGTCTGGGGCAGAAGGAAAAGAGAGGTGTTTATAAACACTGATCATTTTAACCTTAATTTCTCACAAGGTATGTATTTAAGCCACGTGTTATTGGATAGGAGTGGAAATAAGACAATGTGAGTTTTGAACACAGCAAGTCACCTATTTCTACAAAGCACGTATAAGTGCTTAGCCTTAAGTAACCAAACTTCCCCATCACTGTTGAAGCAAGTCCTTGCAGAAACATCAAGGACAGCTCATCTTTTTCAGTTTTCATCATATGCGGGAATAGAAGTATTCTTGAACTTAATTCCTATCAAAGAATAGGTAGTGTGTTAACTAGCCTTAATGTGGAAAATACCTGTTTATTGTTTTAAAATCGTACAAGTTTAGATTATTTATCTAATTGCTTACAAGATAAAATAGGACGTTTTGCTAGTTGTATTTTGTGCAGTTTCCACACTACACACAGGATCAGCATGCAGTTTTGGTATATCCACATGCAAGATGAACAGACTTGATGACTGGTATGAGCAGTTAGGTATCTGGAATTCTCCCTTCCGTGTTCTGGTTTTCCTTTTGCCTGCTCACCTGCAAGTGCTTTTGAATAGAATTTGCTTCTCACATTTTAAGCTCAACAAAATTATCGAAGAAGAAAGATAGAATATTGTAATATATGATGAAATGCAATGTTATTCCATCTAAAAAAGACACATTCTGGCATTTTTAGATGTCAACAACTTAAAAAAATTCAGTATTTGAGGAGGGGAAAAAAAAAGAAAAAAGAAAAGAAAAAAATGCTTCTAGCCCAAGTAACAACACTCTAAGAAGACCTCTAAAAGTGGTAAAAAAATGATAGCAGGTTGTGATTATATCTCTATCACGAGCCCACTTGCATATTTTAAAAAGTTTTGAAATTAAGTTCTCCTTCTGTGAAGAGCAGGGTATCATGTTAAGGATGCATGAAACTCAAGCTGGAAAAGAGTTCTCCGGCAGCAAAAACAGATGTTCACAGGAGATATGCTATAGAACTGCATGTATTTTGAAATATTAACGAACTAATAAAATCAAAACCCAAAATTTCAAGTCATACTGTTGCTGAAAAAAATCACAGCCAGCTTTACTTTTAAGTGAAAAACAAAGACTTAATTTAAATAAAGCACTAAAGCCCCACTTCTCCCTACAAAACAAACAAACAAACAACAAAACCTCAACAAAACCCAAAACCAATAATAATAATTAAAAAATGGAAAATTGAAAAGGATTTACAATTACTAACCTGTTGAGTCAACAGGATGCTGGGACCTTTCACATCTGAAGATCGTGTAACAGGCAGCGGAGGGACCAGATCAGTTTTAACACTGGAATTATGATACCACAAAATGGATATTGCTTTAATGAAGTAAAATATAAGTGTGCAGAAGAAGAAGAATGAAATCAACCCAGACAGCTGCACAGATCTGAAAGGCTTACCACCTGACTTTAGATATCTGAAAGCTGTCATGCTGATCCTCAGTGGGCATCTACAGGGCACAGGCCACTCCATCCCTGTCTTCTCCTGGTCTACAGAAGCAGCCCAACTTCATGCAAAAGCAGAGAATCTTAGAATTGTTTGGGTTGGAAGAGACCTTAAAGATCATTTAGTTCCATGGGCAGGGACACCTTCCACTAGACCAGGTTTCTCCAAGCCCCATTCAACCTGGCCTTGGATACTTCCAGGGATGGGACAGCCACAGCTTCTCTGGGCAACATGTGCCAGGGCCTCACCACCCTCAGACTAAAAATGAGTCTCATTTGAAATCATGGATGAGCCACACCTCCTTCAGGGTGCTATCCAGCTAAAACTAGCCTTCTAGGTGGGTGATATAATCAGGAAACTGCTTTTTGTATTTTTAAGGCCTTACTACAACTCAGAATGGGATTGTCACTTTTCCATTCATCACTCCTCTTCAGTCTTTTAGGAAAGACTGATCCACCCATTGATAAAGAGGGTTGTACTAGAGTTCCCATGAAACAAATTGCAGAGTTAATACAGATGACATCTTAACTCTATTAAGGATGAAGGAATCTGGAAGGAAACTCATGACTTCTCATGCCTTAGGCAACTTCATGACCTACCACTAAAGGCAAATACTAGTTTATTTCACCTTTTCCAGTTTTTCCTCCTTCCAAGTGGAAAAAGCAAGCCACTGTGGCCCAGAATAGACCATAAATGGCCTTGTGGTTGTTTCATTAATGTGTCTCGGAAGACACACTATTTAAAGGATTGCTGAATCCTGTGGCACCAACCAGCCACGTTTATGCCACTTCTAATCACCATATCTTTGAATAACTTTTGGGCTGCATTGCTAATAACCACATTCACATACTTCACTTCAGACAGGACAGATCGTTCACCATCAGAGCACTGGGACCGCCGATACTGACGGTAGCTTCGAGGGGAATGTGAATGCCTAATGCGGATTGGGTCACCTTGAGTCCTGAGAGAGACATAGAATTCACAGCAGTAGGTTAGTAAACCAGATCTTTGGCAGAAAACATAAATTCAGCTGCAGATTGAGAGACACCCCCATTTATTATAGTGTAACAGATGGCTTATTGCACTGGCTGAATTTAAAAGGCTTATGCTTCTTTTAAAAAAGCCTGTACTTGGAATTCAATGCTTTAGAAGTGCAAAGATCACAAACTGGCATGCCCATATTTCAGCATGAAGTATAAATTAATGCATTCTTTATTAAAGAATCGTTAACGTCAGCCTTTTCTGTTTAATGGTGATGTGGAAGCACATTATAATGCAAACTGGGATGCCATTTCTGCCACATGCAGCTGCACTGACACATGGCATCCCAAATGAGCAATTATCACAGTGAAATAGATGTTGGCTCTCAAGGAAATAGCTGTGCCCTGGCAGCTGCCCATGACAAGCCAGGGAGGGGGTTGCAGAGGTCAAACAGTGCCTTGGATGATCAGAATAGATATTCAAAACAAAGAAGTTTAGGAAATAAATAGCTTTGCTTGTTTGCATCCACTTCTCTCTGATTCTGTAGTTTATAATTTTAAAAAATCCATGGATGGCATAGGGAGACATACAGAACATACAGAGATCTGACAGGTTCATGAGTGTATGGGAGAGAGAGAGAGAGACGAAGATGATTTTTCTCATATTTTAAAAAGAGAAAATACTCGGTTTCAATATTATTAAGTAACCTCATCCAACCAATCCTAGATGAGTATTTGGAGTAGACAAGAGTTCGGAGATTATGTGTAAACCCATCTCTCTTTCAATATGACAGAGTTCACAGTAAAATAAGAAAAGTCGGCTTTTGTAATCACAAAGAAAAATTCTGACATAAACTCACTCTACTTTAGTGTATGGAATTTCTTTCAACTGCTCCTCAGATAGGCCAGATGGATCCACAAGCTCCTTCCTATAAAGGATTAGGAAAAGTAAAAAATGTAGCAGTAACTATCAAGTGCAAAAATGTTCTTATTTTTATTACAATGGGCTTAAAAGATTTACTGAAACAATCTATTGCCAGCTCTGAAGCTATCTTGACATCAAAATAGAAAACCTATTTAGAAATAAGTGTAACTTCACCTTGATTGCTTCAACTGCATGTTGCATCCTGTTCCCCTTTCCTCTCACCTCTCTGCAAATCTGATCTTGTTGCTTCACATTATGATGAACATTATGTATCCTAAATGATGAATATGCTCTGGAATAACTAAATATCTTCCTAACAGGCAGTTCTGTAGCATATGGGGTCTCATCCTAAAAGTGTCATTGTTACAAACAAGGGCCACAGAGGCCCTTTTGGAAGCCACAGAGGAATAAATCTCTAAAATGATGCATTGTTCTTTAATAATTCATTTACATACAATGGTCTTCTGTATTCAGTGCATTCAGTGACCTGCAGTATCTTCTACACACAGCAGGTCATTAACACACACATAATTTATTGTGGCACATAACTAAATTAGAACGTAATGCCTTATAGCTGCAGTGCAGGGCATGTGAATAACAACATTAGAGGAAAACCAAGCATCTCTCAGACCCTACAAGGACTGTACTTACTGAATATGTTTCCACAGTTCTTCTTTAGCTTGTACATCTGGGCTTCTCCTATAAATATGAACAAAGACAACAGAAGCTGAATTGTGAAAACCATAGTCTGACATGTTGCTGTTCAAACAACTTTTAACAGCACAGACCGGTTCACAGAAATCATGATAAATGTAATCTCACAATCCACCAATGACTTCAATTTTAAGGTTTGTTATCTCAGAAAACGCATTAAACTTCATTGCTTTATTTCAACTGTGAAGTAATTTCTTGAATGACAGGCTCTCAATCGCAGTTCCAGTTCTGCTAGCCTACAGCAAGAGTATACATAAAATATAAACAGCAGCAGAATTTCCCAAGCCAAGTCAGTGCCTCATTACTGCCACCCCTTATTCCTCCAAGGACAACATGTTTTGGAATAACACTTCAGTAACAGGCCCTCAGAAATGTCCTGTGACCCACAGAGACCTTTCTGGGCAGAAGGAGGGACAGGACATATAAGGCTAAAACACTGGTAATCCCTGGCCATTCCCAGTCAGCACCAGTTGCTTCACTGCAATCACAATTGCTTTCTGGTCATCTCCAGGAAGGGTTTCTGCTCACTTCATTTACAGTTGGTATCCAGCATGAAAAAAACCCAAAGACCAAAACAAAACAACGAACAAATCAAACCAGCAACTATGCATATTTGTGCACACAAAAATATTTTAGTAAGCATTTAATTTAAAAGCAAAGTACTTATTAAAAATGGTAATTCTCCTACTGCAGACATGGATACATAGTAAAGCAAGCCTAAAAATGGCACGTGTCACATTTTCCACAGAATTATAGAGTATGCTGTTTGTAACTGGATCCCCTTTATTTTTACTTTCCTTATCCTTTATTAAAGTGTTAGTGCAAAACCACTGACGATGTTGAAGCTGCATCTAGAATTCACCAAAACTCATTCAGAGTAATACATTAAGTAAGCATTTTACACAGTGCCAGGGGCTACATTTGCATGGAGAGATTAGATAACTCTTTTCACTGGCCCTTTTGTACATAAACTCAGTGTCAACAGCCACATGGTTCCACACCATCTAAGATATGAGATGCAACTTTTAGACACATTCAGCATGTATAAATGCTCCCAATTTCCCAAATATTAAGTCTTACATCACCAGGCCATACAGCCTGCTTTTTTTTTCCTCAAACAAAACGGTCAAACATATTCAGAGATGCTTTTGGAATGATATAATCCAAATTTAGATGAAGATCAAGGAGAACAGAAGAATTCTGCATTTTAGCATCTACTAGATTGGTTTTCCCTCGACCAGTGACAGAGCTGTATCAGAAATAATTCTGAACTTCTCTGTACCACCATTTTCCTATTTCACCATTACTAGATTCAGCTTTTTGCCAGAGTTCAGCCTAGGAATAATGTTCAGAGACATCTACACCACAGTAAACATTTTATAGTTGATGTAAAGGCAGAGTATTTAGAGATGGTAATGTTTGGGGGTATTTTTTTAGATTTTACAGTTGCAGAAGTACTGGGAGGTATGAGTTCACTGGTTTATAAATACCAGAAAGAGACCAAAGGATGAAAAACAACTTAGCATTTGTGTTTCTCTAGTAGGACTAAAATTAACTAATCCATAAGCTTCTCAAGCTCCAAGGCAGTGATGGCTTTCCAGGCAGCATGACACATTCACCCTAGTCCTTGACAGACTGCTGTCCTTTCCAACTCTTCAGGTTGATGGCAATGATGACAACAGCCACAGCCACAAGGGGCTGTTTAGTTTTCTCTGATTTTCACTTCTACCTCTCCTTCTCCAGTTTTTCATTCTACTTCTTACATCTGTTCACGCTGTTTTTAACTCCTTGATGCAATGTCTTGCTTTGCAGTGGCATTTAACAGCCTTTTTCACCCCTTAGTTTCAAACTGATTTCTCCTTCCATGCAACCTCTTGCTCACTAAATAGCAGCTGCAAACTCTGCATTCACCCTGGGGCTGGGAAGATAAGCATCCTCTTCTGAGGCTGAATAATCTGGCAGTGGGGGATGAAAAAGCTCCCTGAAAAATGCCAGCTTCTCCAGGGAGGCTTTGTAATGCTTACAAGCTCTAGTTTGCCTGAGGAAGCAAAGCCTTAAGGTCACTCCCAAACCCAGGATCCATACAAAGCAGGGTATTGTCCACACCACTGACCCATTTGATCAGCTCATGGTTTTTACTTATTCATGGAAATACAGCAGTTCAAGATATCACAAGTATCACCTAGTATCATATGAAGCCTTATCTACAGTAAAAAATACTAATTTCTGGGGCATCATGGAGAGTGATGAAATAAAAAGTCATCTTAATTTCTCCGTTTTCTAGAAACTGTGCCTGCTGCTTTCTGTGACCTGTTCCAAGTACTTTACTCTGTGATCTCTGCCATCTTCCCTTTGTCCATCCCTACAACTACAATAATAAGAAAGACTTTGCTCTATAATACAAGTTTAGCGAATTGCATCCCATTAAAAAAAAAAAAAGCTAAATACAGTGATTCGTCAGAGAAAACTGCTTTTAGATTTTGCACTGTGTAATTAGTTATTTTCCCATCTGTTTAAGAAGTGACACCATACTGGCACAATCTTACAGTATTTATTCAGGTTAACTCCATACCAAAGAATATGAAGAAATATGATACAGACAAATTAACTTATTTAAAGCATTTTCTTTCTTAGGGCTCCTTTGAAAGCAAAATGATGGAAAGCTTACAAAAAGAAAGGTGAAATATAAGATGAAATATAGGTGTTGCATATACTGCACAGGAAATTTAAGTTTGCATGGTACTTAAGAGCCCAAAACAAAGCAATTCTTTTGTTAGATCTTTAAAGCCAGATCACAACCCTCCTTCACATTGTTTTCATCTTTTTACTGTGAATTGTTTTAGAATCACAGTTGTGATATATGGGACTCAGATTGTCCTATCTCAGTATCTGAATCAATACCTTCTGGACAACTTGTATGCTAATCAGTTTCTCTATTGCACAAGAAACCTAATAGGAATTCTCAGCAAGTGATGAACCTCATGGGGCTTTTTGTTTATTTTTTTATTTTGTTTGCACAAGCTTGAACAGCTCTTCATATTAATAAGGTCTACATTATTTTTTGTGTCTGCATATGCACCCCTATTAATATTTCAGTTTGAGTCACAAATGGTAAATTTAAATAGCCATGGAATTTTATGGCCATTCTTCTTAATTAGAAAAAGCCCTTTGGCAACACAGATGTTTTACATGAACTCTTGAAAATAAACCCTGTAGAACTAGAAGTGGGAGCTCTCTCCATTTGCTGATTCCTTTAGGAGAAAAAAAGGTCAAATTCTTGTCAAATACTTTTTTTATTCTGGAGACCAAGGAGACACCACCTCACCACCACCAATGACTAATATTACTCATTATCAAACAAATGAAATGCACTGTGCCAGGTAGGGTAACAAATATTTCAGCCACTACTTCACGCTTCCAGAGTGTAACACGCTAGTTAAGCAGAGTGCAATAATGAACTTAATGTGAAAGACTTATCTGTTCTACCAAAACAAAGGTTTGGTATCGATTTTGAAATGTGTACATTGAAATGACCATATGACAGCATTTAAAACCAAAACAACTATACCCTAGAGAATCATATTTCCTTTTTCTCTGATCTGTATCCAGTCATATAAGCAAACCATTTAGCCAAACTAATCAAATAAATTCTCTTATAACCTACTAAAGGTTAACAGTTAAATGCCTTTTACTAACCTTTTTTCAAAGCACTTTGAAAGGAATTCCCATCTGACTTTTTTTTTTAGTTTCTACTTGCATATGTGAAGGATCTCTGCCGTACTTAGGAGATCTGGGATTATTTTATTGAGAATTTGTTTGGGTTTTTTTGTTTCTGTTTTGTTTTTTTTAAACTGGAGGTTGAGTTAACAAAGAGGAACACAGGAATTACTGAAAGAATAATGAAAAGAAATGAGAAACCATCCAAAATCTCCAGGATTTCCTCATTTCTCTGCTTCCTCTAGGACTTCTGATTATTAAGTAAGATACATCACATTTATGTATTTTGTTAATAGTAGTTTAAATATAACTCAGAATGTAACTGCGCTGGGAAATAAAAGCCATTTCATAAGTAAAGTTAACCACAAGAGGGAACCCGTGCTGTCCAAACAATGACATTTAGTTGGCCTGTGGTGAAAAAAGAAAGGTTGGCTATAAATTTAATCAAACCATTATTAATTGAGTACGTTTCCTAGTTTACAGCACTTTCTGTAAATAATAAAAGAAATGGAAATCAAATTTAATCAACTGTATTTTGTGGATTCCATGCAAGTGAGCTTTAATATTCCTAATTATACAGTAGTATATCATTGTATACAATTACACCTAATAACACATGACTTTTGTGCAGCTGAAAGTGTACAAGTCTGTACAAACCCTGTTAAAGTAGAAATTCCAATATTTGAAATTCTAATGGCAAATACTATTTCTCATCAAGAATTAAAACTCTATGGAACTGGAGACAGAAATGAGTTTTAGCAACATAGGCAACTGAAAACAGAATTCAGGTGGATTTTAATACTGGAAACTTCAGTGCAGATAACAGTTTCAATTGGTATGAATTAAATTATACAGTATTTCTTAAGTCTTAATATGAAAGGTAAATTTAAGAAAAGATGTCTTTGGGAAATACCCAAGTGAGTGTGTTACAGAGGTCACACGTTACACCATCAGCGTCAGGGCTGGCAATATATCCATGTTAGGAGTCAGTGAGAGTGGGGATACAAAGACTGCTCTCTCTTGCTTCCATCTCCCAGTGCCTCATAGCTGCTCTCCCCAAACTCTTCAACATCCCTGTCCCTGACTTGCCCTGCCCTGCCTGCCCTGCTGCCAGACACGCTGGTATTGGTGCTGCTTCAGATGGCCGCCAGGATGGCAGATTAGCCTGGGCACAAACACACAGTGTGTCTATACCCCAAATCCCTGCCATTAGAAGAAAAATGTGAATTAGAGAAACCAACATTTTCATTAGTTTTGGAAAATTAATTTTAAAAGCTGGTAACTTCATCATGTTAAAACTGGCTGTCAGAAGGAATAGCACTGCCTGGCAGTAGAGCTCTATTGTGGAAATCCTGACATCAGGACGCAATGTATCACTGACTGCTGCTTGTCAGTGGTAATTTGACATGGAAACATCAGCAGATGCTCTCATCTGGACAACTGCAGATTTATATGATTAAACAATTGTGCATGTGTTTCATGAAAATGTCTGAAGCTATCACATAAAATCAGAATGCTTTCATAGACTTGCTGCCTAGAAGCAGGGAATCACTGTCCTCATTACAGAACCAATGCTCAATGAGCCACAAAACCATCCAGGACTTCTTTTAAGGGGAGGGAAAGAGTTCCTCTGTTACAAAGCCCTTCCTGCATTATTTGTGCCCTGAAATTCAAATCAGTAAACAAACGCAAATCTGCTAATGTGAGTGCACAGCCATGTAAAAATCTCAGTTCCTCAGCAGCTGAGGGCCACCACCATGCTGGAGACACACCTCCTGCTTTTTAACATGCTACAGCACCCTTAATTTTCACACCAAAGGGTGCAAAGGTTACATACGATCGAGATCTGTGCCTAGATCGACGGTAGTTTGGATCTGCCTGGGTTTTCCCCTTCTGTCGCCGCAGCACAGCTTCCCACTGAGGGGCTGAGTCAACCATATCATTCTCTTGCCGTAATCTGCAAAACAAGTACCAGGAGTTTAGTTTGAGATCTCTGATGCAGGATGCTCTGAGAAGCAATTGGGATTTTATTTTTTTTCCCCCACAAAAAATCCAGCTCCTGCAATGCAGTACTTTAACTTTTCGTCTTGCTAAATTTTAATCAGTGTTCCTAAATGACATTAAAATGTAAGAACTATATGAAAGAAAACTTACTGATTTGTTGTTTAGAAACAGTGTAAGCCAAAAAATAAATCATCCATGACTTTAAGAACAGGCTCACAACTTGAATCATTCTTTCCAGCCCAAGCCAAACATCTAGAATTCTTTCCCTTTTTACAGCCCACCTCATCTTTAGCAAGTGGAAGACCCACATCATGATACAAGGCTCTACTACTACAACTTTTTCAAATACTTTGCTGCAGCATGCACCTTCCTAGGATGCAGAGAAAAATCCCCTGGTGCTCTCGGTGAGTTCCCATTCAGAAGAAGCAGTCACCTCATCCTGACCTGCAACGAAGCCCAGGATGAACCTGCCATGGCACTCCTTTTGTACCATCCCCTGAGGCTTTGGTCCCTGTCTCTGCTTGTGTGCATCTAAACAATATTCTCTTCTATTTTTTATTTGTTTTCTTTCCTTTTTTTTTTTTTAAATACATTAATTCATTATTGGAATGCATTCCGAGTGAACCAAATGTCAAAATCCTATCAGCTCAGCACATTGGTTAGCTTGAGGTAGTCCTACAATGCTACAATCAGTCAGGACAGCCAGCTTGCCAGTGTTTGACCATTCAGAGTTCCACAGATGCTTCTCACAGTTTTGGAGTTGCACATATGAGTGGTGGGGTGAAATTCTAGGGTGGAACAAATGGATATGCTTGGTCACAGCAGTGAATTTAAAGTTCAGTAGGGATTTCAAAACAACCCTGGAAAATATCACCTGAAAGTGGATTCTGATAGGATGGTAGACTTGGCATAGTGAAGAAACCAGAGGAGCTTAACAAAAAATGAAAAGACTGACAGGTAAAACAAACAAAGAAACCGACAGAGATAAGGGGATTACACTGGAGACAGGAAATGCAAAGCATGTTGTTGTTGCTCTTCACTGCAGATGTACTTTTCTCTTTGAGTTTTGAATTGTGTCAAGCTAAACTGGCTGCACAGGCTGCTACTTTTCCTTTAATCAGATCTTCTCTCACATGCATAATAAATTTTGAATTGGATCTCCAACTACTAAACAGCCACAACTCTACCAAATAGTAAAAAGCATCTGCAGAAGACTGCAACCTCAGGTTTTGATTTCTAAGCAAATTTTTTAAAATCTGTAATCTGGCAACAGGTATAAACATGAATTTCTACTAAGGATTTAGTAGAGGAACTCACACAGCAACAAGTAATGAATTGTGATTTTCATCCCAAATAATCCAATTTGTTGAGAAAGCCATCATCCCACATGGTATAAACACAACCAACTGCCTCCCACATACAGCAGTCACTTGCACAAGAAGACGACTTACAGTGGCCAGACCAGCACTCCTGCTGTGGGTGGTGGGTCTGCTACCTCTCCCAAAAGCCAACTCCTAACAGATCAAGTAGACAGCTGTGCTCTGAAGCAGACACTTGAATGTTTGCCATAAAATAACCCAGAACTACTCGTTCTTCTCAAGAAATCCACACAAGGCAGCAGAGCTTGAGGTCCGTACTCCAGCACAGAGCACATGAGATCCTGCACCTTTGTGCTTTAAACCACACTTCCACACTTCTCAGAAATGACCTCTTGCTGAGGAAGTTCCACATAATTTCTGCTCAGGTTCATTCTACTAATCCTGTAGATCAGCAGCTACTGATCCATGGCAAGCACAGTCCTTACCAATGCACTCAATTATCCCCAAATGCTTAATATTTCTATTTTGCCTCCTTTCTTCTAATTGTTGAACCACAGAACAATGTTCATCACTGGATTTTATCTCTTCAATTTGAGCAAAATATTGAAAATCTAAATACATAAAGTAACATGGCAGCTATTAAAACAAGCAGTGTCAGAATACTTGAAGTACGACAGCAGAACTCCACTATACAGGAGACATGAAGAAATAAAACATACATCTTGCTAATGCAAATAAAAGTACTACGCTCACATTTAATAAGGTAAAGAATGACCAAGGTAACACAATTTCTACATTATTCAGATACAATGATCAAATTCTAATAATTTGAGGGCAATATTTTTAGCTTTTTGGCAATAGAAATTACAAAAAATCCTGAAAGAAATTTAACTCAAACACTATTTAAAGATTCTTCTGAATAAAAACTGTTGCCCTTGTTCTCAAAACCCATTACAACTTTCCTTTCCTTCTTTTCATGATTTGATCTCACAAGGGAACACATTGATTTATGCTTATATAAAATATGTTGTCCCAGTGACATGTTTCACATGTTCCTGGTATGTGAAATAAATCCAGTTGAGGTTAACAACTACCACAGTAACAAATTAGGCATTGTTTGCAGGAAGACTTGATAATAAAATGAAAAGTCTTATGACTATCATCACTTATCTGTTTTCTTTTAGATAGGTTTTTTTCTCATTTCAATTAATGTGGTAGCAAGGTACATTTACGCAATAAAAAATTCTCTTAAGCAATTCTAAAGGCTTGATTCTTGACACGCCATTCAAAATGCTTAAGCATGAAGTTGTTATTTAGACACAGTGCGCAACAACGAGGGGCTCACTGGGACTGTGAAGGTCAAAGGCAGCTTTGGCTGCAGAGACCAAGAGATGGTGGAATTCAGGACCCTGAGAGGAGGGCAAAAAGCAAGATCACATCACCGAGATTCAGAAGAGGAGACTCTCTGGCCTCTACAAAGATCTCCTTGAACAAGTCCCACAGGATAAGGCCTTAGAGGTAAAAGGGGTCCAAGAAAGCTGGTTAACCTTGAAGGATCATCTCATCCAACCTCAAGAGCAGCCCCGCCCCAGTGAGTCAGAAGTCAGGCAAAAATGCCAGGAGGCCTGCATGGGTGAACAAGGCAAAACTCAAACATAAAAAGGAAAGCCACAAAGAGCGAAAGCAGGGCAAGGTAATGTGGGAGGAACTGAAGAACAGAACAGGAACTGAGGAACAGAAACATTGTCTGAGCATGTGGAGATGAAGTTAAGAAAGCCAAAGCTCAAATGGAGTTAAACCGCACCAGAAATGTCAAAGGCAGCAAGAAGAGCCTGGATGGAAAGCCACCTTGCAGAGAAGAACGGGTGAGTCCCAGTGGACACCAAGCTGGACATGAGCCAGCAATATGCTCTTGCAACAAAGAAGCTGAATTGGACCCCGGGCTGCATTGAGCAAATTATTGCCAGGAGATCAAGGGAGGTGATCCTTCCGCTCTAGTCAGGACTGGTGAGACCACACATGGAGTGCTGGTCCAGCTCTGGGCTCTCCAGAACAAGACAGACATGGACACAATGGAGAGAGTCCTGCAAAGGGTCACCAAGGAGACAGAGGAATCTCTCATGAGGAAAGACTGAGACAAATGGGGCTATTTGGCCTGGAAAAGAGGCAGTTCAGAGGGATCTCATCCATTAATATAAATACCTGAAAGCATGTGCAAAGAGGACGGATTTGGGCTCATTTCAGCGGTGCCCGGTGACCAGAGGTGATGGGCACACACTGAAACACAGGATCTCCACCTGAACATCAGTAAACTCCTTTCCCCTGTGAGGGTGACTGAGCACTGCCACAGGTTGCTCAGGGAGGTGGTGGAGTTTCCCTCCTTGGAGATACTCAAAAGCCAATTGGCAATGGTCCTGGGCACCTGGATCAGGTGGCTGGACCAGATGACATCCAGAGGTCTCTGCCAGACTCAACCATTCAGTCACTCTGTGATTCTAATCAGATAGATCTTCTAAGTGTAGTCAAGCAGGAAACTATTCTTCAAAGCACATCGTTTACTACTTTACATCTTTTTCTCCACACAATAAATGTTGACCACAGCATTAAAAAAGCAAATGCATTTCTTCTATGATTAAAATACGCTCATCATAGGTTTTTCTTCACTTTCTTATGAATATCTGCCTTGGATAAAACATTTGTATGATGGAATGAAACCTCAAAGACTGATTGACATCAAGTAAAGAGTTTCTCCCTAACATTTTTCCAATGTTGTACCTTCAGAAGTTCTCACATTTCTGTTTTTCTTCTGACAGATTGTTCACAGTGATCTCTTATCATGTGAACAATACATTCTATTCTTCTTTGACCAGAAGCAGATTCTTTCGGTTAATATGAGTATTCACTCATTTTATTCCAATAAAATAAAACAATTTTATTTCTGCTTGTGCCAGGGCCCTGATTATTGAACTGGGAAATAAATTATATTAATCTGTGCAACAGGTAAAACTTGATTACCAGCAGTTGCAAGGCTCATTATAGTGTTCCATTTAGCTCTGTTAGGGCTGGCTCACCTCTGCCAACAGGAAGGCTACTCAGTGCCTCTGCCGTTTCAGCTTGTTATATTCTTGCTCTGGCTGCTAACAAAATGCAGAAATTCATTATGCCTGGTTATTTTCCTGTACCTGATCACATGGCACAAGTCTCAGATTTCCAGTTCATTCAGTACTTGTTTAATTTAACACTGATAATGACTTTTTATGTGGTTATATTTTTATATCATATTGTTATATGGTCTGATTTCAAGGGATCACCTAAGAGGACGAGATGCTGCAATATTTACATTTTTACCGTATCTTACATTTCTGAAAATGTGAAAAACTTAGAAACAATCCACACAAATTTAATTTTTTTCTTTTAATTTTAAGTGGTTTTCCATGAGGTGAGGAAGGGTTGGTAAAGATCCTTTTATTCTTCAAAAAATGATAAGCAGTACCTAATCCTTCTCACAATTCAGTCTTTATATTGCAAGAAGTCCTTAAAAACATTCTTGGGGCCAGTCTCTAATTTCTTTCACTTGTTTGTGGAGCTCCCTGCACAAGGAGTTTCACTGGATAAAAAAAAACCTGGCAAGAGTGTTCTAAGAGAAAGGAATACAAAATACCATTTAATACTGATCACTGAAACTACACTCGGCATTTCATTCAAACTTCAGCTGGAAAACAAATCTTCCATGCACACTAGGTTATTGTTAGCCAAGTAGCTTACAAGATCGTGCTCTAATTTAAGTAAACTGCAAAGAACTGTATGTCTCAGATATGCTTTATCTCAGCCCCTTTGAATATCACAATGACTTTTTTCCTGCAGCACTATCCAGCATACCATTATTACTGAGAACTTCCAGAGATCTGAAAATCATTTATCACTCATAGTACTGCATGTAAGACAAGAAGAAATTACGGCAGCTCGAGCAGGAAATTTGCCTTGAACAATTCCTCTTTTCTCCAGTCTTAGACTGTATTAATCCAATATGAAGAAATTCTATGTGCTTTTTAAAAATGTATTTTCATAAATAACTCTCCAATGCTGTTATCTCCAGTGCAACACAAAAGATACAGCTTTAAAAGGAATTTAAAGCAAATCAGTTGTTTTGCCATCTTATTCATATCAGAAATAAAAAAATAGAATATATACAACAGGATTTGTTAGCATCACTTGATATGAACTGCTATCCTGTTAAAAGTTGACACTGCACATTTTGATTTTAGGTCCACACTTCACATTTTGGAAAACAAAGTAGTTATATAATTATATGCATGCATTTAAAAACAACACTGAGTTTCAGATCCATTAAAACTATTTTCACATCTCCTCAAAAGACTTTTTTCTGTAAATCTGCACTTGAATTTACCGGACTATATATTGAAGTAGATACTATATATATCTTTATCAAGATATTATCTTCATTTGCATTTATATTGCAAGTCTTTTGTAAATGTGCTCCATATTTGATTTTGTGGTTCATTACTGAGTTCTTCCCAACTTCTTTCTAAGAAGGCAGGCATTCATTTCATGCATCTACAATACCTGTGTTTTGGCAATTATTGCTCTTCTTATTCAGAAAAGGACCTTAAGCTGCCTCAGGAAGACTCTATGCATATAAAATATGTTAGATTCCATCTTCCTAGGTTTATCTGGGAAAAGTCCATCTCTATTTGTTTCCGTTTCATGTCCCCATGTCTAAAATATATAAAGATCACCTGTTTCTCTTCTTTCGATGTTCCCTGTTGGAATTTTCTGATTCGCTGCCACTGCTGGTGTTACAGCGGGACCGAGATCTGGAGAAGAGAAAAGAAACATCTCAGGATGAAATTATCTACAAATCTCAAATTATTGCAGTGCTAAACAGGGAAAGAGCAACACTGCAAAGACATTACCAGGAAAATCAGAATTAAAAGTCTACACCTGCAAGTCATATTATCTTCTTCTCATTAACTGATAGTGAACAACTACTGCAAAAGTAGCGCACCCAAAGTGTAGTGTCAGGTGAATGCTATTTCATTTTCAATTATTTCACTGTTTTGTTTTACTTTTTTATTTATTTTATTTTATCTCCCAGCATTCTTTGTGTATATGCCACAGCAATATGTTTCTCCAAGATGTGAAGTGTTGTATCTTTAAACTGCATGCATTCTGTCTCTTCTTCTTACATATTGTGATATACCCCAACAAAACGATACAGCAATTCTGATTTTGCCAGCAAAACAAAAAGCTCACAGATCTGTCTTTTTCTATTCATCACCTCAACTTCCACCTGGCCTGTAGTTAAAGTTCACATTTTTCAAGTGTCAAGCAGAATAAACAAAACACCACTGATTTTTATAAATACAGAGGGCTGAAGTGCACACACAGACTGGTGTGTACCAGCCCAGTTTTGAGATGACCTGATGCACAACTACAGAAATGGTACATCATGTGAAGAAAACAAAATAAAACAGTTACTTCTGTATTACCTCTGACTGCAAAGCTTCAAATGGTAAGGTGACTTTTATGCTTCTAACTATTACTGAAAAAGGCTCGTGGAACAGGCTGAACTACCTACAGGCAAACTGCTCTCAGTAGAGAGAAAGGCTTGGGCACTACTATCTGAGACCCTTAAATCCTTGATTGCATTTTGGAGCAGACAGACCAGCTGTCAGTGCTTTGGTCCTAGAAACCAGGACGCTGTTATTGTACCACTGGGCTAGGTCCTAAAAACTGGTATTCTCACCAAAACTTGGTTCAGACCATTCATTCTTCAGTGTGATGCTGGTCTCTGAGTGGTCGGATTCGATGATCTTAGAGGTCTTTTCTAACCTAAACAATCCTTTAATTCTATGAGTACCTCCAAAGAAAAACATACTTCTCTGCTACATTAACAGCCCAGCTAATTAATGAGGAAAGTTGACTGATATTAACATGAGCCAGTCTAGAAGGATTTAGAATATCAGAAGTTAGAATCAGTGATGGTCCATGCACTGGAAAACAGAATGTCTGTTTCTGGCTTTTCTTTTGCTCTTTGGTAAACCACTTTCATAAGGAGACAGATTTGTCAAACTACAGAATGTCTTAGAATAATAGGACAACTAAAGCCGAGGAAGATCAGTTCAACCCAGCTTGTCTGATGGGAATAAGCTCGGCAAAGTGACATTTCCCTAGAGGAGAAGCAGAAACCTCTCCCCATTCCAAAATTTCATGCTCACAATCTAAAGGCACTGAGAGGGTCAGGATAGCCAGGTTCCCAAGTAAAATGCACATGTTTCTGAGTGAAGCTAAAGTGGCAATAAAAAAGATGTATGTAACTATAGAAAATTGTAACCCCAAAGGAAGAAGGAAGATTAAAAGGTGGTGCTGAAGAGATTCACTCCAGCACAACAGAAGAGTTAAGAGCAATAAATGCCCTAGAATTGCAAAAAAAATATAGTTTTCTCCACCCCAATCCTATTGGATATTTAATAAATATTCCACTAATTTCAACATTAATAAGTCATTCAAGCAACACTGTTCTTTCACACCTTCAGGTCATTAGCATGATTCTTTTTTTCCACAAGTATTTTCTTACTGTGATTTAAGCAATTTATCCCATAATGTACCAAAGCATCAAAAATCACAGCATGGCCAGCAAAGTACAAGATAAAACAACCTATTTGATCAAATTCAAGATAAGCCCTTTCTCTAGCTTTTCAGGAATGGAAATCTGATGCATCTTTTGGATACTACACATCAAACTACCTTGTGTTCCCTGTCAGGAAAGCACTTATGAGGAGACGGAAGGGCTGCTGAGCTGTCAGCTGAGTGGCAGCTGCTCACGGTTGCTGTCAGAATATTATCTTTCACTGAATATTAAACACCAGCTTTTACTGAACTGAGTAAGATACCAAAACCTGAAATAAAGATGCTTTCCTAAGCCAAATGCAAGAACACATGAGATCATCCTAATCTCTGACAATTACAAAGTACCTTCTATCCTTCATTCCCTTTTTTTCATGGTCATGCAATATATTTAATATTTTGTAGGTAGTACACCTTTATGGTTTGATGCAAGGAGCAGGAAGGAAGGAAGGAAGGCATAATCAGTTTGGCAAGAGACACAGCAAATACAGTCCAGGAGAGGGCTTGGGGGGTTGGTTTGTGTTGCAGGATTTGGTATTTCAAAGAAACAGCTGGCAGAGAAAGCTCACATTCTGGTGCAGTCTATTTCTGACTACAATGAGAATACAGTAGCCAAATTCTGAGGAAGTGGAGAAGGTCTGTTGCAATATACAATAACAAACTATGCATTTGTATTGTAATACAGCAAGAACAGCTTTTGGGAAGGGGTCCCTTCTGAGCACTGGGGTTTTTCACCTGAGTGCTTAATTAAACCTTCTCAGTTTTATGTGCTGGACATCTGTCACAGCTTGTAATGGTAACCTTCTTCAAGAAAATAATCTGTTATCTGATGCAATAAGTACAAATTATGTTATCACTTTCTCTGACTTCCTGTGATTGTCTCCGAGATGTTTGTATCTCTGCCAGAGCTCGTTTCCCGTGCTTTAGCAGTGAATCAGATCCTGCGAGTGCCTCCCCTCTTTCTCAAGTTTCAGCAGTCTCTGATACTGAAATGCACTCCACTGTCTCATTATTCTGGCAGTGTGAGTAGAAGCATAGGAGCAAGGAGAAGCACAGAACAGTCATGACAGGATGACGTGGCAAAGATCTGTCAAAAACTGAAGCTGTTGAAGGCCACACCTGAATTCACATCAGCATTTTGCTTGGAATGTGACAATCAGTCAAGACTGAACAGGGGAGGGGAAAAAAGGAAAGCTTAAGAAAAAAGTCAGAAAAAATGTACAAAACAGTGAGAAAACAATGAGGAGTTACACATGCCTTTGCACCCACCTTTTGCAGAACAATTCATCTCAAATGATAGCACACTTGTTTTCAAATCAGATTAATTAAAAATGGATAGAGAGGCTGAAGAATTAAAAACAAATCTGTAGTTGCAAAATCTGAAAGCTAAAACTTCTGGAATTGACTTTCAAGTTGCAGAGGAGCCTTTAGTAAACTTTCACAAACTGCGTGTAGCATGGTGTAGTAACAATGTGCAAAGGTAGGCTGCAAGACTGAGTTGTGAGGAGGATATGCCACAGAGCATTTCAGCAAAAGCAGAATAGGAAAGAAAAAATTAAATGGGCATAACACAAAAAACTTTTAAACAATTAAGAAGATGGGGGAGAAGCAATGAAAGGAGGGGATGCAGTCAACTAAAATATGATCAGTACCTTCACTATAATTTCATAGCTACTATAGATCATATATTTACCTTCTCCTTTGCTTTAAATCTGAATCTTCACCACTGTTTTGATTTTTCCTGCAGCATTAAGGAAGTTTTAATGAGTTACCATTGAGTTACTTAATAAAAGTACACAAAACCACCCATCTTTAAAAAAAAACACAACAAAATTTTACCAAGACTTTTGTTTCCTTTTGTTTGTTTGTTTGTTTTTCAGCATAGAAAATAGGACATATGCTTTTTTTAAGTTTTCAGACACCTTTACAATAAATTGTAAAGGCGTAGTCGCACTGAAGCTCTCACTGCAAACCCCTGACTTGCAAGGATAAGCATAGCATTAGTTTCCTACTGTTTCCAACATACCAAGTCTGATGTTTCCCTCTTAACTCCAGTAAAAAGTGCACAAACAACACAGCTATTGTTATTAAACAGTTAGGAAAAGAAAGTGCATGAATAAAACCATGATTCAGGAAGACATAAATAAGTTAGAATCTACCTACTATTGTCAGTCTTCACAGTCTCTCACATGAGATAAGACTTTTAAAAACATTTTGTCCAAGAGAAAATTTGCTATTGGCATGACTGCCTGTCCACTGACTAGATCAACCAAATGCAAATCCCATATGATAAAGACTTTGAATCTCAAAAAAAATCCTGTTGCATAGTGCACAAACACTTTTCTTGGTATGAAACAGTTTTGCACTGCATATCTCAAGTCTTTTGTTTTTACAAAACCAAACAAGTGCTTCTGACAACTAAGGTAGCTACACATCAGACAACCTGTGCTGCACTTGACTGCGGTTGAGTTAGTTTTCTTCCCAGTGGCTGGTATGAGGTTGTGTTTTGGATTTGTGGTGAATACAGAGTTGATGATACAGAGGTATTTTTGTTATTGCTGAGCAGGGCTTACACAGAGGCAAGCCCTTTTCTGTTTTTCATACTGCCACACTGGCGAGGGGGCTGGGGGTTCATGGGAGGTTGGGAGGAGTCACCTGTCGTGTTGGGACAAGTGACCCCAACTGACCAAAGGGACATTCCAGACCATATGGCATCATGCTCAGTATATAATGTGGGGGGAAGAAGGAGGAAATGGGGGACATTTGAAGTGATGGTGTTTGTCTTCCCAAGTAATTTTTACATGTGATGGGGCCTGCTCTCCTGGAGATGGCTGAGCACCTGCCTGCCCATGGGAAGCAGTGAGTTAATTCCTTGTTTTGCTTGGCTTGTGCGCTCAGCTTTTGCTTTCCCTATTAAATTGCCTTTGTCTCAACCCATGAGTTTTCCAGCTTTTGCCCTTCCAGCTCTCTCCCCAGTCATACTGGTAGTGGTGTGAGTGAGGGGCTGGGGTGAAGCCACAACAAAATCTATTTGGGAAAGAAATTGCTATCAACACCTATGAGGGCTCTATCCAACAGGATAAATCACTTCTATTGCCTCAGACAGAACTACACTGATGTACCTGAGATCACTAAGCATACACCATGAATGAGTTTCTTCCCTCCTGTTCTAGACAGTTAATGGCATATAAAAAGGTTTGGAGCAGTTCAGAAACTCGTCCAGTATAAAAGCCCCATATCAAACTAGATTTTCTAATCAATAAAGCTCTGTTGTCAGAGATCCCTTTGCAAACCCCGGCTTTGAAAGCCAGGTAATCATTTCAGAGCTGTCAAGAGGAGATGTAATTCTCAGGTGATGCTCATAAGGCAGTCTTAGAAGACTACAAAGAATGTGGCACAGTATCTATGCTTGCTTATATTTCACAACAGATCACAGCAGCAGGTAGGGTGCCTCAGTGATGAAAGCAGCTTCTCAGCAGGACAAAACATCCCAGGTAACACACAGTCTCTAAATACTGCATCACTTCAGAACTGTCCCTGTAATTTGCATTTTGGACATACTCAAAGACCCACAGCTCAAGACTCTCCACTCACTTAGTTTTACTTCTCTAAGTTATTCAATTCAGCATGTACCAATTGAAAACACATTAAGTATTACATAGTGGTGTTTTTGTTGGTGTCCTCTCTAAAGTCACACATGGGACTGTTGAAGATAGCTTATGACTCATTCATTTAATCCTGGTGGCAGTTAAAGCAAAACAATGTACTTAAAGTATTGCTCTGTGTTGGAAGCTCATTGTCAAGCAAGGGACATCCATCAGTCCTTTCGTTCATCTAGCAAGAACAGCTGCAGAAACTGAAAGGATCTTGTACATGCCAATAATGAAATTTCTCATATTTTAACATCATTTTCGCAGTATCCAGAACAGCACAAAAGCAAACAACATGACCAAAGCTTCCATTTCGAAACCAGATGTGGTATCCTCACTCAGGTTTTTTATTTGATTGGCCCCTCAAATACCCCTTTTTCCAGGACCCAGCTGTGCCTCCAAGAGCTGAACACAGAGATGCAGGACCTCAAGTTTCTACAGTGAGAAGCTGACAGTAATTAATCCCAGGCTCTTACCTCCTCCGGACTGGTTGCCCAGACTCATTCTCGCTGCCACCTGATGGGTTCCTTCGGTGAGAGTAAGGAAACTTTGGTGATTTGCTGCGGTCATTTGGGGAATTATACAGTCCACTAAAGTTAAAAAGGAAGAGCAAACAGTCAGCTTTAAAATTTCCAGGCCAGGAGGCCAGCTAACTGAAATCTAGCTTACAAAAACAAGAAGGCTCACACCCACATGTGTACATATTCAGCTATATCTGCTTTTGTGTGTGCTATGTAAATACAGCTGGTACTGCTGTCTAGCAATAAATATATTTCTCTCTCCTAAATGTAGGAGAGACACCTCTTAGCATTGCCAAGCCAACAGATCTAAGCTTACAAAATGTAGATCCAAGTGTATCCATATTCTTTTAGCATAATAAAATTTCTATGCTTTAGTATGACTTATCCAACCCTGAGCTAGGTATTCAAATGCATCTCTATTCTTTGTTTTCTGCACCTCTATTCTTTAAGTTTTCTATGGGTATAAGTAAAACTTCCCATGTTCCTGTCATGACATATGTCTTCATCACAGAGCTGATGCTTGGGAACATGAAATAATTTTAGTTCCATCTCTCTGCCATTCATCCACACAAACATCTGCCAAGGGTGTGGAGCTGTTTCAAGCCCCAGGTTATGTGCTTTAGCCTAAGTGGGAGCCAATATGTTGGGTTATCACCAAATTACATGTAGATTATCAACTGCATGAATAGATTACCCTGTGGTACCTTCCCAGAGAAGTGTAAGGGCCTTTTCCAAGAGTGTAACTGAGCCTGGGATGGAGTATATATCACTCTTTAATGTCACTTGTCACCAAGGTGGTCTACTGCTGTTCTGCCACTTTTTGGAGGAAGTATGTTAAATTCAATCACGTATCTGTATGTAACATCACTTGGTCCTTTTCACAACTCTGTTGCAAAAAGATGCTAATTCTCACAAAATTCCACCTAATGTTTTTTTTTTTTTTGCTTTCCTTTCAGCCTCTGGCCTTCCAAGCTGGATACATTCTTCTTCACCTAATTCTGCAGACAGCTGATTACAGCACTGCTCTGCACAGGTGAAAAGTTCCCACAGTTCATCTCAATGAAAATTATTATTAGAAGTTGTCAAAGCCCCAGTGCAACATAGAGTCTGCTTATGTGTCTAAAACTGCATAGTCCTTTAGAATGCATAGACATGCTAAAACCCCATCCTACCATTCTTTGACTTCTGCAGGACCAAGCTTCCTGCTGTCCTGACTGCCATTTAAGCACTGGAGCCAAAATGTCACCAGATGACATGACTTCTTTAAAAATAACAAAAAAAAAAAAGTCTATCCCAGTAAGAGAATATTTGCACATTGCTTTGTCCTTACTCTGAAAACTACTGATGTTTACAGAAGGAGCACAAAGGGTAAATCATCATGGTGCCCCAAAAGACACCTCTGTGGAAAGCTGCTGGTGATTTTCATTCACTGATCACTTCCTCCTACATATACTTTTCTCATTTCTAATTGTTTATTTATCCATGACAGAACCTATCTACTTACATGCAATACAGATCTATCATGACCCCAATAACACACTATTATATTAATATCCTTCAGCCTACTGCTGTGGCATATTTACCATGGTACAATATCCAAGACATCATGTCCTGCCTTACCTCTGTGGACCATTTTCCTCCCACGGAGCACTTGATTTACTTCTTTGGGTTTCTGGACTGTTTTCATTTTTCATCTTTTTAAAGCTAAATAAAAGTACATATATATACATATATAAAGATAAATATATATATATATATATATATATATTTAAACCCCACAACATACAATCACATTTTCTCTCATACTGACCTCTTAAAAATTAATTTTAAGGGCATACAGTCATTACAGAGACCCACCCTGGTATTTAGTTATTTGTCTGCTATGTGAAAGAGGGCAAACAGCTGCTATATTGAAAAATGTCTCCTAGAAAGAAAGATCATGAGGAAGAAAAAAAAAAAAAGACCCAAAAAATCAGCTCTACAAGTTCATAATTAAGGTGGCTCTGAGTCAGAAGGATGGTCAGTCTTGTTTCAGAATAAACAAGAACAGACATTTAGGCAAGTCTAACAATAGGGCAAACACACAACATGCTCTCACAGTCTTCCATAATATGCAGTTAACAGATTATTGAATCAGAGGTTTTATCTGCTTTTTACTTCACATAGCTGTTGATGAAACTTTCTTCCATGGATTTACTTTAACACCCTCTTGAACATTTTTTTTAATCTTTGGCATATATAGTGCCTAGTAGAAGTATGCTCCAGTATTTAACTGTGGCATAAACAATTATTTAATTTTATTTCAAAACTTCCACCGGGCTAAAAACTTCCATCCTGTGTCGCTCACTGTTTCTGTGATTATACAAATAAACAAAAAAAAAAAAGGCAGCCCTATGAATGATGAGTCCACAATCACAAATTGAACACCGTATTTCTTTAATATACGTTTTTAACAACTGTCTAATCTCTTTTCCAAGTGAAAGAATCACAGATTACTTCATCTCTCCCAGTACATGAGTCACCGCATACCACTGATTATCCTTATTCATATTTCTCTACCATTTTTCCAGGTCTACAGTACCTACTTTACGATGGAAGCAACAATGGCACAGGGTAGTGCCTATTCAAAACTATTCAAAAAATGACAGACCACAGGTTCATAGGTTCACTGAATAGAATATTCTTCTCATTCCCTCTCCAGTAAAGGCTTGTGTTTTGTTTTTGCTGTAACTAACAATGTGAAAGAGCTGATTTCTCTGACTGCTGAAAGGTGAAGTACCAGGACAGTCAAGGTAGTCACCAGCTTGAGAGGTATATCAGTCTTTGTAACCAGCCTCTCATACCTATGGGAGATGGGGGTGAAAACAGCAGGATGCTCTAATTCTTCCTGTACTCCCATAATTCTCACAGTGTCCAGTTTTATAGCTTGTAACCCATTAATGCTCCCAGATGGACTGCCACTTCAAATGTTGGAGAATGGCTTTTAGCTGAAGCATGCTTTTGCACCCATGTCCTTACCAATGGCCAGGCATGGTTTTCAGGCATCACCATCTCTCTTTCTTCAAGAACAAGCAGTTCACCTGATACAGAACTGGGCAGCCACACTGATTTTCACTAAGGTCTTCAGTAATTATTACTGACAGCCTCCCACTACAATCATTAATATATCATATCTTTACAAAGTACAATTCAAGCAGAAAAAAATAAAAGATTTACAGTTGCTTATCAAGAGAAGGATATAAGCTGGAGTTCTTTGCTCAGAGCAGGAGGTGACAGACTCGGCATTATGAAGGAATCATGGCTACTTAACTCACTAATCTACTTTTAACCTTAGCCTTTGGTTACTACAGGTCATTGAGTTAATAATTTAATGCTCACATAGTGAACAAAATACAAAGCTACAGTAAGTCAGCAGGAAAAGAAACTAAATGGCACCTTATCAGGTAAATAATTTTCTTAATACTGCATCCACTAATTATTGACTCATAGGTGCATACAATCTATTCCCAGGCTCAGAAATATGTGCTTACTACAGACAAAACAAGTAACTCAGGGAAATATGTCTCTCTGTATTGCAAAAAGCAACTGATTTTGCACAGCATGAACTGCTGAACAATACTTATACTGAGCTCAAAGAAATGTGAACGCTGTTTTCAATCTTAAAAAAGTGAGAGAGAAATTACCTGGGGGGTGAATTTACTGCATTAAATTCTTAGGCCATTATTCATTTGGAGCAGACACATGCTTTACAGAGAGAAAGCTACAGCACGGCAGCCGTTCAGATACGAGTATTATCTCCAGGGATGCAATTGCAAGAGGTACTGAGTTCACTCAAAGTATCTGAAAAGGTTAGGATCTGAATTTCATGTGAGGTTATTGTTGTTGGGGCTTTTTTATGGTTTACTTTGAATTTATACAATTTATGTATAAGCAATCAAGTATCTCAATAGTGAATGAGATACAGTTAAACTATTAAAACTCAGCTTGTGAGAGCTGATGAAAAATGCTTTGCAAACATGACTGACAATTAATGCAAGAATTACAAAGGATGGAGCAAACTACCAAATTTGCTTCACAAAGCACATATACAGCTGTCACATATACTAAGCCTGGCAGACCTGAAAGGTGTTTTACATGGGCAGGCAGAGACATAGAGAAAAACAAATCAAATTCTAAAAGAAAAACATCTTCAAACATTTTTTTTTTTTGGTGGAACTGACTAACACTGTTCAAAACCATGACTCAGTAAGAATCTGCCTATGAATTGCTTTTAAACTGCCAAGGTAAGAAACTAAACCCAAAAACCTTACAGCTGCCATATTGAGACACCCTTATTTTGTTTCTTCCTCTAGAGGCTGCCTCCCATTTCTTTTTAACAGTTCACTGCTAAAAATTCATATACAGCATTTGGAGCACAAGGTGTAGTGAAGGGCTCCCATGCCTCCCAGTACAGCCATCTCTGCACTATGGAATAATGGTACTGCTTGCTTTTCATTTTTCACTCTCCTAAAAAATCCCAGAAAAACAGAATGGTGGGATCCTGTCAGGATCCTCTGGATGTAATCTGGTCCAACTGCCTGCCCCATCAGGCCCACACAGATTCAGTTGTCCAGGACTATTCCCATACAGCTGTTGAATTTTCTCCAAGGATGGAGATTCCACCACATCTCTGGGCAGCCTGTGCCAGCACTTAGTCATCTTCATATGGAAAAAAGTATTTTCTGATGTTCAGAGGGAAGCTCCTCTGTTTCAGTTTGTGCCCATCACCTCTGGTTCTGTCACTGGGTACCACTGGAAAGAGACTGGCTCTGTCCTCTTTGTGCCATCCCTTTATTTATATACCCTTACATTGTTTTCTTCTCAGTGGCCTCCCTTCAGCATGAAAATCATGAACTTTCTTGTAACCTATGATCATTATTTTCTAAGAATATTGGATCCAATTTCCCTGAAAATGAGGAAGCAATTAAACCCAGCTCTTCTTCTGGAGGTCAACTGTTCTAAATATAAGGCAATAGGAAAGACTATTCACTAAGTATTTTGTAGTAAATATATTTTTCTTCAAAGGTCAGCCCAGATACCTAGCATGTGAAGCCCATATCTTCATTGCAGAGACAAGGCCAGAGTTACTCAGTTAAAAAAAAAAAAAAACACAAAAAACAAACAAACAAAACCAACAAAACAAAACAAACAAACAAACAAACAAACAAAAAACAACCCAACCAACAAACAAACAAAAACCAAACCAAACGAACCCAAAACAGGGTTACTGAGGATGAAGAGACAGACATTCAGGCAACCAAATAAAAAAGTGAGGTGCTGAGGTTTTGACTCATTGTTTTGTTAGGTCACTCTTTTTCTGATTCAGGTAACAAATTCCATGTAAAATTAATGGTGGGGATATAAAACCCCTTCTGAAATTGAGCCTTATCTCTTGCTTTCAAATATGCTTAATTACTAGAGATGTGCACTTCAGCACTAAGAAGTAGACATAGCAGATCACACAAATTCAGAGGAGCCCTAGCAATTCACTACTTCTATGGATCAGGAAGAAACACTCATGAGTTTTGTAGGAAATGAACAGTGTAACAGGTACCTGCCATATTAACAGCCTTGATGGAGAGGAGCCCATGCTCAGCTCCTCCCTGCCCACACATCCCAAGCATAGCTTGCCTAGTTCAGGGACAGAAGACCCCTGCCCTGAGGGCTCTGACAGCCAGCCCTCAGACCCCAGGAGAGGGACTAGTAGGACTTCACAGAACTATCCTGACCAGTGCCCTTTGGGTCATTAACAGTTTTTTCCTATTTAAACCTGGAACTGTCTGCCTTCCCATTAACCTGTGCTGATTTATGGTTTTCAAACCCTCTGTCTCTTGAAATCCCTGTTCCACACTCATCAGAAAATCAAGGTTTTATAAAATCAATTACTGGGCAATATTTCCTGACCTTTGACAGCAGATCAGATGGTACTGAACTCAAGGGCAGCATAAACTGTTACTAATTATTACTAAATGTGTTCCTCTATCCAATGCAATATGCAATCTCTTAAAAGCTGTAAGGAAATGCTGATATATGTACCTTTTAACTGGAGAAGGTGCAATAATTTTGGTGGTTCCTTCATTTTCCCCATTTGTTGTAATCTGGCTCATGTCTTTAGAACCTGAAAAAAGAGCCAAAAAGAGAACAGTCCTGTAGCATAAATGCTTGCACATCTATTCAGCGTAATCACATACTGAACACAGGGCAGCTTGAGAAATAAAATGACACACATGATATCTGGTGTATGCTGTACTTACTAAGCGTGTACAAGGATCACACATTTGTGTCTTATGCTTGAGTTTAATGTACCAAATGATAAGAAAGTTTAACATGGTGTGCATTCATTACTCTTCCACATAAGACAAAGTGTGAAGATGTTGTTCTTAAAGGGACATTATGCCATAGTCGACAGAAGGGAATTCTCTGCTCGATCAACAATGAGAAGAAAGGTGTGAAAAGAGTAATTCTTCCTCTGATCTCTAAAAGCAGAAGAATGTCTACGGCCAAAAATCACAAATAAATAAATATAAAGCAGATAAGATCAGGAAGCAGAAATTTCCGACCTTTAAGGAAGGTACTGGTGGTGAAATGAAAATGGATTAGGTCAAAGTGTTAAACTAAATGGATATCTCAGGACTTCTCACCATATTTTTTCCATCCAGATACATTTAGCTTGCCCTTCCCAGGCCATCAAATACACAAGATAAAATAACGCCCTATAACATTGTGGGCCACAAAAGTATTGAAATCAGCAAAGATATGGCTTTTTCAAACAAAATAATTAATTTCAGTACATCAACTTTTGGAGCAGCCAGCACTAGTAAATCCTCAAAAAAGAAGCAGGTGCTTCTCATTGTTGATTTTCTATTCTATTATTTTAACAAGTATTTACCTGACGGAAAACCAAAGAGAAGTCAACATATCAGTGACTATCGCACACTGGCACAGCCTAGCCAGAAGTACAAAATCGGTTTCTACCGAGACAAGATCTCATATTAGCTGTGTTTGATATCACTGTTCCCCACAATGAGGACAGTGGATTTGATTTTTTTTTAAACAAGAAAGCTCTTGCTGTACAATTCTTTTGTATGAATAACAAGCTTGATAAGGAGCTTTCTGTCCACACTTACAATATGTACCACCTGGTGTACCTTTTACTAACTACAGTACTGTTCTACCAAACTGTGTATGATATATATTATTTAATATAAAAGAATGGACTCCAGAAAAACTGTCCAAACACTAACACCATGGGAACAACTTATCTATATGACTGTTTCTTGCATGCTGAGGTAACAGGCCTCTCCAAAATACCTTAGATAGCCAGAAATCTCAAACATCTCATTTGTAGCAGGTTTTCCTAGTTGTTTACCATTGGTTAGATAAGGCACTCTCAGCATTGTCTGCACTGAACTTTCCCAATAAGGTGAACGCACGCACTTCAATTTCCTTTTACAGCCACCTTGGTGCTGATTTGTGCATTCAATTCAAGCAGACTATTACATTTTTAAAAACTCAAGTGTCCAAAACCATAGCAGTCAGTCAAGCTAGTTAGCTTGTTATGCCTGTTTCTTATCAACTAAAGCCATTTCACTGACATTATCTGGAAGTAGTGTTTGTACTTAAACCTAGTCACAAGAGCAGAGGATGGTGTGATCAAACCTAAAACATGCAGTAAGAGCTCATGCACCATGTGCCCCTAAGAGCCTCTAAAAATGAGTGGACTTCCACAGCCTACTCTGTGATAATGTTTATTTTTCATGTCAGTTTCCAAGCCTGTAGCCTTAAGGCTGTGTATACATCACACCCCACACATGAAATGCAGAAGTTTTCACATCCATCCTTTTATAAAAACAGGGATTTAAATTAAGCTTTAAAGTGTAAGGCTTGAAGTTAATAAATAAGCAAATAGACAAAACCATCCCAAGATGCATTTCCTAAAAATTTAACTTTCAAACTCAATCTCACAATTTTCTAGGAAAAGATTTATGACTTTGACTGTGCCAGACCAACAGTTCTACCTACCATGACTGAGACATCTGTAGCAGTATGAGTGTTAGTCACAGACTGTGACTGCCTATGATTGCTTGGGGATTATTATAATACAGGCAGTACTGTATTTGTAATACCCCCACCCAATTCTCCACCTGGCTTTTGAATCAGAATGCCAGCACTTTTTTACACCAGTTTATACAGATATCCAGAGTACAAGGCAGGAACAAATCAAGTCCTCAGCTACAAAACTACAACAAACCCTAAGCAGTGTGTTTTCCACTGCTGAATAAACTCAGGCCCATGGTAATAGGTCTGGCCACATCAGTGTTTGTCCTGAGAGGATGTTCCCAAGGAGCTTTTCATGTCCAGCACTCAGCCAAAAGAATAATGAATGCTTTCACCCTATACACTGTGGGGAAAGCTGAACACTATCAGCCTTGGCCTAAGAGGGTAAGGCAGAATAATGAGAGAACCTGTTTGAACTCATGATTTGCAATTACAGCAAAATACAACTGTAATTCTCTTTCAGATGAAATGGGGAGAAAAGTAAATGAAACAAGTTACACGTATTTCACTTATACGACTTTACAGAACAAAAAAAAAAAAAGTCCCTAACTGTACACCAACTTGAACATCAGCCTGAACATACAGCAAAAAAACCTGTATGTACTAATATAAAAACATACTCTAAAACTGATATAAAAGCACGGCCATTGCAGTTTCCTGATCTGATTTTTCAACTAACCCTAGAGCAACTAAGATATGAAAAATATTAAGCAAGTGACAAAATGGAGGTTACTGCATTTTAAACCACTGTAATCTGGATTCTAGGAAAATAATCTGCCATGCTAAACCCAAACTGTCTGCGCTGTCTATCCTATCAGGGGAAGCAATCAATAGCACTGGCTTTTATACAAGAAAGACAGTTTTTCTCTGTTCACAGTATTCAATCCCTCTGTTAAAGCCAAATATTTTTACTGAAAATACAAATAATATTTTCTATCATTATCTTGTCACCTACTCCAACTCTTAAACCAGGGTTCACCAAGTGGCTGCAGTCCTAATGAGTTTAGCATACTTTAATGGACCAAAGAAACAAGGAAACTTTATTGCTTAGCTCTGCAAAAGATAGCTAAACCTCAATCTTCAGGTGACAGAAAGAATATAAACAAAACCCACATCTCAGATAACTGTTTATAACAGCAGAACATGTATACAAAAAGAAAGAAGGGAAAAGATTTTAATGAGATGCCAGAAGTTGGAGGCTTTAGCACTTCACACACATTTATATGATGGAGGCAGTGCCAGTTGCATATATTACAATCATGCATTTGTTCTAATTATCCCCAAAAACACTGCAGTGGTTGGTCCCATTACTGGTACCAACAGACAAAAAAAAACCCCACCAAAACCAGAAAGGCTAACTGAACTGGTTGCAGAATGAAAGCCTTTGATATACTTTATTTTGGAGCCTTAAGAAGAGAGAAAATAAGTCAAGAGACAAGTGAAGAAAGATGCTGAGCTCAGAGAATGTGGAAAAAAGAGCTATTTCTATGTTGTTCTTGGATTTTGGGAAAATAAATGGAACCCTGATTTTCATTCCATAAAACTAAATTATAAGCCATGTCCAGTTGGATCCTAATTTAAGTGGCATTTCACAGAAAACACCTGAAGAAATGCACAATACATACAAAACTAAAATCACCCTGTTTAAAATGTTGAACACGGCTTATTTAATCCTGTTACACCATACCAGAAAAGAAACACCAAGAACAAAAGATTAACCATTAATGATACTCATCTGCAGAATCTCATTATGCAAAAGGAATATTTATTTTAAAAACAAATGTCATATTATCATACTCTCAAGTATTTCATTCAATGAAACTTCTACATATCTCATAAAACTTATTACACCACCAGAGTAATTTCCAAGATAAAAATTAGTTTGTAAAATAAAATCTATTCTGGGTTAATATATTTAATCAAAGGATGTTTAAAATATATCAAACAGTCTTGATTTATTGTGTGAAATGGACTTTGCTATATCCAAAAACAATTTTCAGTGAAAAGGGAAGGATTTATCCTAGTGACATGCAATAGATTGTCACATTTTCTGACACAAGGAGGAAAAGTAACGTTAGTCTTCATTCAGCTTCTGAAATCCTGTTTAAATGGAGAAAAAGTATTCAGTGTGTATCACTGTGAATAGCCAAGGACAAAATGGAAAAATAAAGATGACAAAATATGCTTATTTATAAGGACAGATGGAATTTGAATGACATAGCTCTGTTTCCTTAGCCCAGATTTTGAGTGGGAAATGAAAGAAATAAACTTATTTAACATTAGTATAATTTGACATAATGCACCTGCCTTAGTGGAAAATAACTGCACACGTGGAACAAATGGGTAACCAATTAAGTTGTACTAAAAGCAAAACATCCAGATGGGTGATAGAGATTATACAACTATATATAAGTAAAATGGTGACAAAGCAGCTTTTTTATTTTAAAGGGAAACAAAATATTTAAATCCACCAGAAGAGCAAACAAAGAATTCTGCATCATGTTACATCAGCAGAAGAGGCTACAGGAAGGTTTCAATTTTCCTCACAATTCCAGTCAAAGAGACTGAAAAAAAAATGAACAAACACAACACACACAAAAGCACAGAGGCACACCTTTGCAGCAACACAGACTGACTTATGCTGCGTGTGCTAAGGCAAACGTTATTTCAATTTAAGGACTGAGTTTTACCTGATAACTTTACCTCTTAACAGCCACACAAATTTCCACACAACGGAATTGAGGACTAATAGGGTGGGCAGTGCTGTTTGGCTTGAACTCCTACCCAAAGACTGGGACAGTCCAGTTGAACAAAAGTCTAAATCACCAAGTTCAAGGGCTAAGGGCTTATGGCTTCTTGACCTCTCAGACATTGGCAGACACAACAAAAAGATAACAGAATCAAAAAGCAATCAAAATCCTTCTCCTTTTACTCTAAACTAAATAAAATAAAATAAAATTTAAAAATAAAACTGTTGTAAACTGCTAGTATTTTCCAAGGACTATACTTTTAGTTATGTTACATTTCAAGACCCAGTGCAGCTAAAAGGCAGAACACACCAGCTTTGGTTTTGAGTCAAAAGACAGCATCCAGGATAAACATGGGAGGTTTCCAGAGGCGTATGTCTACTCCCTGTTCAAAAATAGATTCTCAAAAGTTTATAGGGGCATATTAACCCATAAAAAAAGATAATTTTTTTTATATTTTAAAGCCCAGACAAGCTTTTTCTCAAACAGCTAACACACACACACACACTTAACTCCATGCACAAGTTCAACAAAAATGCATGTGCCTTCTGTCATAGATGAAGCTGAGCATACCCATGTAATCACATGCAGAACTGGAGCTTGACATCTCTATTATAAAATTCCAGGAAACATACATTATTCTAAGCATGAGTCCTGTGATCCATGCTTAATCTTACACAGTTCCTCTAACACTTGTAAAAATTTCTAGCTTCCTCTGACATCTTCAGCATGCAGAATAGATTTCCAGCTCAGACATCTGAAACATGTTAAAATTGCCAAGGGCATAGCACTAACTTCTCTTCCACTTAATATCAAAGTAAAGCGATATTGCTCTTGAACTGAGAAGAGGATGCACAAGAGAGACACCTTGGGTTAAGCAACCTGAATAATGGGATACTAACCAAGACACACAGGTATAAAATTCTTTTGTGAGAGACAGGTCTCCTGAAAAGAAACATGTTCCTACTGACTGTTTTCAAACTTCCCTTTCAGCCTTTACATTAGACCGACACACATGGAGTTTTATCATCTTTAAACCACAGCAACTGCAGTTTTTGTACCCCATTAGGTTTAGATATAAACCCTGACCTAAGGCAAAAGACACACTCCATTCTGAGAGATTCCTGAGGACACTGCAGCAGTTCTGAGTAAACTATAGAAGACTAAATGAACCCAAGATCAAATAAGACATCTCCCCAAAGGCTGAGCAGACAAGGACTTACCTGTCTGTTGTGTTCTTTTGGGGTAAGTCTTGCTGCGACTTCTTTCAATGCACTGGTTAGGCCGCGGGAGCTGCACTGAGGGGTCTCTGGTCATTCGCAAAGATGTTTTGCCACTTGAAAACACAAAGTCATGGGAAAACATTTGGAAAAGTTATCAAAGAAACAGAGGATCTTTAGACTGGAAAAAAGCTCTGTGGGGTTTGGGTAGCATGTTTTGTTAGCTATTCACTTCTCATCCCAACTTTGGTTCTGCTGAGTAGCACTACCCTGAATTTTGGGTTGAATCAGCTGGCAAAATCATCAAGAGATTGGACCAACCTCTTTCATATTTTGCATTTTCAAGAGGAGCTAAGGCACTAAAACAAAATGTTGGTTTGTTAGGAGTAGGTCAAGATAGCATGAGCTTGTCTAACTTAGAATATTCTAACATATGACTTTCTTAAGTAGTTTAATTTCTTCCTAATTCTTTCTGTAAGTTTTCACCTCAGGAAAACATATTTAAATTTTTTCAGTCCCATCCAGTATTTCCCTGCCATGTGGAATGACAACCTCAAAGACTGCAAAACAAACTGTAATAAAGGGCTCTCAGTAGCCCAGATCCGAACTGTAATAAATTGAGTAAAAGTCCTGATTCCCATCGACAGTAAGGTTCTTCTTCACTGCACAACTTAAATAAGCTATTAATTTTAAATATATTATTTTATGCTCATTTTAATGTTCCTCTCCATGTAACTAAGCAGAATATAGTGCTTATCAAAGAAATGTAAAATAGGCCTCATGTTCCTCCCCAAAAACTCCATGTTTGCTTCTGAAAACTTACTACAAAAGAGAAGTAAGTTTTACTATTAAATCACTTAACATCTGCAGTTTCATGATTTTTGAAGGAACAGTTACTGTACTAGAAAGTACCAAGCAGCTATATAGGTTTTACATATGGAGACTTCCTGAGTTATGTGAACAGACTCCATTAAATACTGTATTTTCACCAATAGCTCTACACAGGTAGTCAGCACTGCAGAAATTTTATCTCCTCAAAATTGTAAAATAATTAAAGGACACAAGTTCCCAAATTCTAACACTATATCACAGTAACGCTTTTTTTTCTTTTTGTATTCATTTTAATGGTTGCTCCCAAGTTAGCCAGAAAATGCTTCTGCTCAGCTTCTAAGTTTCACAACCATGACAATCTCACAAATAGCAGACGCAGTTTTAACAAAACATCTGGGAATAGGATCTTTCTCTCCCCCTAATACTTCCAAAGTATCTGATCTTAAGACAAGGAAATTGCTTTCCTGAAAACTATCTGCCACATAATGAGAAATACCTAGAAAATTAACACACCCCACACACACACACATAAAAACAAAACAAACAAAAACCCAACAAACAACAACAGCAACAACAAAGAAAAACAAAACAAACAAAACCAAAACCCAACCCAAACAAACAAAACAACATGAGAAACAAAACAAAAACAAACAAACAAACAACAAAAACAAACAAACAAAAAAACCCACCAAACACCAAAACCTACAAGACCAGCCAAAAGATAATATTATGGTCCCCATACATACACAGACAAATGGTGGGATTATGGTTTCTGCTTTAAACTAATGATGTGTACAGATACATAGCACTGTCACTGCTTTTGGTGCTACAACAGAGTCCAAAGGCAAAGAGGGAAGACAGTCAAAGCTGATGGATATGCAAAGCAAAGAGAAGATTCTCAAAGAACATGAAAATGCTGTAACTACTGCACTGAATTCTAACAAGAGAGTTCATGTCAGTCACCAGTTGATTATCACTATTTATCATTAACACATTTACTAGAACACCCACTCAGGTCAGGAGGACTCCACAAGAAATCACTGCAGCAATACAGGGAAGACTTCATACTAGCAGAGAAATAAATACTTTAATGTTTTCTAGATAAAACTAAGATTATAAACACAGCTGTCAGTAATGCCCATCATACCAACACGGCAAGCCACATCATAGGCCACCCTGGAAACTTATTAAAAAAATCAGATTAAGTGCACTACCAAGAGCAATAGCTCAGATATAGTTAAATGCTTCATGCCATGTGTTTTTTTTAATTGATTGGAAAGTTCTTGTCTGTTCAAAGCTTTCTCCTCCTCAGCTCCAGTGCCCTGCTCCAATCTGCTGAAATGGTCCAACAGAGAAAGTTCATCTGCAGTACTCCCATGAACTCCTATACACTGTTACAAATGGGGTAATGCAGGTCAGGATTCAACTAAGAAACCCAAAAGGCTGTACAACCATTTCCCTGTTATCTGCAGTAAGGAGAAGCTGGATCATGCCAGATAACCCAAATAGTCTGGATTATGGAATACATACAGTGATCCTTTCTGAAGATCAGATTCAGTCAGATGAGCTCAGACTCAGAACTAGCACTACAAGAAGATCTTACATCCAAGGGTAACATCTGAGTTTGAATTCTGATTGATGGAGCGCAAGTGTAATAGAGCTACTATTACACAAAACTATTACTACCTACCACTGCATACTAACTGCAATCCAGGAGCTACTGGAGAAACTGGGTATTCTGGTTTCCTTTGTTTTCACAAAAGTCTTCCTAAGAGGCAGTGACAAAGATCTGCTTAACTAATGATTACCAGCCTTACTCATTACGATCCATGTATTTCGTCTATGTATTTCTTGAGTGATGGTAGAAGCAGTGCTCCCTATACACTCTTGGGCTGAGTGTATGGATTCAGCATCTTTCATGGCTTATAGTCTTGAACATTCATCCAATTTTGCCACCTATTCCACTCAAAAAAGATATACCCTTCTTTTGGTACTCCCCACTTGTCAGGAAAACCCCTAATTTCAGGACTTATAGGGAGACACTGATTTCAAGCACTGCCAATGCTGCTCTCACTTTTACTACAGATCTTAACCAGTTCTAGGGATCTGGAGAATGAGAAGAAACTTACATTTGTCCCCAAACTGCCAGACTCCCAAGGAGAGACTGTTAAAATGGCCCTGATTCATGCTTTGTCTTCAGAACTGCTTTGGATCATAGTCTGGGTGGGGTTTTCTTTCATTGGAAGGAAAGAGGAGAAAAGAATGAATGAAGAAGAAATGAACTGAAGTTTAAACAATTACATAAATTCACCTGTACCGCTGTTTATAACCCATGGATCCAAACTTGCTGAATTTTCTTGACAGAGAGTTTGATTCATTCTCTGGCACTCTGTGTAGTTAAAAAAAATAAAACGACAAAGTCACATAGCTAGGTCTTAATTGTGGTTCCCTTCCCAAGTCAGGAAAAGAGAATACAAACTTTTGGCTCAAAAAAAATTTTTTTTCTGCCAGTTCCTCTTCATCCTTACCTCCAGACGGACTCTTATGGGCTGAGAGTCTCCCAAAGCCATCTATTTATCCCTTCCTCTTTTGACTACATAGTTTTTTATTTCAGGGTCAAGTGTAAACTGCTGGCACCAGCAGCCTTTCACTTAATATTTCACAGAAGCAGGAAAACCCAGCATGCCACATAGTGAGGCTGAAGGAGGGATTCAGAGCTTATTCCTTTACAGCACTCCTAAAGTCAGCCATTGACTGGTTTCTAATTAGACACTGCACATTTCTCTTGGTGTTTTTTGCAACAGTAAAATAAAGTGCTTTGAGATGTGCACTACTGGGAAGATTTTATACACTTCAATAAGTAAGCAAAGCATTATGGAAATTCAATAAGTTTCTACGGAAAAAAAACAAAAGCAAGTAAATAAAAAACCCCAACCCAAACCAAAACCAAACCAACCAACCAACTAAACAAACAAAATTCTGTGCCCTGTAGAAAATAGTACTGTCTAAAATCCAAAGGCTTCGCTCAAGCCAATGATGCAATAGAAAATTTGATGGATAAATACATAAAAATCTATATGTCAGCTTAAATCCTGCCATATACATTTGTGGACACTTCTATTAAAGCCTGATCTATGCAACCTGAAATACTGTTTTCAAAAGAACGCTAAGATAAAAGAAACCACCAAACTACTCTATTTTAAAATCACTGTTTTACATCATTGTAAGAAAAGGAAAGGCATTGGTTTTTAAGAGCATTCTATAACCAAGAGTAACAACGTGTTTCCAGACAGCAAGCCTGTGTTACAACACTCTGTAGGTATAATAAGGTTCTCATTCAGTGCAGTGGCCCTAAAGAAGCCACAGTTTCTCTATCACTCACCTGAAAAATGTATGATGATCTACACAGCATTTCCAGAGATGTTTGCAGGTGACCTTGTTACGTGCTTCAAAAAAGAAGGAAGTTTCATTGCACTGAAAAAAAAATAAAACAAAACAAAAAAAATCAGTATTCTTATGAGGGATTCTGCAAGTGAAGTGAATCTCATCTGCTGAACACAAATATCATGTCAGTCCACATAAGAAAAGAGTGTAATGAAAAGGAGGTTCTATAATTCGTAGAATTCTTTATGTAAAAGAGATTTTTGAAAAACAGAAGAGAAAGGAGATTCTAGAAACACTTCTGTTCCTTCCATTCTTATTTACAGACTCAGCTTTTTTCCCAATTAAAACATAAAAGTGGGATTTTTCAAACATTATGTTTCTGATGTTTTTTTGAAACTGCAGCTCAGATGTTCAAAAATATTCTCTTTAACAGTTTACAAAAGAGCAAGAATAAATGAAAGAAACATAGAAAGCTGAGATTTATGATAAACTAATATGATGCAAAAACACAGAAAATGCACATAACATACATGTAAGAAGAACCAAGGTAACCTGGAGGGGAAGGAGAGAAAGAGAGGAATGAAAGTTTATTTTAAAAAAGCTAACCTCAGAATAATTGAAAATGCTAGGAAAAATGTAAAGTCATAAAATCCACCTTAAAATCTCTTAAGGGAAAAAAGTATTCAAAGCTCAAAAACCCAATCTCTGGGAACTGGCAGAGAAAAGAGAAGTGAAACACATATAAACTACAAACCACTTCCAACAGACAAGATGAAGGAACAGACACGTCACACTGCTTGTTTTCAACAGGCTAAACATTCAAATATGATCACAAAAAATATACTTTCATATATTTGTCACCCAGTAAACTTAAGTGCTCAGTTTTGTATCTGTGATTTGCATAAAGAATGAGTAGTCTCACTCAGGTCAGTGTGAGACCTCAGCGTGGTACAACAACACTGTCCATAACAAAACTGAGCAGTATGACTCATACCGCTGTCAGCAGCTGATTTTAGGAAATCTGTGCCCTTGCATTAATTGTACTTCTGCAGTGCCATGCATATGTAAGCAGAGTTCTGGCAGGTTTCTCCCACTCCTCATTTAATGAGGTATGGTGAGCTGCAAGCACCTTGCAAACTGTGAACTCATTCAGTATGTTCTCTAGAGTTCAAAATTTCACCTATAGCAAAAAAAAAAAAAAATTATATCTCTATTAACAGCAGTCAGGCAGGCTCACAAATTCACAAAATACCTTCCTCAAGCAGTCTTTCCTTCATCTTGAAACAAATAACAGTAAAAAAGACAGAATTTTGCACCTGTGGTTAGAATAATTGAGATTTCATTCACTGACCAAAGAAAAACAACAACACACTAATTGAAAACATACACATGAGCTTAATTTCTCCCATGCTTTATTTTAGGTAAATGGCTGGCTAACACAGTCCCACAGAATAGCCAAGGAACTAAAAACATCCTATAGTCTGACCCCAAAGCACATTTTTCTCTGCAGGGCATCACATGAAAAAAGAGGAGTACAGGGTGTACAGTAGAACATCTGACTACTGAGAATGCTGAAACCCAGGATTCATCTGATACTGTTATGCATTTTATATAATGATTCAGTAGTACATTAGTCCCATAAATACATTCCTACAGTTCCTCTAAATATAAATTCAGTTTTGATAGGGGTCATCATCTCTCATTTGCAGGAATCAAACAGTTTAATTTAGAACAAATACAAATTTAATTTATAAAAAGTATCATTCAAGACTCCTAAAGATTCTGGAAGATTTTAGGAGAAAAATAAGTTACTTCAGTAGTAACCATATTGCTCTTTCTGACAACTAGAAACAAGAGCTTGCCCACTGAAAGATCATAATGCATTTTTACATTTTAAAACTTTTAAAGAAAACACGTCCAGAGTTACTTTACATTTGCATATTTTAACATAGCAGAAAAGAAGCTTCAGATTTCATGATCTGATTTAATTGCAATTTCTATACCAGACTGTCATCTGATGTGATTTCGTATAAACCCACGCATCTACAGTCATCTTTTAAAGAACAATATCATCAGGCCTGTAGTATTGCAAACTTTGTGCAATATGATGAGTCAATTTAGCTTCTGTTAGGAAAAAAAAATCAATAACTCACTTTTAATATGCATCTTGCTCCTTCCTCATCTACTCCTAAATTTTACTTTTAGGCAAAGAATCCTCTGCTGTATTTAAATTTATTTAATTTTATAATCTCACAGTAGAGAGTTTCTGGGATGTCAGAGGGCAGAGAAAAGCCAGGGATGAATTTTTTTTTTTTTAAGGTAATTTTTAAAAGCAAGTATTTTTGCCATAGCTTACTATTAGACCAGTTTGAATGCCACTGGCATTTAGTGAAAGATTCCCATCAAGGAAAAGATTCTACTTGTTCAAGAAAAAATCTTGATGATTAACTACATGCTGAAGCATCTAAATTTATTATTCAGCAATCAAATGCACTCAGGGAAAAAGCATAACCCTACAGATCCAATTTATCAGAAAGTTACAGAATTCATATATGGAAAGAACGCAAATCATAATTCATCATTTCTCACCTTATTTGTGAAGGATTCAGTAAGTTACTGCAACTAAGTCCATCACAACACTGCTTACAGCACATCTACGTTTGGGACTTTATTTACGTTTTAAGACTATTTAAGGTTTGCAAGAGTACTGCCATTACCCTCACAATTTATAAATGCATATATAAAAATTAAGCAGTACTGAAAACAGTAATATCTTTCAGGTTTAACCCCTCTCCCCTAAGAGAACAAATTGATTTGGACAGGTAAAGCAAGGATAACCTCACCTGTTAAGACCATGAACTTTTGTTTTAAATAAAAGGCAACATTTTTAGCATTTGGAATATTATGGTTTCCTACACCTAGTCAGTGTTAGCTGTTTTTTTTCCTTACTATTCCCATATATCTGAGCCAAAAGACACAAAGACCTATTATACTTTTACTAATGAGTTATAGGAGATGACAATTCTAAACTCAGTGTTGCTTGGTGCCTCACAAACTTCCACATGCTACTCATCTTGTTGCTTTCAGAGCGATCAGTGCACTAAAGGTGAGGCATTGTAAACCATGAAACCTCACTGCTTCCAGAGCAATCCTGGTCATTTACAAAATTTAAAGATCCTTTGAACCATCTTGCTCTTTGACTATTCTTTCAGGAAGCCCATTACACTCATCAAACAAGTAGAAAACAACTTATTTTTCTATGGTTATTTTCGATCCTCTCTGTGACTTGCATAAGCAAAGGAGTCGGCAGGACAATGGGGTCAGAGGCTGCAAAAGGATAGGCATAACCCTTGCAGCAGTATCCAGCTGTTGAGCTGTTTGACTCACCTCCTCCTGAAAAGGGCATACATTAAAAAAATGTGAGGAAAACATAAAAAATTCCTCTCCTTTTAGATGCTTTAAAAACTTGCCTTGTAGTCTCCAAAACATGCTAAAGTTCACAGTGCCATAACATCACCACCATTTTTACCCATAGGAGGAGAGAGAGACTAGAACAGTGGATGCAGATAGCCTGACTACACCACAGGCTTACACATAGATGGACACTGAAACCTGTAGCCGCAGCCCTTCTCTGTTTTATGCTACCCCTCAATTCACCCAGAAGACTGATCTGGCAGGGCCTTTAAGATCTCCACTAAAGAGCTGGCAATTGGTACAGTGCTACACTACAGTGCCTCCATCCCTTAACTGAAAGACTGAAAGCAGGTTACCAATGCCTTCAAAGGAGACAAGTAAGAGTGGTCACTGCTCTGCCTAACCACAAAACGCCTCTGGAACTGGTGGAGCAACTACACTAGTCAAGGAGCGCCCACACTGTGCTTTTCAAACAGCTCCCAGCTTGCTTTGCCATGCCAGTATGATCACATAGATTTCAAGCTCAGAGCTGCTTCGTGCCCAGATAGCCCGATGCCTAGAGAGGGCAAGCTCAAGTCCAGCTGGAAGAGAATACACACACTTAAAACGACAGTTCTTCCCCCCCAGGGGCCAGAAGATCCCTTGTTTGTGAAGTCTGTGGATTACTCCAAAGAAAAGAGGGTCATTTCGGTAGACTTACACCCATTCCACTGCACCCACCTACAGAGCAAAACCAAGGTGAAAAACCTATGATTCAGAGCAGGCTTTAGCTGCTATAATTTATGACAAGACATATATGGGATCTCATTAATCCAGGCTCAGAAAATGAAATAAGAAAGCCCCAAAAGCACAGTGGGAACTCTGCCAGTACACACAGCACTCTTCCCAGTCATGCTGACCACTAATGTAACATAAGGAGGGATCTTGCCCCATTACAGAGCACGCTGTATGTTCAGGTACTACACATTCATGTCCATGTAACAGAAATACTAGCAGTAGCTCTGAAGCTACTATTTCACAACATTCCTTTTTGCCAGGTTAGGCACCTACCTGGATACCATTGTTAATTCCAATAGAAAATACTCTGTCTTTATATATTTACATAATGCATACCAGTCATAGCTCATGTAACAGATGATGTACTATTACTGGTTAGACAAGCTCAATCTTTAAGAATATTGTACCAAGTCAGGAATTAAAATTAATAAAGCCGTGCCAGTTTGCATAAAGCATGTCAAAATTGCAATAAACATATCTCTGCCTTGTATTATACCAATTAAAAAAGCACTAAAGAAGAATTTTTTTAAAAAACCCTGATAGTAACACTTTAGTGGCAGTGAATTTAAGTTTATGCAGGCCTTGAACCAGTCTTACAATCCTTCTTAGATGGTTCAGAAAGTGGTTAAGAAAAGACAAGAAAACCCCCGACCAACCAAAACAAACTAAAACTGCTTTATATGACATATTAATGCCAGTGTGCCGGCTCACCTCCATCCTCCACTACCACTCAGACTTAAGTAGGTGCAAACGCAAGTGATAAAAAAGTCATTTGAAATTCTTAAGCCATAAGGAAGATCAAAATGCTATTTTTGTCTGGAAATTGTACATAAGGTAAATTGGACTTAAGACTGGGAGGAACATACCCTCAAACCCTGTTCAATCTTCCCAAGAAATTGCAGGAGCAATATATCAAATTAAAAGTTCCTGGCTAGAACTGGTAACTCAAGATGGAATATAGCATTTGACAGGAATAGAAGAGGTACAGCTGAACCGGTTTATTAATATCATTATTTTTCAGATTTCTAACAATTAGGAAAAGCGATTTAAAAAAAAAAAAGCATATTTACAGGGTTTTCTGAGACTATTTAAAAGAATGGAAAAATACTGTATTTAAACAACTTTCAGCCACCAAAAGGGGCAGTGTTATGTACTTCTGATTTGCATCAGTAGTTGGTATTGCTCTTGAAGAGTCTTTGTCAATTTTACTTTATGAATTCAGCTGAGATAGGCCTCTTCACCTGAATATGGAAGACTGCAGAAGAAGGCATGTCTTGAAAGTGTGTAAATCATTTTTAATTGCACAGTTTTGGAGGTTGTTCTGACTTGGAAGTACCCAAATTTCAAAATCCCTTGAAATAAAAAATTCAGAATTCAAAAAGACCATCCTCTTACAACAAAAATAATGAAAACAAGTGCTTTGCACATGGAATGCTTTCTGGTTTGGTGAATGAGAGACATGAAAAACATGAAAAGCTTTGCATAAACTCTGTGAAGAAGTGAAATCATTCATGTGCATGTTCAGACACAGTGCAACTGAAGTAAAACGTGCAGTTACAGAAAACAGCATAGGATTGTGGGGAACAGCACAGAACTGCTTGGTACCTACAGGCAAAAAAAGCTCCACATCTCTCACTCCTGCATATTATTACATTTACATTTACAACCCACACAGTCTATCAAAGAATGTTTTTTGCTGTTTTGTTTCATGTCCTTAGTTGAGAGAGCAATCTAGGGGAGCCAGCCGTGTTCCTCACATGGGGGAAGCACAGAAGGTGTGCTGTGCACCCTTTGGACTAGTCACTTGCACATAGTGCATCCATTGTGAACAAGCTCTGTTTTGCTGGTGGAGAGGGAAGGGCTCTGGCAGCCACCTGTATTGCTGGATTGCTTCCAGCAAGGTTGCTCAACAGACATATATCTCTACCAGGAATTGTGCACAGGCACTAGACGGATTTCTGTTTTCCTAAAGAAAACTGCAGGAAAATACAAATTTTCTCATCTTCACAAATCTTTTGCAATTGTTTGTCGCATTCAGAGAGTCCTTTCTGCAGTCCTTGGAGGGACAGGGTTCCTAATTTCATGCTGATATTTAGAGGTGCCACAGAAAACCTGACATGTTTATAGTTCAGAATTCACAGCATGGGTCCACTCAGGGGACAATGAAATACTGATTGAATGATTAACATCAGTGAAAAAGAGTTTCAGTCTCACATGTCAGGATAAGTCATGGATGGACAAATATTAAAGGCGGTATTTGTTTATGAAGGGGCAATAGCCTCAGGGAGAAAACACAATACAAGGGAAGTAGTGAAAGATAAAACCAAAATACTGATGGTCATGCTTGTACACAATAGCAACAGGTATGCAGGAAAAAATACAAGAAAGTTAAATATAGAGGAATTATTCTCATGAAAGAGATATGAAGGAGTACAAGAGGTTTCACTACAAAACAGAAAAAGCAAAGCACCTTACTTTACTATAAGACACTAAGCAATAATATTTCCACTGAGTAAATATCAAGTTTATGAAAAGTGAAGCAATGTAAACAACAAAATGAGCATGGCTATATGGCTGACACAGACACCCCACAGTGTGGTTTTTAGGCAGCCTAAAGATATGGACCTGTACACATCTGTCATCTGTCAAGAATATATGGATGTCCAGTTCCATTCCATTCTGGTAGGTTTGAAAAAATCTCAAACAAATCTCGGGAAGAGAGAATAAAGAAGTTACAAGAGAAAAAGCAGCACTTCACTGGTACTAAAGGCACCAACAGCTTCCTCTCGATGAGCAGGGTACCCATGAAAGGTGGCTGTCAGCATGAATAAAGGCAGCCAGTGTGTGTGGAAACATGAACCAAAATCCACCCTACACAGAGTTTTCATTACCATATGGAAAACACGATTCACACAAAGCACTCGATTCACTCAGAAATAATCTGCTCCATTCAATGGTGTTAGCTTCCTCACTATATGCCATGAAGTTTCATTTGAAAAATGGGAAAATCCTCATTATTTCTACTCTTCCTGAGTATTTTCTGGAGTTCTCTCCAACTAACTGGGAACATGTAAGACATTCCAGACTTGATATAGCACAAATGATACAAGGGAAGTATTAATTTCCTGGGTTGTGAAGTGATCTCCCTGGAGGCAGGATGGAGAGAAAATGGCACATTTACTCTCCTAATATATAATCATGTCTCACATGGAAGAACAAAGTGATGGCATTTATTCCAAAAAACAGAGGAGTAAAATTAATTTGGAAATTAATTTTTCAAGAAGTATTGGAACATACCTTCATACAAATACACTGATGAGCTTTTCCTCCTCTGGGTATAGAACAGCATAAATTGTTGTGACAGCTTTAATCTAGAGACTAAGGCTACTGTTTACTTTTTTCAAGGTATAATTTTGTTCAAGGTACCACCAGACTGCTAACAAAAAGGGAAAAGAAGATCTTTCTGTGCCATTTTGGTCTTTCCTGATCTTCTTAGGATATGAAGCACTGTAGAAACACTTCAAATTAGTATTAGATGACAAGGAGAATTTAATGATGGTACACACCCTTGTACTTACTGTTCACTTGAACAATTTCCTAGAAGTACCTGTCGAGGCTTGAAACTACCAAGTTCTGTCAAAATGTTTGCCTTATGATCACAATAGCAAGTGTTCACCAGCCATCAACATTCACAGTTTCAAATCAGGCACACTTTCAAAAGCTTCCAGGTTTTCTACTCGGCATGTTAAAACTTTGCAATTCCACATGGTTCAGACAAAAGCTATACAAATATGGCATCAAATAGAAACTGCAGCTTCACTTCCAAGCAATTAATTCAGATTCAAACTCTGACTTGTAAAAGGTAAAAGGTGAACTATACATGAACTATACAGTATACATGAACTATCATTCACCCATTACATGAAACATTGTGACAAGTTTTCCCAACCTTCCCTCCCCCAGCCTTCCAACAGCTCTCCTATTTCAACAAACACACCATCAGAAAGAAAACCTACAGATTACCACACCAAACCACTTGGGAGCATCAAAGGCAAAATTTGCCAATATATCTGCCGAGACACAAAAAATGCTGTCTGTGACAGAAGCAAGACAACCAGTCAGAGGTACACTTACATTTTGCAGAATGTACTGAAAATACCAAAAGGCCTCATGGAAAAATCACAGATGAGACTAACAACCACTACGTAGGTGAATAAAGACACATAAAAAAACAGTAAAGGGGATTACTGCCAGGAGGTTGATACCACTTAAAACTATAAACTTTCAATCCTGATCTTCCAAAGAGACAAAGTATTTTCAGAAAATAATTCCTCAAACTAAACTTGTAACTAAATCAGATACCAAAATTCATAGAGTGACTGCAACTATTTGTTTTATTATACTTCATTATTTTTCCTACATCCTCAATACTCCCCTCTCCCCCTGTCCCACAGGCTTTGTAGGTGATGAATATCTTTGTCTTGTTTACACTGACTCTACCTTAAAACCTCCTCTCCCACTATCAGACTGTTGTCCTTGCACCACTGGAACCAAGATTGCTTTCTCTCAAATGGCCTAACAGCACATGATGTTAAGTTCTGACAAACAGGTTTCAAGCTGTATAATGTGGCTGCTTGTGTCCGAGCTACAAAATTACTTGTGCCCAACAGCTTTTTGAGTTTTCCTTCATCCACGTTTTTTTAATATTAGCTTTCCCTGCAGCCTAGTGTAGAAGCACTTTGAACTAGGCACTTACACAACACCATTAACAAGGCATTGCAGAACAGTCTGATTTATAGAGCAAAACATGAAATGATAAAAATTTGTTACAGAATTCCTGCTTCAGTACTGCTGAAGTTCTTTCCCCTTGCTACAACAAGTGGGCAGAAAACCTTTTTCATCTCTCCCTTTAACAAAACTGCAAGCCACTTCAGCAACATTCTAGGACAGGCTGGGTGGGGTTTTCAGCAACAATGGTCTAGTGAAAAGTATCCCTGACCATAACAGTGGGTTTGGAATGAGGTGAGCTTTAAGCTCCCCTGCAACCCAAACCATATTACAATTCTAGGATGCTGCACTTGAGGATAATGTTATTTTCTTGCAGTAATTATCAATACAATGAATTTCACTTTGATGGTTTCTTACAGTAAATTTCAATAAAATAAATTAGACTTGATGGACACAAAAAATTTCCAACAACATTAGACCTGAGATTAATTTTTTTTATCCTTTCAGGCTTAAATAAAAACTTACATCTTTTCCCAGGACTCTAAGTTCAAACTGCGTTTCCTTGAAGTGAACTTTTGTAATTCTAGGCCTGTAAGATTGAGGGGAAAAAAAGACAAGACAGAACTTCATAAGCCTTTAATTTCATGCATCATAAAATATAAAGTTGTATATATTTACACACAAAGACAAAAAAGAATTCATAGGTAGGTTTATTTTTCAGGTATGTCCCAGATAGCAGCAAAAAATTAGTGGTATGTAAACATTTCAGCATGACTATGGTAAAGGTGATCTACTGTTTTCACTACCTGTATTAACAAAGAATTAAAAATCTGCATAATCTAGAAAAATATTAAGAATTCCAAGTATACTTTTTTTACTGCTATAATTAACCTTTCAAAGAGATATCACAAACCATACATTTTCATACAACATTGTTATTGTGCTAGTGCAGACTGCACATTTATATAATACATACCAGAAATATTTTCCTACTTGTTTTTTATTCTTGTAGACAACAACTCCTATGGGTGTTAATCCTAAAAAGTATTCGGATTTGTTTTCACCCTAGAAAATAAAAGTGTATATCATTCGTTGCAAGTTTTACCACAATAGCAGTGAGGTCCAGTGAGAAAGTCATCCTGATGACTTGAATATATTGTTTTGCTCTGTGCGCAAATGGGAAAATAGTACTTCATCTACAGACGAAAACACCTATACAAGAATTTGTAGGCAAGGGGGGAAAGAGGCAAGAAAGAATGGCAGTGAAGGAAAGAATGCCATGAATTTCCACACGCCATGGTGAAAACCAAAAATAATTAGTTTTTTTTTTTAATATGGAATTACTTTTGGCTATTTGGCAGATGGCCAAAACTCAGAAACTAAACTCTTTATTGAGGCATGAATGCCACAGATATCCCAACTTTCAGCTGAAGGAAAATAGCAGTTTTCTAACCTATTCCACTATAATACAACTGCACAGTTGCCCTCTTTGTCCTAAACTAGTGTCAGTTGCCTAACAAGTGAAGTAGCTCCTGTGGGAAAGTCAGGCTTTTTTTTGTTGTTGTTCAGAATGGGCAATAGCATACAGGGAGCAGCCACGTGCATCATCTCCTTCAAATTCCTGGAGTCAGTATACAGTTCTCAAATCTGGGAGAGAACAGGGTGAGACAGACTGTGGAAAGTGTCCTGTGTAATTACAGACCTTAAAAAGTCAAGCACTCCTGGCAAGTTCTGACTGTGCTCCTCAGTAAATTAACTGCTAAAGGTGACTTTACTTTTAATATGATCAGTGAGAAAAAAACCTACACTTTGTCAAGTGTGTGCCTTCAGTCCCAAATGAGGGCTTCTGTTGCTGTTGTAATATAAGCAGGAAAAATGATGTCCATGGATTAGACTTTGGCATATTGCAACTCACCCCTCATTACCCAGGCAGGGATTTCATTGCACAGCAAAAGTAAGCCATGAAAAAAAATTCCAAGCTCTGCTAATTTAACATGATTTTGTTGAATCATGTTGAATCTTGTTCCAGTAACTCCCCCAGCTTTCCATGGGTGGGAAGGGCACAGAGCATGGGATATGAATACAATTAAGCCACAGGGTGCATTAAAAAATACTTTATATTGCAGGCTAGACATTTTTTGGTAGAATTACACACTTAATCTTCTGGTAGTATCTTGATTCCTTTATTTTCTTTCAAGCAAATTTACTAAGTACAGACATCTAACTCAGTGAACTATCTACATTACAACTTCCCATTTGAACTCCTGATTTTCTTTTACTCAAAAAAAACCTGCCACAAGTGCAATTATTCAAACAAGATAGAATGATGTTTCCACCAGGAGCACATAGCCTCCAGGTGATGACTTGGATCCAATCCCAACTTAATGTCGGTAGACAAAAGAAGTGAAGGCTTTTGATGAGGCAATACAGATGATTTGCAATGCTGCATGATACAACATGGGAAAAACTGGAAACGTACTCTGGATCTTCAGTAAAACCTTCACAACAAATATTTTAAAAAGCCAGACATGCTTCTGTTACCCCACCCTAATTTTTGCAACGGTATTGAAAAGGTTTCAGGAGACACTTTTTATTATTCAAACAAGAATTATATAGAAATTTTTCTGTCAAAGACAAAGGCTGTGTCACTCATCTCTCCTGACACTTTCTCTGTTTACTTCTTATGTATCTGAATTTTTTTTTCCCAGAATATAACTGATGGCTTTTTTATACATGTAGTAGAATCACAGCATTTCATCTGAAAACCATTAGGTTTCTGTATGTATGAATGACTGTATTCTCTCCACCCATATGTATCTCTTCCTTTGCAATTTTTAAGTACAGTGTTTCCTTTCAAGGTATTCTGTGGACTGTTTCCCACATTAGTACGATTTTTTTTTTCACTGTTACCAAGTTTAAACAATACTTACATAAACAGGATGGAGATCAACTCCATACATTTCCAGGGATTTGGCCACGCCTAAGTAGTTTACTTCTGCCTCAGCAGGAACTTGACCCCTGTATACAAAATTCTGTGTAAGAACCTTGAACTTGCAGACAAAAGAAAAAAATTGATCATATTAACAAATACAGTTTGCTGGACACATACACAGCCCTTCCTATAATTTTTTAGGCTGTTACTTTGTCTTTTCAACACTCTATTTCTTGCTCCAAGTAAGACAAGATCTCTAGTGGCCTCCTACCACAGACATATATGCTATCATATATACAATATGTGCCTACTACAGTGGCTAACCTTTTCCCTGCAAACACATTTCAGGTATTCCATTTTTAGGCTTCAATATGCAATATAACTTTTTTCCCAATAACTACATGATTATTAATAAAGCAGGAATGCTATGACTGACTGGGTACTATTTCCCCACAGCAGTGCTGAATCTACAGATGATTTCTGAAAGCAAGGTTCATGACTTCAGATAAGATATTCCTTTCTTCATAAAACCTTGCCTATAGAAAGTTACACCGACTGGCAACAGCCCAGTGTGCTACTGTGAAAACAAAGTTTGACGTTTGTCTCATGAGATTAGCAGTTTCAAAGATCCAGCCTGTATTCCTATCTGCAGATATCAACACATCAGTTCAAAAGTACCACCAGCTGCATCCTGGTAGTAAACAACTGGGGAAAACTGGGAGAAAAAAAATAAACACACACACAAGAAAAAAACTACAAAAAAACAAACAAACAAAAACACAAACAAAACCAAACAGCTACTAGGAATATATTTGATACCACTGACAAAGGTTTTATTTTCAAAAATAACAAAATTACTAAATAAATTTAAAGCCTTATCCTCAGAATTTAATTTGTTCTTCCCTTAATATCTGCCATTGATACAAGAGTAAGAATCTTGTTTGTAAGCTTGAAATAGCTGAAACTGTATTTTCTTTTTCACCCCTTTTCAATACTTCTGTAAAAGCTACTGGACTGTTATTGGGAAAGTACAGCACATCTTATAAAAATAGCAACTCAAAAAGATGCATATCCAGCTTCACCCTGTGATTCTTTTCTTAGGGAAATACTTCACTGGATTTGCTACCTTTCAAATCCAGTGTGTGAAACAGAGTTCAACATTTTGATTCAAGACCTGTAAAAGTCCTACAGTAAGCACATTCTTGCTTCTTGTCTCTCCATTCTCTCTAGCCTAGCAGCTACTGTCCAGGTTTTCCCAATTTTGTGTTATGCCTGACAAGGTAAAAGACACATCCAACATCAAAGCACATCAGTGATGTCATGTTTGTCACATCTTTTATCAACTTTTGCTCTAAAAATTTAGTCCACAGCTTGATTTTGTTCACTGGAGCAGTACTGTCCCACTGAGCTCCCAGGCAGGCTAAATATCTGTCCTGAGAAAAGTGGATTACCCCATTAATGAATTAGTGATAGAATCCAGCACCAATTTAAATACTGATGTTAGTCTTTCCTTATTGACCTTTCTCAGAAAAATGTTGATGCGCTTATTCCTCTATTCTCATTTGCTTCTGAAAGTACTAAAGGACTCAAATGACAAATAAATGTGTGTCTTTGAATAACAAATTGACATGTTACAAACATAACATAAGGTTTCATATTTGTATAAAAAACTGTATCTGCAAAAAGATTAAAGGAAGTAAACATGTGAGCTGGAGCTTCTAAAAGAAGAAGATGGAATCCGTGAAGTCACTGCTTGATCCTCCAGACATGCATGATGACTTCGGGTCATCTCACACTGTTATCCAACCTTGGGATTGCCATGCTGGCTTATAGATGGGACAACAGTCACAGCAGGGAGGCTGCAGAGACTTGATGCAGTCAGAAACCCCCTCCACCCTCTGACTTCCCTCACTGTTCTTGATTTAGAAATTTGCTCTGAAAACTGCATCCTTACTGAATCCCTGAATAGTTATTGTGCAGTGTAATAAAAAACTGAGGGAAAACATGCAATCAAAAATAGTTTTTCTGGACATAACTAGCAGAAAAAAGTGCCACACAGTGCCACAGCTGTCCTGAAAAAACAAGCAAACAAGCCCTGTATTTTCATGCTGAGATCCAGAAAGAATAAAACAGTTCTTTCAAACCTTATCACAAACCTGATATACCTGAAATATCTCTGATCAATGACATAATTTAGGATGCCCTCAGCCATTACAGCTTCAAACGTCTTAACTAAAGAGACCTCTGTCTCCTGCGTAGAAGTTAATGCTGGCAGTGCTGATGATAACAATCATGCTGAGCTAATAGTGGGTATACCTTAAATTTACTCTTTGTTCTGTTGCTGCTAATTCCCTGACACCTAACTGCAGCCAAGCAGCAAGAGAGTATCAGAGCTCTAAGTCAATAAGCACATAAAAACACTAGAGACTGTTATGACAGTTAACACTCCACAAACACTGTTCCCTTGGCTTCTGAATTTCATCTTCAAGGTTACAAACCTTTTGAGACAAATGGGTCTTAATCAGATTTATGAATGACTACGCTAATGACTACAGAAACTTGGGAGAGAGGAATGAAGGCTGCTTAGTATTGGTGGCATGGTTCACAGTAATTCAACTCAAGTTTCATTTCTCACAAACAACTTCTGTAATGTGGAACCCAGTAAATTATTTGTGACTCAGTTTCCAACCTCTGGAACAGAAAACCCAATACTTTTGTACTTCACAGAAGCATCTTTAGCAAGTTCTCTGAAATGCATCAATTACTATAATGCTGTCATGCAACCTCACAGAAATACTTATTGAACAACAGACTCTCTTCCCTGGAAGAGAAAGATCAATGTGTCAACTGTCACAGGATGCAATTACTGGAGAACTTTTCAAAGAGAACAGCTGTGACCCTGAGTTAATACCTATTCTCATTAAACAAGACACAAAACACAGTGATAAACAATACTACAGGCAAAAATTACTTAATCTTTATCCAGACTGCGGCTTCATTACAGCAAGAGAATCAAGATATCTAGATCTACATACAAGACGGTTGATTATCTCTGCATTACTTTGACAAAGGGTTTGATGAGCACATTCATAAAATGTTTCTTACTGCTCTCATCTTAACAAATGGTTATATCACAATTGCACCTAACTTGGATTTGTTAGAACAAGCTTCTTTAGACTTACCAGGAACATGAGCTTGGAGATAAGCAAGTAAATGTTTATTTTGGCTTCATGTATGGTTGAACTTCTGGCATATGTTTTACTAAAACTTGTTGTTCTGAAACACCCATACCTAGGTTTGATAGACCTCACATTTCCAGTTACTATCCTTCTCAGTTCCTAAAAGAACAACTTCAGTTATATAAAACCTTTTCTGTTTCTGAAAAGCACAATTGGATGACCTGTGCTCTTTCCTCAAGTCCAGAGATCTCCGCTCTGCACCACAAGTTGTTCCACGCCACCTACCAAGCATCTCTGAATCTGGCATTACCTGAAAAGTTCCCAACAGTACTGAATTCTTACATCAGAGTTTTGTGTATCTGCTCTATGGCATCCTCCAGCTCTTCCTTCTGGTCTGGGACAAAGCGATACTCTGAGACATAGCCTGCGGTGTGCTTGTACGGATCATAGTCCCCCAGCTCAGCTGCAAGACACAAGAAGAAAACAAAAATCACCTATTTTCAATGTTTTATCTCAATCAGAAAATATGTCTGAGAGTGCAAATGGAGACAAATATCCTGAGACACCCAGAGGAAAGGTCTTTTAAAGGTGTTTCTTGTGAGGAATCACAAGGCTTCCTTTTTCAACAAAATATCTGTGTATTTCCTAGGTATTAAATTCACTTTCAAAATAAAAATAACTTTTAAAAGAATTTTCTTAAAAGAAAGAATATAATGAATAGTCAATATAATTTTCTTTGAAACAACCTTGAATTTGGATACATTAGTCATGTCTGTTCATATGCTGTAATTATAAAATAAATATGCACCTTGGTCAGAACTCATGTCTACTGATCTTAACTATAATTGCATCTATCTGAGAAACTCTACAAATGTTAGTATTTCAATTTTTTAATAACCTTGAGTAATATCTGTAGACTGGGATTCTCTGACAAAGACTTCATAGAATGTTTCTATCCAATGCCCACTAACCAAAAGCATAGCCAAAATAAGGCTTCAAGAGCCGAGAACGAAAAGACTCATCTAATTACCAATGTTTCTTTTCCAGAATGTTTCAATAACATTGTTAGAAAAAGCCCCTGACCCACTCTATAGGAATGTTGAGAAGTTTCTCTAGAAAACCTCCATAAAAATAACATGGTTCTTGCTCACAGTAGGAATAAGGAGAGGAATTACTAGAACAGCAACAGCTCCAGCATTCCCAACAAGAAAACTGGTATATTCTGCAAACTGTGCCATGGATACTGATTTTTCCACCATCACCACTATAACAGTCTGCAGTCTTTGATTACAAAAAGAGGAAAACAACTCCTGTGTTAAGGAAAGGATCTGCTCAGAGGCCAAAGATGACACCCAGACACAACCTGAATGGTAAAAACCAGGCCTGTGGCTGGAGCAGAACATGTGGCCCTGGCTTCCTCCAGATCTCAGCAGCTGCTAGCTCCACTGGGAAAAACACCACTGGTAGCACTACACCAGCAGAGCTCCTCAGTTATTTCTGAATTCCCACAAACACACTTTATCTCTGCTTGGAATAGAACAAAAATCTGGTCTGGCACATCACCCTTGAAAAAGCACCCTGGACCTTGGTGTCGATGCCTTGGGGTCATATGTTCAGTATATGACTTATATTCAGTTCATATGTTCAGTATAGACCTTTTTCAGGCGTCTTTCTATACTTTCAGCAACTGCAAACCCTAAATAAAAGGATAAAGGTTTTTATAGAGTCCATGGGAATGCATGCTTGCTGGTGCCCAGACTAACTTTAACCTGCTGGATGCAACCTTTGCTATGCTTTAACTCTCCTCTTCCATAAGCTTTCTCATTGTTTTCCAACAGAATATCTGAGATTAGAATCATAGGAACAGGATATTATACCAAAACAACAGCTCTAACCTCCTTAAAATTGATTACAGGAGAAAAATTTATTCTTATTCATTTCTCATAATACAATGAAGATGTTACCATCATTGCATATTTTTCTACTTCATATTTGCCATATTTTTAGAGGAATCTGTCCAGAATGGTCATCTATTTACAGTTCTTTAGATGAAATCAGTCACATGAGTTTTTTTCTGTTTTGAAACAAATGCATAAAGTTTAATGATGTCTTCAGTCAACACTTAAAATTAATTATAATGCATGATTAAAAGAAATAAGCTCTCAGTTGGCCAAAAGTACTTACACTGAATTATATATGCTCCCAGCTGTGCTGCAGTGTTGATTGGACAAGGTAAACGGCCCTGTAAAACATCTTGCTTTACCTGCAAGAAAAACTGATACCTAAAACACAAAGAGAAAACAAAGTTGTTGTTTCAAGCCTGATGCACCAATTAATATTTCAAAGTCACCCAGTTAATTGTAGACATACCATGTACCATAATTATGTGACAGTAAAAAATTATATTCCTCTCTGAATGGATTTTCCCACATTGACCTTGAGGTAATAACTAAGATTAATCTAGTAAAAGAACCTAGATAGGGGAGCACTCTGTAGTTTTCCCATCTGCTTATATTTTGCAGGTGCAATTAATTTTCCCCCTAATAAAATCATTTCGCTCTTTTGGCTTTCACAGAGCAGTGAGGAAGTAGGGACACAGACCACAATCAGAAAAATCGAACAAGAAACCTATCAAAGGGCCAAAGTTTACTCTGACCAATGGATCAACATAAAGGAGGACTGAGTATTGGATACTTCTTTACACTAATATTTCCTCTTCACATACCAGAGTATCAACTATAATGCAGTAAGCAGGTTTGATGGAGTCCATACCTCCATGTCTTTAGAACAGAGATGACAGGGGTAAAAATGTAATTTTCAAGTCATAACCTGGTTCTATACTTGATAAAGCACACATTGAGAGCACTTACAGTGAATAAATATGCACAAAATAGAAAAGTAAGGACAAAGGGTCTGCTTGGTTTTGCAACTCACCATAATAATTTAAAGGAAATCTTTTAAACAATGTTTGAATTTTGTCCAGTTTTATGACAACAGGTTTATGCAGTGTTTCACACCACCCTAAGTCAATTTCTTTCACTAGCTCCTACAAAAAAAAACAATACCGAGAAGGTAGCTTTTTACAGAAAGAAAAGGGTCATCCATACAAGTACATACCTTTTTCATTATTCACTAGTTCAATGTTATCTACATAGAAGCCTTTAGCTACTCTGCAAATAATTTATTCTGTGTTGGTACAAGTTACTTATGAAAGCGCCTTGGAATGATCTGTAAGTTCAAAGTGCACCTACACTGCTTTCATGGAAGTTTACAAACTGCAGGTTACACACAGCTGACTCTCAAAACATTTAAGATCCAATGAAATTTACTAGACTTTGCAGCCAGATGAGCCTCTGAACAAGGATGCCAGTGTCTTTCTGATTAATGATCCCCCAGAATTTGTGCTGTGACAGATAATAGGAATGAATGTCCATCCTCTAAAAAATGGTTAATATTCTCTACCTTAAAGGAACAGGGCATTGCACAAGAATTTTCAGGGAATGTCATTAGGCAACACAAAGCACTCAGTGTTTCTTCACTCAGTACTACTTCTAGCTTATGCTTGCAGTCCTACCTACAGAAATCTCTGTTTGAATTATGATAATGACAAAGAGGATTTTACACCTTCTGTGGAGTATACAAAATATTCTTTTCAACATGAAATGCATATCTGATATGCACCTCTTAGCACTTTTTCATCTCTACAAAGCAGAGCTTTGAACCACATAATGATACAAATTTATTTTCCTTGGAGAGGTACCTATATGTCTGCATTCTCAAAGTGTAATCTCAAAATAAAGCAGCATAGAAATCCTCAAAACAGCCACCTTCTTGCAAAAACTGAGCCAGCTGTTAAGTGCTTAAGTGATTCCTATAAAATGAACAATCTCAATTCCCACTGAAGCCACTAAGCTCCTCACAAAACTACGCCTTTTGTTCAAATCCGTAGCTAAAGCACTCCTGTTTCGTATGCTGTCAAGTTTTTTATGCATGTATTATAGTGCCTAAGTGCCAGTTTCCTCTAGCAAACACATCCAGCAAACACTGCAGTGTTAGCTTTTGCCTATAAGGCAGACAGATTTTGCTGCGAAGCAATTACAGATTTGACAGGTTTTCATTATTTGCAAAGAGTAATCATGTAATGGCACAGATCATTAACATCTAATAATAACAGAGTTCACTCTCATATCCTTTAAAGTAATAAATACATGCTTCAATCGCTTAGCACATCACTGGAACTACACACTTAGGCAGAAAATTATTATCATAAATAAAAATAGGCTCCGAAGTGGAAGGACCTTTAAGGGAGCCTTCCAAGCCAAGTTATTCTAAGCAGGTGGTTTTTTTGTTGTTTCTTTGGGTGGTTTGTTGGTTGGTTGGTTTCCACTCCCCCCACTTCTGGACAAAAAAAAAGCACCTTTTTTTCCAAGACTTAAAAGCCTACAGAAATAAATGCTCATAAATATTGAGGTTATTTGACTAATCAATGTGTTTTGTAGAAGACTGTTAATACAATATATCTGAGATCCTCCCTCTATACGATGTGCCAATTCTGCATGACCAAATACTGACATGAACAAAGGCTCCCTAATCACACGACAACATTTCTTGACTGGATTCACACACCTAATCAGCAGTGCAGATCACTGACTGACCTCATCACAGGGCAAAGAGAAACAATTTTTAAAAATTTAGCTCCCTGCCTCCATCTTGACCCCTGTGAGGAAATCAAAACAAGTTAAGTGGCAAACCTCCCTTCCCAGGGCCATCTTTTCCTGTAAGCAGGATTTAAACTGCCTCTAGAAAAGCACAAGAAAAATGTATCCAAATTCCATGGTACAGGGGCATCCCACTGCCACCACCTTATGCTCTTTTACCTGTGAAGTCACAGCATATATTATTTACACCAGGTCAGACTTAGTCTTGTTTACTGGAGATTTCCATTCCTTGTGCCAGTATGGAAACAAAAGAATTTTTTCACTGCAGTACAGAAAAAATATTCTGCCTGTGCTGCAACAACTGCCACCTTTGACAAAGGAAAATTAAAAACCTTGCATGCATTCTAATGAATTCTTTTGCGTCATATTCTTACGACATCAAAAGAAGTATTTTGATATTTGTTAATGCAAGCTAATTTTGTCCACCTACCTACCCAAATTCTCAAATTTCCTTTTGAACCTAAAACTAATTGTCTGAGACATTTCATAAATAAACCAAACAGAAAACCTTGTGTGAGAGAGTTCAGATAACCACGTGTGTACATGTATCTGTGTGCATGCATGTGCATGTGTTGCTGTGTACATCCTCATATTTTGTAGAGGTCAAGCTTAGGTAAAAGAATCAGAAGCATGCAACCCTTCAATTTCCTTCACATATTTTTAGAAAGACCAATAGAAATCTTCTTGAAAAAAAGCTCAGGAATTTTTGCTATGGCCAATAAAGAAGAACGTTCATTGTATCTACATTTGATATCCAAGTAAACTCTAAACTAGATTATAGCACAATACAAATGCAGAAGAAAAAAAAAAAAAAAAAAAAAGACCACAAATGCACATCAAAGCCCTTTGGTTTTTGATGCACTAGAGGACACATTTTTTTTCTTCTTGGGCTTCCAAACAGTTGTCCATAGCAACCACTGTGAATCTCACAGCAATATTCTTTCTATACACCAAATGTTCAAGCAAAAACATTCAGATGTTTAAGCAAAAGAAAACCAACCCAGACACATCACAACAAGATGCACCTGGCTGAAACACGTTACAAGTCTGAGAACCATAAACTATCCTTCCATTGAATACTATACCTTGTTATTTCTTCTTTAAGTTTACATGGATCCTCTGCATAAAATTTAATGCCAAAATACAGAGTGTATGGTGGTCCAGCTGAGAGAAAAAAACATTTGGTATAAAAATCAGTTGTCATGAATGGTTATTGTTATGAACTGTTACTAGTTGACTACAAAACAGCCACTAAGAAGTTTATCTTAATATTTTTTGAAACTTGGGAGTTTCAGAAAAAGTGTAACATCCACATAGCAAATCCATACATCTACACTCATTACACATGAGGGGGAAAAAAGAATTTTTATTATTATTTTTAGTCTTTAATTTATTCACATTTTGTCTGTCTGCTTGGAATTTTTGTTTATTTTGAATTTTTTGCTTTAGTTTCCAGTGCTAACTTATTATTTTTCCAAGACAATTTTTTTTGCTGCTTTTTTGATTTTGACCTCTAAATACTTCTTCCACTAAAGCTTTTTGAAAAATGTAATTGTGCATGAAATATGATTCTCTGTCATACGCTATAATAGTGAATACTAATCCCTTCCGCACTTTCAAATGTCTTACAGAGAAGCTTTAATTATGCACCAATTCAATCAGGAAACATTTGGAAAAGCTCTTCTACTTCACCTTTTAAAAATGTTCTTCTAAAAAATCCTGATAACTCACTACCAAAATTCTTAGAGCTACATTTATTCCGTATGTACCCCACTTCCACATCTTTTATTAAAGGATCTCCAAATCACGTTCTTCAATTATAATAAAAATAACAGATCTTGTATCTGCAATATCTGAAGACTATCAGTAATAGCAGATATTCTATTATCAGTAAGAGGCATTACTTTTACTTTCATAAGCAAAAGTGAATCTGTGTTAACCATGGTACACTAGACTATGACAGAGGTATCACAGCTACTATAAATTAATTATACAAATTAAGAATAGCACCACTTATTAGTCTAAAATAAAATTTAGGCATGCAGAAATCTTTGGACAAAAATCCCCCAAAATACTGTAAATTATACTATGTGCAACCTATGTGTGAAATTTCCAAACAGTTAAGAACTGCAGTAACAAACTTGTTCAAGAACTATCAATCTGCTTTGACTAGAAAACAAATATATCACAGGCTGTATGGATGGAACATTGTCACTGTTACTTCATCTTCAGATACGCCCCTTAAGTTCAGATACATACTGTTCATCAGTTCTTTATGTTCAGCAAGGGTCTTTGCAGGATCCAGCCAGTACTGTGAGACAGATAATTATGAAAATTAGTTACTTAACATGGAAAATTCTCTCTTCCAACTCAAAACATTCTACGATTCTATGACAAGTACCCATCAAGTGTCAAGAAATTTGCTACACACTAAGCAAAGAAAAAATAATATTATTTTCAGAAATGGTTTCACAAAGCAGAGAGAGGATGACTAGAAACTTGTACCAAGGTAGGCAGGGCACAGACTCTTCCACCAAAGTGTTTACAGCACTAGTTGGACAACTGTGTCAAAGTGACCGACGTATGCTTGGTGCGCCACAGAGGGATGAGCTGTTACATGGGTTCCCATAATGTTCGACAGACAGTCTGCAGTATAATTTCTCAGTGATTACCCCACCTTTATCAAACATCTAATAAAATTCATCCTTGTGTTACTGCTGACCACAGACCACTTTTGTACTTCACATTATGGCTACACAGGTCAGCAGCATCCTGCTCTTTTAATCCCTCCAGCTACTTATTTTCTCCTTAGCTTGACACTTCTATGATTCAGTTTTGGAACAAAGTGTCGAGGCAGGTGCCAAGACCCTTCTTGACTTTATTTTCTTCAGCTGTCTTCCCTCATACACAAGCTTTTTGCACCAGCTGAGACTGGCTCCTCATCTTAAAACTCTGGAATTGGAAAGGCTGCAGAACACAGCTCCTAGAAGGAGTCATTAAAGGCAATTTGAATCTACTCACTTAGTACCCACACCTTTTTAGCTGAGGAACTACACAGGCCAATGAACAAAAAAACTCCTTACCTGCACCCCTGAACAAATCTTACAGGGAATAAGAATAATGTGATTAACCTAAAAATCTCCCCCTTCTATCCAGAGAACTTCTCTGGTCTAAAAAAATCAAAATCGCTATTAGAATGAATAAGTAGCAGAAAGAAGGGAAAACACTGCAAAATATTTGAGTGGAAAATCACAAGCAACTAATTTCATAAGTAGTTATAAGCAGCTGTCATTGTATCAAGTTCTAGAAAACATGTCTTGTGAAGAGTGGCTGAGGGAGCTGTGGTTGTTTAGTCCAGAAAAGAGGAGGCTCAGAGGGAACCTCATTACTCTCTACAACTATCTGAAAGGAGATCAGTCCCTTCTGCCATGTCTCCAGTGAAAAGACAAGAGGAAATGGCCTTAAATTGCACCAGAGGAGGTTCAGATTAGATATTAGAAAATATTTTTTCACTGACAGAGTGGTCAGGCATTGGAGTAAGTTGCTCAGGGAAGTGGTGGAGTCACCATCCCTGGAAATGTTCAAGAGCTGTCTGAACATGGCGTGTGGGCACATGGTTTATTGGTGATTATGGTGGTGCTGACAGTGGAACTGGATAATCTTGAAGATCTCTTCCAAGCTTGATGAACCTGTGTGATTCTGTGATAACTTTGATAGAACATGAAAACTAGTAACTTCCATTAGCTGCTGATCCCTCTGCAACAGAAACAGCAGTATACTTTGCTCTTGGTCACTGCTATTTCAAATCTTGGAATGTTTGTTAAGAAAATTTTCTAAATTTTGAATGAAAAAATTATTCAGCAGATGCTTATATCAAATACATCCAATAACTATTCAAAAATGAACCCTCTTAACCTCATGAGAAGATGGCAGGGAAGAAGAAATGATCACACTTGTTCAAATATCCCATTAGAACTCCAAATCAGCAACAACCTAAGGTAGCACAATAGGCTGATACACAGATTTTACAGTCAACAGATAGAAAAAAAGGCAAAATAACTCTGCAGTGCACATTCTGACTATGCAATGTGGTTTGAATGTGGTCTGACCTTTCCTCAAAGTTGGGATCGCAGAATGAACAACATGCTGTCAGTATAACTTGCTTAAGTCTGACAAGTCTATGTTACACTGCAAGAAATCAAAACTATCCTGTTTCAAAATCAGATCAAAATCTATCACTCCTTTATTAAGTTCTCCTGAACAGAACTAAATGGAAATTGGCTTCAAGACACATTGCCTCTTAGTCCTCTTTGCAGTTGAGCTTTACATGCATAGGTAGACTGATTATCTGTAAAAAAAAAATAAATTAATGGATCAACACTCAAATTTGCAAGTGGAGTACAGAACAATTACAGATTTCTGGTTGTCTCTGCAACCTGAATTCCACTGCCTCTTGGTATACACGTGATTCACTGGCTGCCATGAGACAAACTAGGATTTGGCCAAGTAATTAGAGACCATATGGACAGAAGCAGACAATGCAATCAACACACAGTCACATTGGAACTTAATTCTCACTAGGTCGTACTTGACTGGCAATAAAATTATATTCTTTGTGTGGCCTTTTGAAGACAATTTCCAAGCTTGAGGGAGGGGGACAAAATTCAAATGGAAAACTTCAGATTCAAAGGGCATCTGAAGAAAGGAGAGGGAAGAAATCTGTTTATTCATATCACTAAATATTTCCTTTCCTTCCCTCCGAACTGAGCAGACAGGAGGAGCTGCACTCTCATTCCTCATCCCTGGAAGACAGATTGCTGCTACTTGTACTAGTAAAAATAAGTATCGGCTAGCATAAGAAAACATGTGGGTGCACAGAGGTGAGGTTAAACACTTCAGCGTGCTGGAGAATAGACAAGAATCTCATCTGCCTTTTCATTTCTCCAATAAGTACTTAGCATTGTGGCAATGCCACAAACCCACGCTTAAAATCACTGTGTAGCTATTAATTATTTCAAAGGCTGCCAAAATTTTCCTCAAGAATGCAAAAGGTGGGGGGAGGAGTGAGAGATTTCTAACATTTTATTTGTAAGCCAAAGATGAATGGAATTTCATGGATAATGAAAAGGCATTTTTCAAGCCAAAGTCAGACAATAAAGATGAGAACATTTGAAAATCCAAGAACCCCAACAACAGAGCCCTCAGAGCATACATAGTAAGGTGTATTAGACAGTTGTTAAATGTTTGCATATACCTATAAATAGTTCTGGGTATAGTTATACTTTCAAGCTCATATGCTAAAATGCCAATAGAAATGGAACAAAAACACCAGTGTCTTATTAATTCAATACACTTGCAGAACAGTTGCTGACAACAAACCCTACATTTGTGAATGCCAAAGCAGCTCTGATGCTCAGCCTTCACTCCTTTCATCTGCTTGGTAGCCAGTGTGCCACTTCTCAGTGCTTTTCCACCTGTGTCTCTGCTGCACAGACTTACAGTCATCTCACCACTGTTGCAAAAAGATGGAGGACACAGCATATACCCAAATAGCTGCAGGGGCCAAATTTTGTGAATCTGAAAAAAGTATTTATCATTTACAGAAGAAATGGGGGGAAAAAAAAAAAATTTTAGTAGCACATATCAGTGCAACTATCCAATTATTAAAGTGATGACTACTAGTTTGCTAATTGTTCTTTATAAACAAAATACAGTATTATTTTAATAATTTCTTAATTACTAAGAATGATTATAAAGGTACAATGTAATTAAAGGAAATAATTCTCTTTAAATTTTGGGGTAGAAATTATCTTAAAAAAAATGTTTTGAAGTACAGCATAAAAAACAAATGGGGTCTTCTGTCCTTTGTATTTTTATAAATATGGCTTCCATATAAACCAGATGTGTAAGCAGTATGCATCCAAACTCTATGTAGTATTTCATATTTAGTCCTTTTAAATGCCTGCAAACATTTTACCACAAATCTGGAATCTTCATTTTTTGTATCTGCATAGGGTTAAATTTGGGTCAAATTCCATTAACTTGTTTGAAACAAAATATTAACTAGGTTGAAATGTTTGCTGTAGTATCAATCAATGAAGTGTATGGTGCAGAACAATCTGTCAACTTCAAACTAAATCCTGGACTGCCTTAATGAGATTCTTACAGAGCCATACCCACAATGCCATACATGCTAGGTTTTTTTCACATTTAAAAAAGCAAAAAACCACAACTTTGAAGAGAAAATGCATTATTTTTCAATTATAATCTCAAATTACCAAGATTTTTCTGCAACTTAAGACAACACTAACAATTAGAATTGTTGTGTCAGTTTTTTTTCTACAAATATTCAGTGCAAAGAACTTGAAATTGCTGAGATCAAGATGTCCTTATTATATAAGAAATGCAAAAACCTTCAGGCAATTCCTACATACAACTATGTATTTAACATCACTGTCTTTCCTTTATTAGAATCTGAAGCTATATTGATTATATTTAGTATCAGATCATCAGTGTGAGTATCCTATTGATCCTGCTGCACTCTAGAAGTTTACTCCTACTACCTATGACTCACTTGACCACCAGCTTTGTCCATGTTGTTTTAATCTGTTAACATTCTTCTAAAATTTCTTTCTTATAGTCAACATCATCAGTCTCCACTTTCTTTCCACTGGTTATGCCATCTATTTTAAAAAGCACAATGCTTTTTCTTCCTAGATAATTTAGTATACTATGCTTGTGAACAAAGGTAAAATCCATTAAAAAAAAAAATCCATTCAACAATACACAAACTAAGTAAAACTTAAGATCTTGAGGTCAGAATATGCAGTGCACTGTATGGCAGTAATTCCCTGGAGAAAAACATTTTTGATTGCAAACAAAAATTCTGTTAAAATTATGCCCTTCTTTCCATAGCTAAGCTACATTACAGCCTTCAGTTGTTCAATCTGCTCCCCTATCCAGTTTGGTACATTTCCTCATAGCAGGGGAAACAAAACACATCAACACTACAGGGTGGGTGCATGGTATAGAGACAGGGCTTGGCTCCAGTATAAATGAACATGGTGAGAGTATCAGTATGTTGTACATTGTCATTATAATAGCTCAGGTTAGCATTATTGGATAAGAAAAGAGGGATATTTGGATCACAGCCTGCTGTACAATTTCTTGTAAAAGAAGATCAAAAAGCCTGATTCTTTTGGGATTTGACAAGGGAATGCCTTTGGGCTTCAAAAATACCCTCTACCTCATCAAATTCTGCTCAGCTTTTCCTGAGATACTAAGCATTAAAATTGCTATTTCCATTCTGTCTTTTGTGTGCCTCAAGAAAATACTGGCCTCCTTCCAGAACAATAACTAGCTTGGCTGTCCTAAAGACCCCTGGTAATGCCATAAGGCAGTAGCAAAGGGACTGTGTGGAGAACACCTGGGAACTGCAACACAGCAGGAACCAGGAGAGTAGCAGGATAAGTATATCATTGGGCCAATGTTCTCACAAGTATCAAAGCGGTGAGAGACTGTAATGGGAAGAGTATGTCCAGCAGGTAAAGAAAAGGGATCCTGCCCCTGTACTTGGCCCTAGTGAGGCACATCTGGAGTGCTGTGTCCAGTTCTGATCTCATCAAGACAACAGAGACCAGAAGCTCTTGGAGATGGTCCAGTGAAGGGTAACAACAATTATGAGCGGTCTGGAGCACCTCTCTGATGAGGATGAGCTCCCATATCTCCCTGATATGGGAGCTGGAGGAGACTGAGAGGGGATCTGACTAATGCATATAAATATCTCAAAGGTGAGGATGGCCTCAGACTCTTTTCAGTGCTGCCCAAAGACAGGACAAGGAGGAGTGGCCATAAAGCAAAACACAGGAAGTTTCACCTCAACATAAGGAAGAACTTCTTTCCACTGCAGTTGGCAGAGCACTGGAACAGGATGCCCAGGGAGGGTGTGGAATTTGCCTCTCTGGAGACATTCCAAATCCATCTGGAGGTAGTCCTATGTCACCTGCTCCAGGTGACGCTGCCTTGGTGGAGGGATTGGACTGGGTGATCTCCAGAGGTCCCTTCCAACTCTGACAATTCTGTGATTCTGTGAGGCAGGACAGTGTCCTAAGCCACCTTCAGCTTCTGCAACACAATATTCTGGTGATTGTGTCTCACCTGAAAATACCAGATGAGGCAAAATGTCCTGGCAGATGAGGCAGAAGACAGAAATGTCAATCAAGACCCAGATGACCATCAACAATTAGAAGGATGAAGACCATATCTGGTCTCAGCTTACCCTAACTTGTGTCTCAGCAGTTTCTGCAGCAATACAAAGGCTCAAGTGATGGACTGATGATAAAGCACACTAAGAGATTCAGTTGCACTCAGAGAAAACTGGTCTTTCTTTTAAAGTATTTGCACCAAAAATAAAGGTGCACTACATTAAAAAGCACCACATAGTTTGTCAACAAAAGCACTAAGAGATTAGGAAAGACTAATGACAACCTACAGCACTAGTTGAACCCATCTGTCCATTTGGATGTAATTTTACATCACAAGATTTTTAATTTATTATTAAATATTATATTTTATTTAGTTATTAGAAGACACTTTTTACTGTTCCTTAGGAGTCCTGTCTTCTTTAGAGCACAAGACACATATAGTTCATGCTGTTCTGGCAGCAATTTGTAACCTCCGAGAACCGGATTTTGCAAATTAAACACTGTCCCTTTACCATGGAGAGCTTGAGGAAAACTGGAATGTCAACAAAGCAAAATTTGTACAATATGATCACATTACTACCATAGAGAGACGGACATCCAATTTATGATTTATCCTACTGTTCATGGTCCTGCCAGTGCCACCCAGTTTTGTCGGTCCCTTTGCTGCATCCAGCTATTCTCACAAGCTAATTAGTTTGCTGACTGTTCAGGAAGAGACCATTTTAATGTTATGTATTCATACAGTACATAGCACAGTGAAACCTTGTTCACTGATCAGAGCCCTACTGGTGCTACTAAAATAATTATGATACCACCCACATAAGAGGTAGCACACCAACACAGCACTTAAAAGACCACCTGGAAGTGCTGAGGCATGCAAAAAGTAATGAGGAAAATAACTAAACAAGTTCTTTCAAACCCGTAATAAGAAAAATGCTTCTTTTGTGACTGGTTTGTGTTCTTTAAAATATATAGTTTTGCTTAACCTGCTTTATTCATCATTCAGTTAAACATATAGAGGGACAAAAAAACCTGACAATGCAAATAGCAAAACATTCACCACTACAAGTGATGTATTAACAAATAGCCAAACCTCCAAACACTTTTCTCTCTCTGAGATTAACTCAGGAGCATGGTTTTAAAACTAATTAGCACGGTAACTTTTTTCCTCTTCCCTTAGGAAATCTCCTGTGGTCAATCCAAAAAATATCCAATCCAAAATTCAAATACAGGCTTCTTGCCAGCCACTATAGGACTAATTCCCACAACAGCCCACAGAGTTTTAGCCACAGTGAGCCACGCAACTGAATATATGTTTACAGCTAAAGCACAAGGTGTGTTTGTTGCTTGGAAACTTTCCATTTATATTGCCCATTCTTAAAAGTTTACAAGATTTTGCTAAAAATAGCAAGCTAGCAATATAAAACCATACACCATAAACCACATAAAACTACACACAGTAGAACATTCTGACTCATTTATGAACTTTTTTAGATGAAACAGCATCAGTTTTTAGTTAGCCATATACAGACAAACATGAGGAACAGGCATTTTCATAATATTTTGTTACAACATAACTCAGATGTAAATGCAGCAGTACAAACTTGGCCACTCACTGTGGCAGCATCTACATGGCAGGGCAGATGCACTCCGTAAGGTGGCACACAGTTGTGGTCTCTTGTTGTACCTCTTCTATCCACAAAACACGACTGGTGTTGGTGCAAGTGCACGTGAATGACAGAACTGGGATGAATGGCTTTCTAATCCAGGGGGAAATCAAGAAGCACGATGCCTTCCTGACCTTGGGCTGGTCGGAGGACAAAGCCTGAAGCTAACATTAAATTTATACCACTGGAGCATCACATGAGAGAAGAAGTTTAAAAAAAAAGGCTGCATTTGTATGTGGAGAGGCTGAGTTAATGGGGCTCTGGCCTACAGCTCATGCACACCACCACAATACAAATACACTAATATCACACAATCAAAACATCCAGTCTGTTAGCAGGATGTGTCCTAAAACGTGCTTTTATATGTTAAGCCTTTCACAAAAGAGATGTAATCTTCTCTTACTTTCATAATGTCATATACACCATCAAATGCATCCTGTGTATGCCTCTGGAAAGATTCCCATTAACAGCCATTGTTATTTTATTTGCCCCCATAGGAAAAAGGAAAACACTTTTGAGAGCAAAAAATACCTACCTGCTTTTCATTCACACCTCAGTTTCCTCAGGAAATCAAAAATACTGTTTTTAACAGTCTACCTTTAGTTCACAGCTCTCACCTCCATGGAATGAAACTTGGTTAGAAACCTATCAAGGAATTGAATTCAAAAATGTCTAGACTACAGCACAGAAATTAAGTACGGTGATTGGGGCAGTCTGTAGCTCTTAGTAGCAATCAGTAATCTTCTGCTAATACTGTTCTGAATTCAGTCTCTACATTATCAACTTCTGCTTAACAGAAGAAACTGGCAAATATTTAGCCAATTTATCACTGTGTTTAGATAAAACAGGGTCTTATGCAGTACTCTAGTCACAGAACATTGGCTTCAAAAGTGTAACTGCTTGACCTAATTCAACCATAGGCCAGGCATTATTCCCTTAATAAAATTAAGGTGCTGTGAATACAGAACCAGTCTCTCTTGCTGAGCATCCCCTGCTCCTCATCTCTGCCTGCAATAACCCTGCACAGACCATTTAGGGAGGTGGGGGCACTCTAGACAGTGCGGCCACAAGCCATTGCCTGCTTCAGCTGAAACATCTCAGCCTAGTTTCAATCTTCTTGTCTATTTAGGGCTGTAATCTCCTGGTGGAAAAGCCTTAGACATCTGGTGAGTCCCTGCCAAGAAGGCTCTAGAGAACATGGGCTCAAGAACAAGAGATGGTTTAGGCAGAGAGAATATGTCATTGCCAAACACTCTGAAAGAGGCATCCAGCAAGTGTTCCATGGGAAGCACGCTGTGATGTGCTCAAGGACACAGCTTCCCGGACACTGCAGGGCAAAGTGAAGATGGACAGCGTAAAACACGAAGCACTAGCTTCACGGTACAGTATTAAAGAGGAAAAAATATTAATCCTACTTTCATATAATACTTTTTACTCGTTATATTTTCTCACTTAGTTTTAAACACCATTCAGTATTTGACTTAGCTTCTGTCTAAGATATTAGTGGCTCTTCCAAGACTCCATTGCAAACAAACAGAGAAATTATTACTGGATACCTGAGACAGGAAGTCGTGAAAGTTATTGAAAGTATGACAATTCAAAGCTTTGCAGGATTTACAGCACAACAGGGTAAATTTTATACGTGGAAAATCCAATCTGCCATGTGTTTTACTCACCGTTTGATGACTTCGGTCACAATAGCGCAGTCCAAAGTAATCTATTTCCACCAGGTTTAAGTGACGAAATACGTAGCCCAGGACAACCGACCCTTTCGTTGACTTCTGTGGGAAAGAATTTACAGAGCCTATTCACAAAGATGCTTTGCTTTTGTCAGCTATGTGCAGTGGCATTCATGCATTCAGTTAGCTTTGTCTCAAAAAAAAAAAGAGGCAGTTCGCACTGCCTTTAACAAAAATTTCAGCAGTACAGATGGAAATATTTTGCCCTCATACATGTTCGAACAATAATTCTGTAAAATAGTGTTAGGAACCTGGCAAGTCAGTAGTTACACAGTACAAAAAGAATAAAAACACCTAAACAAACTCTGACAACGGAGATCAGGAGGCAAAACTGCCCTTAAGATCTAAATTATACATTGTTAGCAGCTCTGTTACTGATCTTTGAAAAGAAGGTTTGGTTTTATTTGCTTTACTTTTAAATATTTTGATAGTAGAAGGGGGAGCAGTCCAGCACCCTGGGTTGAAATAATCCTGCTGTTTCCTTGAATAGGACTTGATTAGGTGTCTACTGCAGTATTTGCAAACAATGCTGGGGACCATCTTGCAAACAACATTGTCCTGTTGAGAATGCATTATAAAAAGCTGTCTTCCACCTGAATGCCTCATATTTGTTGGTTAGCCTGGCAGCCAGCAACACAGAGAATGATCCCCCATTAGAATCAATTAGGAGCCTTTGACTATTATAGTCCTAAATTCCACAAGAAAATATGCACATAAATCATAATTAGGTTTTGCTTAACTGCTTTGTATTTTGTGCACTACTAGATTGTAGTAAAATCACCAGAAGGATAGAAACAGGCAGAGGAAATAGGGTATTGATTGCACTATTCCACTTTTTAGCCTATAAACAAATAACTTCAAAATTAAAACAGCAAGGAACACTGATTTAAAAATCCTTTAATTTAGCTTTGCTGGTGCAGTATCAATCACACAACAACAGTGAGGATGTATTCTCTTTTCTTTTCAGCAGGTGCATTTGGTCAGGCTTTGTAACAATAGTCACAAGGGCAGGGCCAGTTCAACCATTTCAGGTGGCCACTCACAATCAAAGCAAGGCATAACAAGGTATACCTTACCCCTCTGATAAGATGGGAATTGCATATCCATGCTATTTACCAGATTTACTATATATCTGCTTAAACCATGAGATGTTCTGGAAAGGTTCTCAGTGTCTAAATCCATCATACTTGTTATTTACACTGGTTATTTAAACTGCAATTACATATTCCCTCAGCACGTACAGTGAGCCTTAATGATCAGCCACAAAACAGAGAGCAATCTGGGGAAAAACATGACTAAGGCAAGCAGAAATTCACTAAATCTCATTTTAGTAAGTTGGATAAAGCAAAGCAACACAGTGATTTTATCATCAGATTCCTCAATAGGAAACTGAACTTGGGTTCTCAGAACAAAGCAAGACAAGAATCAACTGTAAAGTGACTATCAGGAGCACTGCAGCAAAAAGAACAAAGCAAAACACATCTTAAAAATACAACAAATATAAGCAATAATTGTACTGCCTTGTCTTATTTTTAAATCAATTGTTATTCAAAGAAGCAAAGGAGTCATCCCACTAGTTATCATTCATATTCTGGAGTCAGTGATCCTGATGGGTCCCTTCCAACTCAGCATATTCTATGATTCTGTGTGACATAAGGCAAATTACCTTCACCATGTAACTGTTTCCATTTTCATTTAAACAGTACAACAATGTCTCAGGAACCTGGGATTGGACAGGCATCCTAGAAACAAATGCAGTAAAAGCTCTTATTTTGAGCCCTGACTCCAAACACTGCATGTGAATAAAGGATGGCAACACTTCCCACTAGGCACTAAACATTAGGAGAACATTTTAGACAAAAGGAACTCCACCATCAGCCACTCAGAGTCAGTGGGTTTACCACAGTGTGGACACTAAATCCTTGCAGAAGTATAAAAAGGATTACCTGCACCATGACTTAGAGCAGACAAGAAGTGGGGCCCATGCAAGCCTTGCTGAGCTTCTGTAATCACGTGAAGTTCAAATCTGTTTGCGCTCAGTGAGCTTTGCACTCCTTGTCTGACCAGCAGCATTATTCACAGCGTCAGTTGGTTTTATTAGCAGTATTAAGAAATACTAATCAAGACACAAAGACGAAGTAGTCAATTTCCCATTCAGGCATCTTACAATAACAGTACACACTCCTTTAATCAAAGAAGCTTAAGCCTTATAGGAGTTCATCTTACATGACTCTGTACCAGTTTAGAATTCAGCTACCCTTCCTGGTTGCAAGTCTTCTGTTTCAGTCAGCTGAGGACTGCAGTACTACATACTCTAGCTACATAAAGCTTTTGGGACAGGTTTCTTTCTGTGGACACTAAAGCTAGTGTGTTATCACCAAGAAACACACACATTTCAAACCTGATTTAGTTGAAATTTAAGCCTCCTTTCTTTCCTTTCAGAGATAAAAGGCTTTTAACTGCTTTTTACATATATTGATAGGCACAAATGCCTGTCAATTTATTCTCTTGTTGCAGCTCAGTTAACACTTCCATAGTGGCAGGTCCTGTGGAAACAGACGATCCAGCTGTGAGGAGATGTTGAGCAAAACCATCCAACTTAAAATGGCTGGGGTTTCTCCACCTCTACAACAGCAAGATGCTCAGTGCTTTGGTTATCCTCAGCCAAAACAGACTGTGTGCTGTAGTCTCCACGTCCCTCTTTGCCAATCCCTTTCACATCTTTCAGCAATGCCTGTGTGTGCACAAGGCAGTCCCTTGCAAGGGAATGGCCAGGATGTGAGCCAGGCCCTATCCTCACACTCTTCTAACCTCACCTTCCTTAACTTCATATTTTCCCAGCACTGAAGAGCACTCTTCAGGTAAAATACTAACCCTTGGAGAAACCACTGCAACCTCATTTTTAATTCAAGTTCGCATTTTAAGCCATATGATTTCAGGGTTTCATGCCAGTAATTTGCCCTTCAAGTTGAGTCAAGAAAGGAGTTTTACTGATGAATGCCTAAGTGGTTACTTCTTAGTCCCGAAATACACTTTTACCACATCTGTAGAAAGTTTTGCAAACTAAGAGAAGTCATCCTATTTCCCCTGATAAAATTACAGCAAAACTTGAACTAAAGCTATCAAAGATGTTAACAGGATTACATTCACATCATATGGCATTGCAAAAATCACATAATCTGCCTTTCATTAAGCTCAGACTTGCTAAAGGCTTGCATTCTTAGGGGTAAACCCAAGTACATTTGAAAATATCATCAGCAGTGCTTTCAAGAGAGAACAAAGAACTGTTCAAATGAGTCATAACACCTTCCTTTACATGTTAGCACTGCGGCTTCATAAACCAGAAAGGCAGGTTTCTACTGGCTAAAGAAAATCACAGAGAGAACACTAAGGAAAGGGCTGATTCAATTGCACTTTTCTTCATCAAATAGGAATTGTTCTTTTTAAGACAGTATATACAGTACTACATTTCAACATAATCATATTACAGTATATTTGTACACAGAAATTCTTATCTTTTACACTGCTCATTGCTTTTACCTCCAGAGAGGTTTTTCTAGTTGAACATTTTTTAATTTACTCTCTTGTGTTCTACAGTGCAGTGGAGGTCAAATCAGAACTATGGTTGATCTTAACCGAATTTAAACACAAAATGTCTGCCTCAGTAGGATGGTAGTCCCTCCCTCGAAGGAAAAGTGCTACAGGAAGTGAAGCCTCTTTTTATTAGACTGGAATAACACATTGCCTCTCTTAGTTCAAGAAGCCATCCTGAAACACTTCTCCTCAAAGTAATTCAGTCCACAGATTTTACCTCTTACAGTCTCATACAAGCTAAGGAACACACAGATGAATTTATGAGCCTTCTTTCAAGAAAAGGACTTAGAACTTAGGTTGAACATAACCTTTGCCTTTTTGAGATGCCTTCCCCCATCAGAGAGTCACAACTGATTACAAAGTTGTTATTCTGCTTATATACCTGCAAGAGATAACAACACAGGAAGAAGAGCAGAAGTTTCCTAAAACTGAACAAGGGAATTTCTAACAGAGTATGGAAAAGCAAGGAAGATGTTACGGGGGATGATACACAATCATGCTGAGCCATTCAGACACACCTGTGTAACATCCCCTGTCAGGGACAGGGTTGTGTGGGTTATGCTGCTAACAAGCCCTCCAAGTTGGAAGCACCTTTGATCTTTGACTATTCTACCCCCTCACCTCAAGCTCAGAAAAGGCTAATCACCCCCCCCGTTTTTCACCCCCTTCCACTGACAAAAGCAGCAAGGCACAGAGCTCTGAAATCACAGTTCTTGGTGTTTTTTAACAATACAGGATAAGGACCCCTTTCCCCCCAAGGCAGTCAACCGCCCAATTTGCATAACACATGTTCAAGCAGAGAAAAATCTTTAAATTAAAAATGCTAAATATGTAAAAATATTCACCTAGATAAAACAGCTTGACCTTAATTTCCAGAATGCGTGTCCAAGCAGAGAAGAATTTACATTAGTGTCACTTTATTTGTGCAGGCATACCTCAAAACAATCATGTAACAGAGGTAAATACTTTCAGGAACTGAGCATTTAAAAATGCAAATGTAATTTGCACACAGGCTGCCCTAAATATACACCATTCAAATGAACTATCCAAACTGTACAAATATATCCCTGCCTCTCTCCTCATCTTGTACTGACAGCAGACATGCCAATCTGTTTTCAGAGGTTTTTTGTCCAAGAACTCCTTGGAAATTTATGGACACATGCACAAACCTTCCCACCCCTGCAACCAAGAATTTGATCTGGTGTCTGCTCTACCTGCTGGATATAACACATGACACTGAATTCTAAGTGCTGTATATTAGTATGGCCCGTCTTCGCGAACGAAGAGCCGGGGAAGGTCCTTACCCGCATATGCAGATAAGGCCTTCGAGCCTGCG
>JAWWES010000094.1:12300791-12318823 GCA_035583135.1 Lophotriccus pileatus | reverse complement strand
AAGCTCCAGAAGCCAGCTGTCCTCAGGACAACCTGTCTTACTGTTGAAGACTGAGGTAAAGAAGGTGTTAAATACCTTGTATCAGCCTTGTCCTCATCTTTGGTAACTAAGTTCCCACCCATGTCCAATAAAGAACAGAGGTTTTCCTTGTCCCTCCTTTCGCTATTGATGTATCTACAGAAAGATTTTTTGCTATCAGTAACAGAAGTGGCAAGATCAAGTTCAAGTTATACTTCCTCTCTCTGATTTTGGCAAGACCTAACTATATTTCTAAACTTTTCCTGAGTAGCCAGCCCTTTTTTCCATAGTTGGTAGGTTCTCCTTTTAACCCTAATTTCCTTCAAAATCTCCCTGTTAAGCCAGACTGGTCATCTTCCCTGTTGGCTTGCCTTTTGGCAGACTGGGATAGCCTTCTCTTGTGCATTCAAGACTTCCTTCTTGAAGCATGTCCATCCCTCCTGGACCCCTTTGTTTTTAAGGGGAGTTTCCCAGGGTACACTCTGAACTAGTCTTCTGAAAAGGCCGAAATCTGTCCTCTGGAAGTCCAGCATAGAGGTTTTATTCATGGCCCTCCCTGCATCCCTGAGTATTGAAAACTGTTGTTTCATGGTCACTGTGCCCCGGACAGCCTCCAACCACCACATATCCCACCAGCCCCTCTTAGTTTGTGAACAGAGGGCCTAGCAGTGCCCCACCCCTGGTATGCTCATTTACCAGCTGGAGCAGGAAATTATCCTTCCATACACTCTAGGAATCTCCTAGACTGCCTCTTCTCCGCTGTGCTGAGTTTCCAACAGACATCTGACAGGTTAAAGTCACCCACAAGAACAAGGGCTGGAGATTTTGAGACATCTGTCAGCTGCTTGTAGAATAATTCATCATCTTCATCATCCTGATTGGGTAGTCTGTAACAGACTCCCACCAGGATGTCAGCCTGATTTTGATTCACAAGCACTCAACCTTATCGTTACTGACTTCAAGTTCTATAGAGTCAAGAGACTCTCTAACATACAGAGCCACCACTCCAGCTCTCCTACCTTGCCTGTCCCTTCTGAAGAGCTTGTAGCCATCCATGGCAGCACTCTAGTCATGCGAGTCATCCCACCATGTTTCCGTGACAGTGACTACATCACAGCTTTTCTGCTGTACGACAGCTTCCAGCTCCTCCTGTTTGTCACCCACACTGCATTGGTGTACATGCACGTCAGCTGGGCTGATAGTTTCACTCTTAACCTGGCCTTCCCAGCCTTAGGCTCATCTCTGGAGAGAGAGGAGGGGCAGTAGGGGTATAGCCTCACCATTTCCCACTGGACTTCCTTTGGGGTCAGTAGGGTGCGACTCCACCAATCAATTTCCCTTTCACTCTCCCTAATGCTTCTTAGCCTCTCTACATCTTCCTTGAGCTCTGCCACCAGGCAGAGTAAATCATTAACCTGCTTGCGTCATACAGAGACACCTCTCACACTGTCCTCAGGTACTGACACCAGGCTCAAACACTCTGTGCAGCCCGAACAGCTGCATCCATCTTGGTGTCCTTCTTGATAACAGCAGCAACGGCATTCACTTTTTTGGAAACCATTGCTTCCAAAACAAGGGGGGGAAAAAAAAAGTGACAAGAAAAAGGACCACACCTCACCCAAGAGAGCTGGGAGATGGCTGTGCCCCTCCTGCTTGCTCTGCCTGCTGGGCCTCACTAACTGCCATGCCACGTCCCTGTTCGTCATGCTCCGGGTCACTGCTGCTCCCAGCAGCTGTTTAAGTCCAACGCCATTGAGTAGGCTCGGCCCACTAGTCAGCTGATTCGCCTCCCAGGAGAACTCCAGACACTCACAGGCACACTATTAGGCCTCTTCTTCTGTAAAATTGTGAGTCTGGCCTCTATACCAAACAAAACTTGGAATAATTCTGAAGAAAACAATTACCAAACCCACACAGATAAATAGGGTGCAACAAGGCACATTTTTGCTGGTTGTAGGCTACTCTGAGTTACTAAGGAACTACCCTTCAATGCTGAGAAGTGATTTTCAAGAATAGAAAACCCTGAGCATCTCACCAGTCTGATCTTCAATAAAATATCTGGTTTAATATCACATAATACATTATTAATAAAATTAGATATAGTTTAGTAGAAGAACTCTAAAACAGACAGGCAGGCTAAAGTAAAGGGACAGCAGATTTTTCCTTGTTTAAAGGATAATTACCAAAACAAATTCCTTTAACTCTGGAACATACATCCCTTGGCATTTTTTTGGTACTTATGCAGTTAATACAAGTGCCAGTCTAAAATTAAGAAGTACAAAGGAAGAGGCTAGACCTTACAGAAAGAGGGTAGACACCTTACAGAAAGAAAACTTTCCAGAGGACAGGATCAATAGAAATGAGATCATACTCAACCAGACAAAATTGCAAGGACATGCTCTTACACACCACAACCATACATTTCAGTTACATCTGGAATGACACTAAGCAGAAATAAATAGAGTACACAGGACTAAGGTATATTAATCAAGCAGCACCACTAGCACTTGTCACGAACACCCTAAGTCAGCAGTTCACAAGATGATCCAATGCATTTCACCACCTCTTTGATGTTCACCTGAAGGGCAGAGTGCTGCAAAGTGTTCTAGAACCCCAGGCACACAGACTGTCACACCGATAGGAACCCAGCAACCAGAATTTTCCTCTCAATCAGAAGTCTCTTTCATAATACACAAGTCCTAATGTAAAAGCAAGGGATGTTTGCAGCCTAACAGTCATAAATTAAACATTGTAGGTTAGAGAAAAGAGGAAAGTATCGTAAGTTCATACAAGTCCTGTACAAAGACAAACTGGGGTGAAGTTCTGCAGAGGGACACAAAGGTGGCAACACAAAAGGGGTGCAGCACATGGACGTACAAGTGTCTAGGAGAACTTGTCTACATTGCAGAGAAGTCAAGGGAGGATGTAGTTGCACTAAGAAACAGAGCCAGACTCTCATCAAAGAAACTTGGTAAGAAATGATCACAAGGTGCAGTAAGGGAAATTCCTTACTGGAGAGTAAGTGCAAAAACAGGCTGCCCACAGGTTATGGAGCCTCTGTCGTCAGAGATAGTTACAGTTCATGTGGGAAAGTTCCTGAGCAATCTGCTCCAACTTGGAAGGCAGGTGAACTACATGATCTCCAGAGGTTCCTTCCAACTTCAATGGTCCTATCACATAACTTAAGAGCCATACATTACACAGTTCACAGAAGAGAGTTAATTAATGCTGCATCGCTCTACTTGCACTTGTCTGAAACTAGACTTGAACGTGAACTCACGGAAATAGTAGTTTGGGGTAAGGATATAAATATCTCTGGCTTTCAAAGATATTGTAAGAAATCTCTTTCTAATACAGAAAATATTAAAAGAAATGTATATAACTGATACAACTATAAAAACTGGGGAAAAAATTGGGAGGTAATCTGTAAAATTCCCAACTCCTAAGAGATCTTGTATAGACTTGTAGTCAACAGGCAATATCAGTACTTTTTTATGGAAAAGGTTAAAAACGGTACACTTACTGTTCTAAGATAATAAAATATTGTTTAGCCAAAAGCTACACAAACTGAAAAACATTTGTATTTAAGTATGATAGCATATGATTAATTAATATTGCACACACTCATACTGACTATTCTCACAAAAATACTCTGTTCATTTTTATACTGATTGTGTTCATATAAAGGGAAAGCAGCAGTTAAAAAAAAGGTACATAAAGCTCCTAGATATTAACTGCAACTCTTAACTATAGAGATATTCTACTGTTAACCAGCAAGTCAGCTGAACATTAAAAGTAAACACACCAAAAGACAGGTTATACATAAAGTCAGTTACACCATTAATCTCTGTTTACCTATAGCACAATTTCCAGAAATGCTACCTCTGAGGAGTTTCTAAAGAGAATAATTAGAAAACTCAAGGCCAGCAGCACTTGTCATGAGTTCCTTTCAACAATTATTAACAGGAGACTCTTAGTTCAAGCGGCCTACTTTCAATAAATTACCCTGCTGCTAACAGGTCCACTTTGAAGCAAGGGCACAGGCATCTCAGTGACCCACATAAAGCCATTTCAAGCACAGCATTATCTGATAGCTTAGCATTAATTATAACATAAGACTACTGACTTCACAATTCTTACTTTTACTTTTGTCTTTCATGTTTTTATTCAACCAAGTTAGCTACACATACCACTAATTAGCTATGTTAGCTACACATACCACTAATAATTACTGTTGAGAAAACTTTGGACAGCTTAAACAGAGCCAGCTATAATCAATTCTATTATAACAGAACAATGCTTAGACTTTCCTTTGGAAAAGCAATACAAAACTGAATTTGCTTACACTTACTAACTTGATGAGGAAAGAAACCCAGTCCCAACAGAAACTGGAAATCAATCTTTCACTCTTCAGTAATTACTGCTTATGGACTGGCAAAAAATTAAGAAAGAGCCTTGCTATTGTATACAGCAGATATGTCTGAACTTAGCACTGAGCTGTAACTGTTAATGGTGTCATCTCTCCTAATATATGTCAGAGAGACAAATTTGCTGGTTTTGAAATAGAAAAACATGAAATTTTTGTTAGAAGACAATTTTCTTACTAAAGCTTTGCAGCTTAAGCCTTTCACGACCAAATCTGTAAATACAACAATGTTTTTCTTCTTAAAGCTAAGATTATCCTTCATTTCTCATTTATATATGGAATATATATTTTTCCTTTTTCCTTTTCTTTTTTTATTTCCTTAAGGGATAAACAAGTGCTATCTGCCTCTAAAACTCAGGCAGACCATATAGCCTCTCAGTTCAAAAGTCATCACCAAAACAACAATTGCAAGTAATTAAATTATTTTTAAAAGTGTAAAGCAATTGTAAAATTGCAAATTTGTTAAAAGCTGGTTGTTCCAAAGGCAAGACATGTTTCTTAGTTATAGCAAGCAAAGTCCTATCTCAGCTGTTAACATGCTAGGTACCATCACAACTAGACAAGTTTAGCACTTAAAAAGAAAGTTTCTTTCATGCCAGCGTACTCCTTAATACTTATATGCCTTTCAGGGAACATTTCCAGTACTTCTCGTTTTGTAGTTTTATATAGAAAAACATAAGAAAAGATTCTGAGCTTTGTAATTTCATGACTCAAAACACCAAGATCGTCTCCTGAGGGGAAATATTATTTCATAACCTCTGCTACATAGGCAGGTAGCTAACTGATGCCTTCATCAGGTTACACCTGTACACCAGTTTAAATAGATGCAATTAATTGGCATGTAAGACATATGTGTTAATAATGCACAAGAAAAGACATTTATCCTACTGGTCCTTATTTTTTTATCTTTATAAATCTGTTAGAAAGAAAATAAATTTACTCAAGATTTCAGCCCAAATCTGTGGTACTGGAACCTCAGGCTCTGTTTCAGAAAGGAATTACTGCAATAATTGGACTCCACACAGATATGCCAGCAAATCTTGATTTTAAGGTGTTTCGTTAGGCATTGGTCCAATTCCTCTACAAAACAGGAGAATCGAACCAGGTCCCAATTCAAAAATTATGCTGTGGATGAGAAGGTTGCCCGTTAGTTGGAATTACACCATTTTCCACAGACAGTTCCACAAAGGGAATGCATTTTAAACACAAGAACTTATTTCCAAATGTTTCAAATTATCCAGCTGAAGAATACAGAAAACTGTCATTAACAAAGCCTACTAACATTGTTGGCTCATTCATCCCTGTGGTGGCACAGTCCTGCTGTCTCGTTCAGACCTCCCAAACTCTTTGAAATCCAGCCCATAACGTCTCATGTCAGTGGCGTATCAGGATGCACCAGTCCTCCACGTCCTCCATCCAGCTCACATGATATTGGCAGCCCACAGATCTACCTTGAGGCTGAGGAATATGCAGCAAACCTGTTGCAAACTTGAGAAGCCCATGGCCACGCACCTGTGCCTGACAGTTGCTTGCCTCTGGCATGGGAAGTCCTGAAGCATCCCATCAGAGGAGTTTGCTACAAGCAGGGAAAAATCAGTTCTCATTATTCGTATGCAAAACTTGACAAGTTTAGCTTCAGCCCATGCTTGCATTATCCACCCAGAAGGACAGGGGAATGAATCCTAGACTATTTTATTTCTTTGAAATTTAAAAAAAAAAAAAAAAATCATCACAGGATGTTCCAGGACCCAGTTACTGTGTATGTCAATTAAAAATTTTCAGCTTCTTTGTGAAAAAAGTAAACATTACATAAACTCCAATTTCATTCCTAATTTGCTGGCCTTTAAGCAGCACAACAATACTTTAAACAGAAACAAGATTTTGACTGTGTGTGAAACCAGAGCCACAACACCACGTCTGATTCTGCTAACTCAATCTCTAGGAGGGCATTTGAACATAGAATCTCCATTCTGAGATACAATATATACAGTATTATTTAAAGAAAACCTAAAAACAAAACCTACTGCTCCATGGAGTATGACATGAGCTTCACAAGTGCACGTACCTCAAACCTCATAAAGAGACCTGGACATGTCTTTGTGCCTGCTGCTGTCTACCATATAGTATAAGTTGCCCTTCTCACTATAAATATTAGTAACAATTTTGACACTGAAAAATTTTATTGTATCAGCAAGAAGCTTCATCAAAAGATATTAAAGGATACATAACTCAATGAGTAGTCTCTGTGTTCCCACAACTACTTGGACATTCAATAACTGGGAAAAAACTTACATGCTTCTACATTCAGAGTTACGAAGTAGACAGAGGACATACTCTGTACAGCCCATCAGGATACATCTATGTCTGGTAATGTAAATACAGTAAATAAAGTTATAGTTAGGAATAGGAAGCCTATTTGGGGCATGGAATTACAAAATAAGAAAGCAAAAATTCAAAAAGCAGGTCCCCTTTAGCGGATTAGAAATGTCAGTAGACCTGGACAAATTAGAGAGATGGCAAATCACCAACCATACAAAGTTCAACAAGGGAAAATGCCGGGTTCTGCACTTGGGATGGGGCAACCCCTGATTTACAGACAGACTGGGGAATGAGATGTTGGAAAGCAGTGCCACGAAATGCACCTGAGGGTCCTGGTCAATAGTAAGTTGAACATGAGTCAGCAGTGCCCTGGCAGCCAGGAGGGCCAACCATGTCCTGCGGGGCATCAGGCACAGCATCACCAGCTGGGCAAGGGACAGGATTGTCCCGCTCTGCTCTGACCTGGGGCAGCCTCACCTTGAATATTGTGGCAGTTTTGGGCACCACAATATAAGGAAGATATTAAGCCATTAGAAGGCATCCAAATAAGAGCAATAAAGATGGAGAAGGGTCTTGAGGGGAAGCTGTATGAAAAGCAGCTGAGGACACTTGCTCTGTTCAGCTGGAGGAGACTGAGGGGAGAAACCTCATCGCAGTTACTTTATGACGGGAAGAGGAGGGGTAGACCCTGATCTCTTCTCTGTAGTGACCAATGACAGGACCAGAGGGAACAGTCTGGAGTTGTGTCAGGGGATGTTTAGGTTGGATATTAGAAAGATATTCTTCTCCCACAGGGGGACTGAGCATTGAACAGGCTCCCTAGGGCAGTGGTCACAGCGCCAAGCCTAACAGAGCTCAAGAAGCATTTCGACAACACTCTTAGGTACATGGTGTGACTCTTAGGATGTCCTATGCAGGACCAGGAGATGGACTTCAATGATCCTTATGGATGCCTTTCAACTTAGGATACTCTATAATTCTATATTCTATCTACTAACATCTTGAATATTAAAAATACAAACAAAGGAACTGCATTTTCTCCATACATTAATTCACCACGCTATGCTCTTCAGAGCTTTAAAGCTTTCATGTTGGTCACATATCCAAATAAAATATCTTTAATTTATCTGCATTAATTTCTCATAAGTTGCTTCAAAATCCACTGACTGAAGCTTGGAGTAAGAAACAATTACAAAGGTCTTCCATAAATAAAGGCATTTTTATCTCCCTTCATTTTTTTTTTCATTTTCATTAAGGGAAGAAGGGAAGAATACTACTAATAAACATAAATAAACATAATAAAGATAATAAACATAAAAGAAAAATACTAATAAACATAATAAACATAAAAGAGTAGTTATTTTACACCAAGTCTACAATGTCTTAATTATCAGAAGTGTCAAAAATCTATTCCTTCTGCAGCCAAATTATGGCGAATTGTATTTAAAAATGCATTGAGTAACAAAAATAAAGGGAAAGATTATTAAAACAAGCATAAATAGATCTTATAACTAGTACATTTTTAAAATGCAGCTAAGTATTTTTGAACTATGTAAAGTGGTAGAATAAAACTAAATGCATGAACTCAATGCTACAACTGGGGAGGGAGAGCAGTCATCCACCATGACTATTGCCAAGCACATCTATAACTTTTTTTAATATTTCTGTTTATCAAATGCCATTATTCAGGAATACAAACAGCATTATCATAACCATTTACAGTGGTTACATATTCTTTCTAATTCAAGAAAAAAGAGCCTGCTAATATTTTTTATCAAAAACTCTTTGTTGCTATAGTTAGCAGACTTGGCTTTCTTCCAGATTCCCTCTCAGTTCCCCATCTCAACTAGACAAAGGATGAAAACAAGATTAAAAGCTCTTGGGTCAATATGTGGATAGAGAGATTGCTCACCAATTACTGTCATGGGCAAAACAGACTCAACTTGGGGAAAGGTGATTTAATTTGTTGACAATTAAAAATGAGAGAAGGTTGGTGAGAAACAACAACAAAATTAAAACACCTTCCATTTCCTCCTAGGCTTGATTTCACTTGTTTTCTGAGTCCTCTACCTCCTGCCCTCCCCAAGCAAAGCAGAGGGATCGGGAATAGGGCTTGTGCTCAGTACACAACAGCTCTCCTCTGCCACTCCATCCTTCCCACTTTTCCCTTGCTCCCCTCACAGCAACCACCCCTGCAGACCCCTGCTACAAAAACCTTGCCATGTAAACCCAGTGCAATCATGTAAATAGGTTACAGAATAATCCTTTCAAAGTCTAATTGGATAGTGTTCAATACTGATGTGATTTTGGAGTGTGAGGAGGAAAAACTCTGTTTAGAGGTTTTGTAACATTTCAGCTCTAGCACCAGAAATTTCATATGTAACATGTCCTTCACCAACATAATTAACCCCAGTCAGGGGAAAAAAATTAAAATCAACAATGTTCTTTGTATAAAATAAATTGGTATTATGATAAGGATCTGTTTTTCACACACACATACACTAAAAATTTGGAGCCTATTACAACTGCAACTATGTACTGGAGATGTCTGGCAGTTATAAGAAGTAAATCTACCCTACATGTTTAAAAGCAATAATATAAAAATACCTACAAACTAGCAAATAAATTAAATAAAAAATATTGTGAATTATATATACAATTTCTAGTAGATAACTGTCTTCCAGGTTCAAGCAGAATTTTTGCAAGTTTTCCAATTACCTGTAAGGTAATGTAAAACCACCCTAGTAAAATTTGTAGGCATTCCAAAAATCACCAAAGTGACAAATAATGAGGAAAGCCAGTTATTGGTGAAAATAACCCAAATCACTTGGTTAGACAGCTCTCTGAAAACACACATTGTAACAACTGCAAAGGGCAGAATCATCTATAACAAGAAAATTACACCAATTTTATGAAGAGAGCTTTGTGTCTCAAAAAGCTGCAGCTCTAAATGGAATTTGGGCATCAGCATGAATATGCAAGTGAACAGGAGATCGCAGTGATGGAGTTACTAAGTGAGGGCAGGGAGAGACTAAAACAGCCCTGTGAACTTCTGCTCCAGGTATCCAGATAGGATGGTGGCAACACTTCAGTATAATTGAATAAAGAGGATTAGTTCTTTGCCTCTATACTTCAAGAAATTAAAAATGGTCCAGGGATGATTTTTAAAAGAAAAAACATGTAAATTCTGAAAAACTTGTAATTTGGGAGGAGGGAAAGAATCTTGACATTTCAGTGTATCAGAAAGAAGTTAAAGGTCTGTGCCTCCCAGTATCAACATAAGGAAGATATCTGACAGATGGCTTTTTAAGAACAAAAGACAGAGTAAGTTCAAATGGATAAAAGACATCTACAGAAATTTTCAGTAAGCATTACAAAAACAATTTTCACAGTGACTATAACAAACATGTCAAACAATCTAACAGGTGATACAGTATTCTTAATTTGAAACCTTACATTCTCATCACTGCCTTTTTTTTCAAATTGAGAGCAAATTTCTGACAGAATTACACATATTTAAATTATCACCAACCAATGAAAACAGAATCATCCTGGGTCAGGAATGATACAAGGATATCACCCTAAAAAGAAGTACTTACTGCAGTTACCAATTGCAGCTCCAGTGAGGGATGTCTGGCTGTCTACAAACACAACAGAAGCACGTATATTTCAAAGCCTGGACATTTGATTCACTTGTTCATCTTTCCAGTTTCCTCAGAGCACTGCCAGCTGCATTCATCCACCAACAGTTGCCAGCACCAGTAACAATAAACCTCCTGACTTCTCGTTCTGCTAATGGACATCAACCACACTGAGCTGCAAAACATTCTTTGTTTGAGGGCATTTCCCAGGGTATGTTTTCTTTTAGCAAGTATCATGCTCCACACATACTAAGACAAATGGCTTCCACTACACTCGGTATTATCCCCCTTAACCTATTTCTTACCATTCCCTTTGCATACAAAGTGTTCTCCTCTCACCCTTGTTTACATCCCTGTGCCCGCTCCCACCTCTTCTTCACTGACAGCAGAGTCCAGCAGACCCTCCTGAACCCTCCCCTCCTACCCAGTGCTGCAACCTGCACCTGCTTCTCCACTGCTACGCTCAGCTTATAAATGTTTACATGAAGATTTATGTGCTTATGGTGGGGTAAGATGAGGACATAGAATCAATTATGTGGGTGTGGGTTCATTCAAGTTCTGGAGTAGAACTGGAAAAAGACAGAGGGAAGGCTAGAAATCATGAATGTAGACACATTCTCTCAAACACTGTTAGCCAAAGTAGAAGTGTTTCTTCTAGATTAAATCCCATTTCTCTTATAAAACCATGAACATCCTATATCATTACCCATTCCCAATGCCCCTTTCCCTGGGGGAGCAGAAGGGCTCATTGCCATCAAACTCTCCATAATCATTCTGAATAGCAGTGCTAAGGTTTCAGAGGCACATTATCATGTTGGAGGGGAGTAGCATGGGGCAGTGAAATTCTGAAGCGAAAAAATTCTGTGGTGGAGGAGTTAATTTTTTTTCTGTGCCCAGAAAGGGTGAAAAGACACTACTGCCTGGTAAAACTTCCCTTAAATCAAAGTATTGGCTTTGGTGATACTCAGATTTTCTCATTGCACTAGGCAGCAGCAGAACCTACAGAAACTTCTGTGGATCTCTCATAAGAAAAGTTAAGCTAAATTTTACATGAAACATATACCACCCATTGTTCTTTATGTCATAGCTACATTGCATAATACCAAACAGAGAATGGGTGATTACTCAGTAAATACACTAGGTCACTTCATCTCCCTCTCCCACTTCAATACCAGATATCCTTCTCTGACTACTACCCTTCATTAGTATTTTTGTTCATAGCAAGAAAGCAGTACTGCATGCAAATGCTGATGGATAAAAATTCTCTCAAATAAGCTGGAACAATGCAAGAGGGCTGGAAAAAATACTTCTATATTCCATTGCAATTGCTATGTCTGTAGATATCCTGAGGCTCTGGGGTTGATTAAATTAAGGGCAAAATAATAGAACAAACATGACAGCAGCTCAAGAAAACAGTAATTTCATTCCAGGTATAAAGAAATATTCTAATGCATTTTGTTTGAAAGAAGATGAATGCCAATTTTTAAGCACTTAGCTTTCTTGGTGTTCTTTTGCCAGACAGGTTGTTCTGTCATATCTGTCTCTGCAGGCTTATGAAACTATATAAGCCAGCAAAAATCAGCTAAAAGATGGACAGTTTTACATAATGATTGCTCCAAATTTGAAGCAGCATTGAAATTAGCACTTAGAGCAGAAACAAAATCCTTTTCCTTCACAGTGATTTCATTTCAAATTGACACAGTCTGCCATAAAAGGCACTGAATTTTCTTCTTATGGAAGTTTCTTAAAAAATTAAGAATGTAAAGAACTACTAAATTCTTTAGAGTAAATAAACAGAAGCCGTTTCTGAGCTGATAGTTTCAGACTTCACTCTGTCCGACAGTTTTCTGTATCTGTATTTCACTCACATTTATTTGTCTACACAATACCAGAACCCACAAACTCCATGTTCACAATTGTTTTGTAAGTCAGACACAAAGTACTCTGAGATTTAAAGTGTCACACTTTGACTTACATATGTAATCTTACATATGATCCTTAACCTGTCAGGATTCATTTGAAAACTAGTTAATGGATAGTTTAAAATCGCCTTTCAGTTCCTCTTTTGAAAAAAAGAAGTAAACAACCAGGAAGATAATAGATTTTGTTTAAAACTAAATGGAAACTAATTGTACAAATGCTATTTGGATTCATTTGTTAACTGCCATCAGATCTAAGTTACTTCCAAACATTTCTGACCTCTGCTAGATAAAAAACCAATCCTCCCTCTTTCACCTTGCAGATACAGCCATGGCTACTCAACTCACCCGGCAGGTAAGACACACTCAGCTGGGAAGCCCTAGAATCAGCAGCAATTATTAGTATTAGCTATTTTCAACCAACCTAGTTATACTGATTACTCCTTTTATGTGAAGGTTAATAATAGACATGGAAGCATTTTGAAAGAAATAAGATGAAGAGTACCCTTTTGTGGGATCTCTCTGGCTGAGTGAATAAGAAAATGAACTCTTGCTTCAAAGCCTTGTGCCTGAGACCAAAAGACGAGCTGTACTGAAAGCAGTCATACATTAGGCTTCATGTACTGATAAGCAACATAACACCAACAAAAAAGACTTTCAACCCTACAGTCCATTTTCTTAAAGTAAGCTTTTTTTATTCCTGCTATAAACTGGAAAGAGGATGGGTAGCAACTGGAAGTGTGGGTCTCCCTAGAGCTGCAACCAGAAGGAGAGATCCAAAGATGCACTAAATGGAGGTAGACCAAAAGAGCAGAAAGAGGCAGAAGAGAGCGAGCATGGCTCCTTTTTCATTCCCACCACAAATATGGTGCCATGTGTGAAATAACAAGCACCATTCAGCTCTGCCTTCTCCTGCCTAACACGGAGGGCAGCACAAAAATCTGCCTTTAGGAAGCAACTCATGAGCTTTGCATGTCCCATGTGCCCCATCCACCTATTCTCACCAAGTTGTGAGACTCCAGTTGTGAAACTGTTGGTTCTGCAGAACCGTTGTCAGATCATACACTACACAGTGAGAAAGACATGTGAGCAACCAAGGAGACAGGATGAAAAAAACACACACTCACAATATCTAATAAAAACAGAGTAAAAGGAAAAGGGTAAGAAAAGAGCAGGGGTGAAATAGGAACCAAACAGCAACAAAAGCTCACCCCTAAAAATCTCAGAAAATTGCCTGTCAGGCACCCATTTATTGTGCATTTTATTCATATCTGGGTTTAAAAGAATAATTTCTACTTCCCCTTGGATACTGCATGTAACTCTAATTACAGAACACTCCCATGCAGGTGGAGTACACAGCATGCAGCCTGGACTGGCTTTATATTCCCACCATACTATTTATCACCTACAAGGCAAAAATCCCACACCTTCTTCAGTCCCTACCTACTCCATGACTTGCTGCTATTACAGAGGTGAAAGGGTAAGCTGCTTTAATATTTCACAAACAGAATACAGGACAGAGTAATTTGTGAGAAGTAATCTAGAAACAGAGGCTTTTCATCGGTTCCTGTTGGGCCAATTAGGGATAAAGGAAAAAATCTAATTGCAGTGCCAGAAAGTTTCTTACATGTAGGTAACCACACACATAATGTCCGAAATTCTCTGAAACAGACCCAGACATGCTGTTGAGATTTGTTGTTTATTCACTTTTAAAAACTGGCCGTGTTCGTTTGTGGCACTGTCAGAAGCATACCTGGCTTTATGAAACCACGACTGGCTCCCTGCAGTCATGTCAAGACAGATTATTTCCACAGTGATGCTCCACAAAACCTGTCGTGAACCAGAACTGTAATACTGCTATTTTCTTCACAAACGCACAAACTATTTAAAGGTCCTGAAAGCAGCTTAAAAACTACTTCTAAACATTACCATTCTAAACTAATGGAAACTTTGGGAATATTCAGGTCATGTCAAAAGGCTTCCCAGCCTGGCCACACTTCAACTTAGAACACAGCACCACACACAAATAAAGCACAAAAACACACCTGGCCTACTCAGGCAATGAAATGCAAACATCATTCAGAGAACCAAAATGAAATGAGCTCTTTGCTTCCAGGGAGATTTAATGCTCCCTGCTATTATGCCACTGGGACAAACAATTCTGTCTCCACTGACCTGATTTCCCTAATACCTAGTTTTCCCAGGTAAGAGGCAGAAATACCTGGAAATGCATGTCAATGTTAGCAATGTACAGCTAGAATCACAGAAGGCTCCGGCTGGAAGGGACAGTGACTTTTCTGATCCAACCTCCCTACTCAAGCAGGGACATCCAAGAGCACATGGCACATGATTGCATCCAGACGGTTCTTGAGTATCACCAATGAACGAAACTCCACACCCTCTCTGGGCAACCAGTTCCAGCGCATAGTCACTGCACAGTAAAGTTCTTATTCAAATGCAGGTGGAACTTCCTGGGCATCAGCTGCTGTCCTTTTTCTCTTGTCCTATTTTTTAACACCACTGAGCAGAGCTTGTCCATCCTCTGACACCCTCCTTTTGGGTACTTATAGACCTTGATGACATGAAATCTCAGTCATCTCTTCTTGAGCCTGAACAGGCCCAGCTACCTCAGCCTTTCCCTATAAAAGAGACACTGCAGTCCCTTCATCATCTTTGTCACCCTCCACTGGACCCACTCCAGGAGTTCCATGTCTCTCCTCAGTTGAGGAGCCCAGAACTGGACATAGCATTCCAGTTGTGCCTTGCCAGAGCTGAGCAGAAAGGCAGGATCAGCTCTCTTGACCTGCTGGCAATGCTCCTCCTAATGCACCCCAAGATTCCTTTGGCCTTCTTGGCCCCAGGGGAACTGCTGGCTCATGGACCGCCTGTTGTCCATGAGGATCCCAAGGGCCTTCCCCACAGAACTGCTTTCCAGCAGGTCAGCCCACAGCCTGTCCTCGTGCCTGGGGTTATTCCTCCTCAGGTGCAGGACACTGCATTTGCCTTTGTTTAACTTCAGACAGTTCTCTGCCCATTGCTCCAACCTGCCCATCGTCTCTCGTGTCCAGTGTAAACCATAAACAGAGACTGATTAACATTTTAAGACAGTCAGCAGCTGAACTGGAAAAGAAAGGCTGCAATGACAAAGAAGAAGAAAGGAGACAAAGGAGAAGAAACATTAAAAAAATCCTAGATAAAATTTATACAAATTACATAAACCGTACAAAATAATTATCCTGGAACATGTACAAACTCCACATCCTTACAATTTTAATGCACAGTCAATGGAAGTCTGCAAAGCTGCTGTGAGATAGCAAATATGCCACCAATAGCATGGAAAACATACCTGAAAATCCTGACCTTCAATCTGAAACAATAGACTACTTCTAGGATTCATGTGCTAAAAATATATGGTGAGTTGATGTAGTCACATAATATTATACTAAAACATGGTTTTTGTGTTAATATCAGGTTTACATGTTAAGTTAGACTCTTGACAAAAATATTTAAGACATTTTTATGGTACGCATGTGTGCAGTCTTCTCTAAAATGAAGGTTCCAGTGAACACCAATGTTTTGAAGCTTGTACCACCAATTCTAGTTCTGCTAGAACATTTATGTTGTTTTCTAGGTTAGTGTTTTAAATTTCTTGAGAAAATTACACACACACATTTTCCCCATGCCCCTGTCAAGTTTATCAAGGGTCTTTTTCAGCAAAGGAGAAAGTGACAACAGTTGACCCTCAGCCTTTCAAAATCAATGGAAAGTAATATTTAATTAATATGTGTATATAAAGACACAATGCCAATTCTTCAGATTTAAAATATCTTAGTCAGAAAGATGACTGATATTGCACATCACATGGACAACACATCTGTAACTTCCATCCCATCACCAAGTTTCTCTTTGTTCCTTTACAAGGGGTTCAAAACCCTTACCCAGACTTTTACGAATAGCATGTGAACCAGAGAAGCTCAGTAACTCTTCAGCACCCTGCATTCTTCAGCAGGCAGTCTCCTAGTAAAAGGCTCTGGTCTTACAATTAATTTTTTTTTAAGTAGACTGATAGATAGAGAGATGCAAGCATGAATTACATTTATACTTAAATATATTGTATATTATTTTATCTATAGTATATAAAAATTTAATGTATTTTTATGTATAACATATACACACATATGTATTAGTGCTCCACTTATGTATCTACCAAGAATTGCTGTTGCTAACATATCTGAAATATTACTACCCACAATTAGTGCTGGACTGGTGGGATACTAATTCCTCAAAATGAGGAAAAAATGATCTAATATAACTGAACTGCCACCATTAAGTCTAAGCTTAATTACAAACTGCCAACACTTTATTATAACTCCACTCTAAGCAGCCCACCAAGGAAACTACTAGCCTTGACATGTCAAAGGACACAATATTAAAGAAACAGGGACACATAATTCAACAATTTTATGCATGATAGTAAAATGTTTGAGTCTGTTTTGTATAAAAGCTCGGTTCACTCATAAACTTAGAAATTGTATGTGTTATACTTTTGCACCAAATACTGCAGAGTCAGCAGGGAGCTTCAATATAATACCAACTAAAACAATTATGCTGATTTACCAAAAATGCACTATCGTAATTTCTCTCTTTGATTTTACTATTAAACTATAGCAAATTTACTGATGGAAACTAAAGTTCAGGGGAAAGAATGAAAAATAACTCTTTAAACAAGCTGACACTACAGTATAAAGTAAAGATACAGTGAAAACTGTTACATATTGGGTTTGTTTGATAACTATAATTAGCAAATTTTTTGAGATTATGGATTTTTCTTCCAAAATGTTTACACTGCATCCTGTGTCACATAAAATGAAAGAAAATGGTTTGAAAAGCGTTTTTACACTGTGTAACTTTTTATTCAATTTCAGGTTAGTATTTTCAGTAACTACTCAGTAAAACCAAACACCTACAAAACTCTGCGGGTAATTTGCACAGAAGATATCCAGATTCTCAAAAATCCAGAATATTCATGCACGCAATCAATATTTACTCAAAGTTTTAGTTTCCAGCTACACAGCTTTAAATACTGTAGATCACTATAATCTTAAACCAGCCCAGGTTCTGTAAACCAGAGAGATAATGAGTTTTTTTCACAACTAATTAGTCTGCTGAACTTGAAAATTAAACTTTTTCTTGCTGACAACAGGCTACAGCAACATGACGTTAAAGGAAAAGGTTAATATGGGGAAAAGAAGAAACCGTAATTTGTTCTGCTTTATGACAAATTATGTCAAAACAATATTACACATTCAAAAATGTATCTTGTTTGATGAACAAGCCTATTTAGAAGGCTGCAGAGAGAGAACAAGTCCCCATGTATTAAAAAAGACTGTTCTTAGAACAGGTGCAATGCATTTGAGCAACACTTTATTTTTGTAAACCCTTGCAATTACACCGATTCCTAATATATTACAAGTGTGGTTGCAATCAAAAAAAATGAAAGTCAATACTGAGCCTCGCTATAAATCACGAAGTTTAATAAATCCATAAGGCAGGAAGGTAGCAGTAGAAATGTATTGGTGAAAGCATATAATCTGTGGACGTGCCCTTTTTTTTTTCTTTAAAGAAACAATAGCTCTAGAAAAACTGCAGACAAGAAAACAAATCCTATACTTCAGCACAAACCTTTTTAATAATGATTCAAAAAACATG
>JAWWES010000094.1:12286637-12300691 GCA_035583135.1 Lophotriccus pileatus | reverse complement strand
AAAACATGGCATATATGAGGGAGTGAGGGAAGAAGTGTAGGTTGAAAAGTATTTATTTTATATTATATATATTTCTTATCAGAGGAGCAGGAGAAATAAAAATTTACAAGTGGAATGAATTATGATGACTTCAAGCGTAAACTGTATTCTGTAATTATTTATTGCATTTATTGTCAGCAAAATGAACAATAAATTTTTGTAAATTAACTAAGGCAACTAAATTTTCTTTGGAATATTCCTATTTTGCTCATGCAAGTAACATTTTTGCAAAGGATGCAGAGACAGAACATTAATGCCTTTGCCTTACAAACCACAGAGTAGTTTAAAGAAGGCTTTTAAATAGCATTCAGACTTTTCATGGAGGGGATACGGGAGCGTTTGAAGCAGGTCAGCCAGTGTTCAGTCCTTCTCTGCACCCCATACAGCTCAAAGTTGAAACTGTCAGCAAGTTCCCCAGTGGAGGCTCCCCACTTCAGGGCACCTTGCTGGGCTGCAATCCAAGAGTTCCAGCTCCCACACACTCCTGCTCACACTGCCTTTGCAGGGTGGGGAAAGGGAGTGGCTGGGACTAGCCCTGTTCTAGCCATAGCCAGGTGGCATAAAACTCCTCAGGAATCACTGCCAACTGGAGTAAATTAAAGCAGACCTCAGGCTACCTTACACAGGGCTGGGCCAAGTCAGGAGAGGAGAAACACACAGCTGTAATTAGGACACAGTTCAAGAAACTCATACTTTCTTAATCAAAAATATTTTTCCTTGTAATTTGGTTGAGCAGTAACATTTTAACAAAGGTGGTTTTAGCATATCTCCTGCCTTTCCCATCTCCACAGCCACAGATACAAATACCAGCAATTCTAAGGAGGAAGGAGCATGAATGGAAACGGACATTATCTCTCCTGTGTTATTTCTATCTCTACTGCACTCAGGACTTCTGGATACTAAAAAAACAAGGACGGAGTCAAAAATTCAACTTCAATGCCAGTGCTGCTGTTGAGAGTACCCCTCCTCCCCAGGACATGCATCAGGTATATAACTCAAAACAGTCTGTCCCTGAAGACCAGAATCTCAACAAGGCAAGTACCAAACAGGAGACAAACACAAACTCGTATTCTAAAGTTCAAAGGGACTTCAGTAAAACTGAAGCCAACAACACTGGAAAATATTGATTCAATGTCCTTTTTTGGTCTCTGTAACTTTGCTGCCTGCACAGCAGTTGGCAAGAAAGGTGGTTAATGCTATTTACAGGTTCAGGCAAATGTTTCACTCTCAGAATAGCAACACGACCACAATGACACTGGAGAACTTTTCCAAGATGAGAGCTCAGAACTGGCTAATAAGAAACCTTACAAATGCCTTCTTCAAAGCCTGAGGCCAAACTACAAGTAGCTTTCCTTCTGCAACACATCAACTCAGTTCAAGGAACTTCCTGGAAACATAGAACCACTTAGTTTGGAAAAGATCTCCAAGATCATCAAGTCCAACCTCTGAGCAATTACCTTGTCAACTAGACCAAGACACTGAGTGCCACATGCAATCATTTCTTAAGCACCTCCAGGGATGCTGACTCCACCACTTCCCTTGGCAGCCCTGTCCAATGCCTGACAACCCTACCTGATGTCCAGCTTTAACCTCCCCTGGCACACCATGAGGCCATGTCATTGTTACTGTCTCTAATTGCCTGGAAGCAGATGGCTCTTCTAGAAACCATGAGTTTTCTAAAATCGTTCTAAAATCAGTAGTTTTACCTGTGGGAAGTAAATTCATGCAAATCTTTAAAAATGGGAAGGGACACTGGATGCAACAATGTCATGGAAATGATAAAAATGAGATCCATAAAATGAAGCCAATAAACTTAAATTTAAAAATTAATTCTGCAGAGACAAATAAATCTGTCTATGGCTGCAGGCATCTATTTAAGAGAAGAGGGGTCAGGAAGTTGGCAGAGCTGGTGAGTGAGATTTGTTTGCATATTTTTTTGCTCTGCTTCTCTTTTGCGGGTTTTATGTCATGCCCTGTTCTTTTAGATTCAATAAAATTCTAGGCTTTTGCCTCAACACATTTTCAGTCTTCAGGATTCTCTCAGATCTTCTAACAAAGAACTGTATGAGAACTTGTATCTGATAGAAGGATCTATATCTGAAAATATCAGTTTTAATAACACTACAGTGCTTATATCCCCTCATGTCACTTGCCCCTCCTGCTCCATTACCATCACCATCATTTGCAGAGATGAGACACAAAAAGAATGCTAAAATACTGCAGCTCCCTGCAATAGGGATTGTAAAAAAATACAATTAGTAATCCCTAACTCCCATAACATAAAGTTAAAATAATGAAAAAGAAAAAAGAAACAAACAAAACAAACCAAACACAACCACTCCAACCAACCAAAAAAAACTAAACCAAAGTAAAACCCAAAACAAAATCCCAAAAGAAAACAAACAAAAACACAAACAAACAAACAAACAAAAACACAAACAAACAAACAAAAACAAATAAACATCTGCAGAATGTGAAGCCCAGACCCTTCCAAGGGGGTTAGACTGGTAGAAACAAGAACTGTGCTCATTTACATACCATCTCAAGGCTTTGGCCAGTAGATCAATCTTACCAGTTTCCAGTCTCCCTATCATCTTCTTCAGATGTCTATTTCATATCACTTCTGGACTTCTGCTGGATGCCAGCCCAGCTAAGTTTAAAGCTCGCTTGGAACAGGAAACATTCTGCCAAGCAAATAGCTCCAGGGACAGCCACCATGAGGCAAAGAGATACAGATACACATTTGGAAAATGTGTTGTAGTTTGGAGCAGAGGAGGGAGAAAATGCCAAATCTTTTGTAAAGTCACAAGGTTAAGTCCTCCCTGCATGGAGACTCGCAGGAAAACACAACAGAACAATAATCCTTAGAGGCAGCAGCCTAAGGACCACTGCAGCTCAACCTGTCAAATAAGAGTACCCACATGGAAGTATAAAGGATATGATGTTTAAAATGTGCTAATGACATCAGCTGACTTGCTGCAGAAAGGGCAAAAGAGAATCTACATTCAACCTTCTGCCCACAGATGAAATTGCTGCTCCAAGTTTTTTGCTTTTGTATCATTGGCAGCATAAGGCAAACACTGTCGTCTGTTCACTGGGCAGTCACTCTGTTCCTCTCAGTATAGGAAAAAACCAAAGTAGGTGAAGGCAGACTAAGAAAGATATATAGATTAATTTAATCCACTCTCCTTGTCATCCAGAAAGGAAATAACAGAACAAGAGGAACTATTCAAGAAACCCAAGAGGGAATTGCAAAGCAACATTTCATTGAGAACACACTGCAGAAATAAAAATGAAGTTTCCTAGGCATATTCAAAAACATTGGGCAGGAGAGAAAAAGTACTGGAATTTTCCTTAGGTACATGAATATGAAATGATGGTGGAAGAGGTCTGCATACAACTTAATGCCCCATATTCATATAACCTCCCCCATCCTGGTTGTCAGACAATTGCCTGGATGTCTGTCCTCTCTCAAAGTCAAAGCTTCCAGCATTTCCTAGCACCAAGTCTCCTAACATGCTATAAAAAAACCATGTTACAAAAGGTTAAAGATCAAATGTACTCTATGAACGGAGCCACTTAAGTTAGGAACACATGAAAGTAGCTTAACTGAAAACAAAAGTGACCCTGGCGAGATGTCAGGGAAAGCTTTCTACTAGAAGAGTAACAAAGGACTGCAGCTGAGCTCCTGGGAGGCTCCTTTAGCTGAGGTTTTTAAAAACAGATCACACTAAAAGAACCTGCAAAGAATGAACCACGTATTTGTGACCATGATGGCCATTGAGAAATGATGATTTTACCTTCAAGGGGAAAAAAAAAAAAGTCTTAACACTTGCTTTAATTCTGAGCTTCCTCAGAGAAATATGCAGGCTTACTGGTTTTAGGAGTCAGCAGGGTTCATGCTTTTGAGTTCCTCTCTGCAACCATGACAACAGAAAGTTTAAGTTATTTTAAATGAAAGCATGAAACAAATTCAAGTATTTGCATTGACAAAAACACCAAAATAACTATGAGAATCACACTGTAGCATTGTAGGTTTGAAGCCTTTCAGAGAAATCAGTCCCTTCAAGATACTTACGTGAGCTGAACTACCACTGCCACAAACTTTGGAAGCTCTTAGCTGACAGCAAATGAAAGGTAATGCAACTAAACCCTCTTACTGCATTCTAAAATAAACAGAATTACTAAATATTTGCTACTCATGCATATGGACAGCTACCAGACTGAACACTTACCAGCTTGACCACATGCCCAAACCTTTCCAGAGAAACTCATAAGGATCAGCAGAGCCCACAAATACTGTGTGCAAGTAAAATATTTAGATAGTGTAGTCTCTCTGGAGAACTTAATTTTAGATAGAGTAACACACTTAGCTGAATCACAGAACTTTCAGCTCCGTGTCTCTACGTAAATGACTCTGTAACAAACAAACTTTCCTTTTGAAATACAGTTTTAGTATCTTGCTATATGAAGAATTGCAGTACTGCTTACAGGCAAACATTTCAGAAGCAGCTGTTCCTCAAAACTGTTAAATCCACATTTATTAATGCAATTTATTAATACAATTATCTGGGATTGTTTGTTTATTAAAAATATAGGCTTAACAGCATAAACTTCTCTTCTTTTTCTAGCACTGAGTAAGAAAATGCCAACTCAGATGGTTAAGATGCTGCTTCCCAGCCTCAGCTCCCGAGTCCTGCTCTCATACACCCGGTACCTGGATGTAAGTGATACTGTTGTGCTGATATTTACTCTGTAACCAGTAATTCAGTCCTGAAACAGTTTTTCAGAGTTACCCAGGTGTCAAGTACAGCCTTTAGAAAAGACTTTTGAAAGACTCTTATGCAAGCACCTGAATACTTTTGAAAATAACTATCATGCCTGTGCCTCTTGTGTACAAATGCAATCCTGCCTATGATTATGTGATACACAATAATTCCCAGTGAAATTGCCAGGATCTTCCTCACCAAGATCAGATCCTTCCAACTACTTCTTTTTAATATGCATCACCTTTTTCGGTTTGATCTGAATTTTATTTGCTTTGATATACTACTGCTCAAATGAAATTTGAGATAATTCAACACAGGAAAGTATTCTTTTTTCCTGCTGCAGTAGAACACGTGTGGGATGACTAAACTCTAACCGCTGACTTGCCATATTTTGGCTTAATCAAGTGTCACTAGAGGATATAATTCCCCACTGAAACAAGAGCCCAAAATCAGAATAAACCTTTGTCTAAAATAACAAACCCTTTTAAGTAGATCCAGCCTTCTATTTAATGAAGTAGATTAAGGGGAAAAAAATCACAACTGTTGTGACATGGTTCAGTAATTCTGTTATTTCACCAAAATACTGTTTCTGCTAGTCTTTACCATAATTATATATATACACATGTGTTTCAAGGTGCTCTAACATTCTCCAACATATTATTTACCCACAAGTGAGTAGCCTGTATTACACAAGCACTGCCATAGTTCATACCCAAACAGACTACAGGTGGATTGTATCTTATTTTCCCCATGAAAGCAGATGCAATTAGTTAGAAAGACAGAGAAAATCTTGAGGTTTTGGTGTTCGATGGGCTGCCAGATCTGATGGGATGATCAAACAGGTTTGAGAGATCGTAGGTTCTGACCTTTGATAAGGTCAGTACTTAATGAGAAATTAAGTACTACCTGCTAGGCCTTGTGAGATGAGCTGCCATTGCAGCTTTGTGTTAGAGATGCAGAAAATTTTCAGGCTTGTCTATAAATCTCCAATTCACACTGCTCCTAGAACCAAGAGTGTGCCTCCTTCCCAGCCTGCCCCAGGCAAGGGTGCTCAAGCTGCTAATGCTAACCTATTAATTAACCCCATTATTTTTCTCATTAAGGAAAAGTTAAGCTGGAAAGTACAGAACTATTTGTATTGATATACATTGTTTCCATGCTGGTTTACCTTTTTAATTTTTTTGCAACAGAACCGGAACATCCTTAAACAAAATAACGTTATGCAAGAACTGGTAACCCATCAGTCCAAAGCTACCCATAATACACACTTCTAATTTGTGGTAGATGCCTAGTGAAATTTTCTCCCAGGAAAATTCTGCAAATTTTTACTACTAGGGCAACAACACCAGACTAATCTGCTCTTCTGCCCCTTGAGACAATATTCCCTGAACTGACAACTTGGCCTTTTTTCTCCTCCATCCTACCCTACTCCCCTTCCACATGTGCTACTTTGCTCATTCGTGTATTGCTGCAGCCCTAGACCAGATCTCTGAGGCAGGACCTGCTTCTGCCTTGGCTGATTGTGAAGCATTTTGATGCTTTATCACTTCATTCAAGTGTTACCACAACTACAGTGTGCCACCCTACAAAAACTCCAGCCCAGATGTCATATGGGAGGAAACAGCTGAACCCTTGAAAAATAACCTAAATCTATATGTACAATGAATGCTGGAGCATAAACTAATAGAGTCAAAGGCATTGTTTAATTAAATGTTTAGTTCCTCCTTCCAGACTGAAAATGGCTAGTGCTCTGACAGAGAGCAAGGTTTCTTTTGTGTATACTCGAAACAACTACTACTGCAGTTCCCTTTAGATTGTACTTCTGGTTTCCCCCTCATTCTTCAGATGTTGAAGAGCTAACAAAACCCATGCTTTTCCTTGCATTATTTTTTTTTCCCTTTTTACAAGCCTGTACTGAATAGAAAGAGCCTGCATCAGGCTGGTCAGGTTTCCTGTTCCCCCTAACTGCTCCTAACCAACTTAAAATGCCAGCATATTTGTATGCACAGTGAACTTCACAGCAAACACCTGCTTCTTAAAGGCACTGTACACTCTGCCACCTCCTGTAATTTACTGCTTGAGTATATTCTTTTGCTTCATTTTTTGTACACTTGGAAATCAATGTTTAAAATCCAATTACACGACTTTTCTTCAGTTCAAGTGATTTTTCTTATCCCATATTCACTCTGTATGCAAGAAAAGGAATATGAATCAGAGCAAGCTTGAAAAACTAGATAGTAAGAGCCATACTGTTAGATGCTCTTCATCTTATAGATAATAATATTAAGTCCATCTGCTTTATGTGTTTACATTGTGCAGAAAAAATGCATATTAAATGCACATTAAGATGAAGAACCTTTAATCCACTGTAGACAAAGGCAGAAGAAACTCCACCACTCTCAATAGAATTGCGACAATCCACTGGTGGATTAGATACAAACATACACTCAGTATAATCTCCTCAAGTTGAGCATGGAGATGGGCACAGCACACATTTATATAACTTTCAAAGATACCTGAATGCAGCAACGAACACTGACTTGTATTTTTGAGACTTTTCAAGTGCTTGCTTAAACCTCAGTAGAGCAGGCATGTAAAAATCTGGCCAGTTTGAACTCTCATCAAGACAACACACATAGCAGGATTAAACATTACTGAAGGAAAATTCATTTACCCTTTTGATTTTGAATTTTCTTTGAGGCCATTATCTATTTATTAAAAGTTCTGGATTAATATTCTTGGAGGAATACATTATGTGTATGTCACACAGCAATAAAAGTGTTTCCATATGCTGCCCTGCTGCAAAGTGTCAACCCTGGCCTTTATAATACTCATGGACAAAAATGAAAATTAAGTATAATAAATAACTAAAAATCAAGAAAATTGAAAATGTCATGAGCTCAGATACAGACTAAGCAAGAGGAAAAAAAAAACACATCTATAATGAAAGGCTGGTTTTGACTGATTTTCAGCAAATTCAATGCAACTGTTTTAATTCCCTCCCCACTGAACCTTCCTCTCAACAGAGTACGTCAAGTGAGAAGCATGGTTTCCTCCAGGACTTCTGCCTACTTCTGGAGCTTCTGCATGCTACAGGAAAAATTTTCAGCTTTTACAAAAACACAAACACTGCAAAGGAAGATTTACAACTACAACAACAAAAGTACTGAGGAACTTCTTTCCTTTTGAAATTTTATAGATTCCTCTCCTCAGACATCTTAACTTCACCAAGACCTCTCCAATTTCTGTACAGACACACACAATACCAAAAATAAACCTAATACTTTTCTGATCATCCATTCTGACTTCTCTTCACCTGTTTACAAAGGAGAAGACATCATAAATAAACACGGTTTGCATTGCAGTTTGTCTTTAGACAAGATTTCAGAAGACAGTTCATGAAATCTGTTTCCATAGCAGATTTTTTCAGAAGAAACAGAGTAAATGACCGAAAACATGAAAACAGAATAAATCATGAAAACAGCAAGCATTTTCATGCTCTAAACAATCAGACTCAAGACCTGAATGTCAAGACCTGAAAGGTCAAGGATGACTACCAAAAAGGTTTTACTTATTTTAAAAATTCAGAAAATTTATTTTTATTTTATGTGAACAACATCTAACACTTTTGTACAAGATCTAACACATTTTATTTTGACTAAATTTTCATTTTCTAATTTCCACTTACAGAAAAATTGGGTTCAGTTTGTCTCCTCTTGAAGTTGGTGCCAAATCACCCCAAAACACCTACTGTCTTCACTAGAATTGAAACCAGGTACACAATTTCAAGCATTCCCAGATTAGGAAAAGACCTTGGTAACTCACTGTTGCTTACACAGGGAAAAAAGGAAACATTATTACTAATTGGATGCCTGAGGAAAAGAATTGGCTTTTGCATGAACAGCCCAGGGACACTGGAGCCACAGATGAAGACACCACAGGGCCAAGAACATTTTCGTAATAAATCTTATCCATACCAATCTGTAGCACAGAGAGAGCAGGGAATACTCCCCATTTTTGGAGAAGGACAGTTTGTAGGGGTGATTTTAAAGGCCCTAATAGTTTGTCAAGACTTAGCACAGAAGAACAAAAGACTACTCAAAATAATGCAGAATAATCCAGAATGTGATACCTTTGAAGAATACCAAAAGCATTCATTTCCAAGGAAGATTCCCACTGCCTTAGAGATTGCTATGTTGCAGCTGAAGAACACAAGCACCGAAAATAGAACTGTTCAGCCAACTTATACACCACAAGAAAAGGCCTATGGGCACATGTTGTGGAACATCTAAGTTCTGCTGAGGGACTTTAAGAGAGAAAAGAGAAAAAAAAAAAAAAAAAAAGGGGGGGGGAAAAATATGGCATCATTTCAAAAAACAGGAAAAAAATTTTATTTTTTGAAATTAAGATTTTTATTCCATACTGAAAAAATTATTAAAAAAAACTTTAAGCCCAGTCCCTCCTCCCCTAGCCAAACAGCCAATGTAAATTAAAAAGCTGAGGGCAAGTAAGGATATTCACAAACCTCTTGAAAATGTTCCATTGCAAGGCTTTCTTCCCTTGATTCACAGAGGAAATGGCAATACAGGAAAGTTTTTTGAAGTATAACCATGCTGTCAATTTGCATCTCTCCTTCATTTGCCCAGGACCTTTTCCTCCTGATCACCACTACTGAACTTAAGCTACTTCTCTGCTATGATCCTTTCTAAGGTGTCCTAATTTCCTCTGAAGAGAGATCCATGCACAGTTGTTAGTATTCCTTGCTGCATGGTCCCCTTCAAGGCACCCTGATACATATCATTCACCCCTTACGGTCACATATGACACTCGGAATTATGATGGTTTGAGGCTCAGCTTTCTTTTGTTCTGGCATATTGGATAAACAAACCAACCATACAGACAAAAGATTGCCTGTCAGCCTGAAGCAGACTTGAAAGGACCCCCGAGGGGGAGGTCTGGACTATGTGAAACAGGCACAGATGTGTCAGGCTGCTCCACTCAGGCAAGGATGCCATGGCCCCCTTCACTGTCTCACATTGTCTTCCCAGTACAGGCACAGCCACAGGAAACCACAGGAAACAAGAATCTGATGGTTCCTCAGTGGTAACAAATACTGAAAAAGCAGTGGCAGTCATGGCCTTCCAGTCCCATTTGGTTCTGACACGGGACTTCCTTTCCCTTCAACAGCCTTGATGAGATTACACTAATTTATAAACAATAGACATCCTCTGTACCACAGCAAACAGATAACACCACCAAAACAGAACCAGAGCAGAGGCAAGGCCTGATGCAGCATTATTCTGTATCTGGTGTTGGCCAACAACAGAGAGTTTTGAAGACAGTTTATGATGTCCTCAGTAGGAAGATGTGGAGAATCTGCTTTCATGTTACATGTCATACTAGTACTCTAAGATTACTGCTTTTCAGAAGGGATACCTAACCATTTGCTTCAAGTTGCAAGTCAGTGCTAAACTCACTCCTCATTAATGTCCTGTATTCCTAGTAATTATTTTTAGTATACTTAATAATCTCCTATGTATTATTCCTCATTTTGTAATTCTGAGTTGCTATTTTCACCAGTTTTCTGTGGTACTCACAAATGGCATTAAAAAAAATTTTATTTTTCCTTATGGTTCTGAATGTAGTCCCTTATAAAGACAACTCTGGCTCTGGTACTGTGAGGGGAAAAAGAATTAAGCCACATAACATTCCTTCCAGCCACCATTCATTCACAAGTAGGCAAGAAGTTTGTCACAATTTTTTTACACCATGACACTGTGAATCTGAGTAAAATTGATGAAACAAAACCTAATGTATTTAAAACCTAAATACCTAATCTATTTAAAAGATTGATAATGAAATAAACTAGATATTCAATATTTAATAAAAGAGAAGTGTATTACTATAGATAGGAAATATTTTTTGTAAAACTACAAATAACATATTCTCATTCATAAATGAGAATCTTCAGTGAAATATATAGTGTGTGGAAAACAAAAACGAGGTCCAGTGTTTTTTATCTATAAGATCTTTCTCCCAGTTTGATCCTACATGGTGATCAAGTGCCTTTAGTCTGCAAAGCGTTAAATAATGTGCTTGCATACGTTAGTAGTCATGCCAAATTTTACCACTAATTACATAGGAAAACTGCCATTTTCTGCCTTCTGAACACTTTTCTTGCAATTGAGATATGGAAGATCCTCCTTTTCCATTACTGAAAGGCATTCTGTCTCACACAGCCAGAGAATTTATCCCTCACTGCATTCAGTTCTCATTTTCTGAGAACACAGGAAAGGCAGTAAAGTGCTGAGCCGTTTATTATCAATGTGGCTCAGTCAGCCACATACAGATTTTACCCACGTACCCAAGACTTCAAGAACTACAGGAAGACTGTGTCTTCTTGTCTGCCTTACGGAGAGCCATTTGTAACACTATAAAATTTAAAATGTGAATACTTACAAATCAATGAGTACATGAACCATAGAAATTAGAGCCACTTTTCCTCACGTTAGTAACCATTCATTATTATATTGACTGTATTATTTATTTTATATGTAAGCAGGAGCACTCAGATTTATAAAGGATTCCCCTTATTAAGCATAACTAATACAAATACCTGATAGGAGGGAGGGTTTGCCACTTGTAAGCACTTCACTCAGCCCAAGACAGAATTTTTAAAAAAATGAGTGGCAAGGAGAAAGGAATTTCCTAAAAAGGAATCCTTACAAACCTCTGCGACTTCTAACAACCAAGCATTAACATAACATTCCTAGCACAATAGGTGAATGATGCATTCATCTTACGTAAGATTTCCATGCAAAATGATCAAAAATGCACATACAGGTATATTACATTTTGGTTGTTACTTTCGACAAAGATGATTTGTAGTATGAATTCAAAGAAACTTCTGGGGAATCTTATTTCTGATTGTGGAAAGGTACTGCTAGAATTACCATTGACGAAAGGTCTCTTCCCTTGTCATCACAGCATTTATTTTCCTCTCCCATTCATATTCTCAACCCTTTCTCTCTCTCTCTCTCTCTCTCTCTCTTTCTAACCTCCCCAATGCTACTGTTTTTCTTTTCCTTCCTTCCCAACAACAGTACAATTTAATGGCTGTGGGATTACTGTTGCCTGTGTTCCCTGGCACACCTCCTTACATCAGCGCCTTCCTGACCCACCTTCTTACATTTGCCTCTAAAAGCATCACTAAGCAATCCACTTCTGACCACTGTGACAACAGGCAAAATAAGGTATGGTATGTTTAGGACGATACTGAAATTTTTGCTTGTAAGAAATCAGTGTTTGTGGTCATAAACCAAGGAAAGCAGCCTTGTATCACAGAAAAAAGCACATTTCCCACTTAGCAAGACTTCCTCTCTTAATGCTGCAGCAAAATCAAAGGAGCAGAGCTCTCATTTTGCAATGTTTCTATTGGTTTTCCATTTCTACATAATAGCATGGGTTGACCTCAAGCATGTCCCTTTGACCTCAGTGCCTACAGTGTTCAACCATCCAAAACTCAGGATGCAACAGAAGAAATGGGAACAAAAGCACAATCAATACTGAAATGACAACCTTCATTTTAAAATGTGAAATTAAATTGGTATGCAGCAAGCACAAGATCTGATCAAAAAGGCAGGGTCTAACAAGTGTACTAAGAATGCAATCTGCAAAATTCTAGGCAGATATGATCATTCAGTGCAAACCTCTCAGTTGTGAATAAAATGCAGCTAATATAGCTGCTCTATCATTACAAAAATAAATCCCTTGAAAAAAATAAATCTAAAAGAAAAAGAATTTACAAAGAAATAAATAAAGGAAAAAAATATACAAGAACAGCACTGGCAAATAATCTCTCATCTTTGTACCAAAAACATAGATATTAGTAATGATGCAACATGACCAATCCATAACTTCTTGTTTTCTCATCTATGTTCATTATGGGCTTGGCATCAGATATACTGCAGCATGAGGTGACATAAAATTACAGCTTTTGATGAAGTCCTCTTTCTGAAGAACCTTTCAAATTGTTCAGTCTCTTCAAGAGTTCCCCTCATGTCCTGGGATAATTTTTAGCAGTTTTCCTTCTTGAAGAAAAGGGTTACAATACTGCAGTTGATTTTTAGATTAGAATTTTAATAAACTGTATTGATACTATTTAACTATACTAAATAATCCAATCTAGACACGTTCAAGAAATCCCAAGTTGCAGAAATCCAAAACTGCTTAATAACAAAGCTGCCTCACACAGCTTACATTTGCTCTGGTTATATTATGAAATTATTGCTCAATGAAACCAGCAAAAATTATTGCTCAATGAAACAAACCCAAAAAAGGAAAAAAAAGATCCCTTCGACAATAGTATTGCATACACTAAGAGGTAACTTCATTTGGAAGTTAATGGATTTCCTTCTTGTTCTCATGCTGGTTTCATTAATTCAGTCAAGTGCATCTAGGGAAAATGGAGTGTCTTAATGTTCATTTATTTTATGGTTATTCCACAGGGTATTCAAAATTGCTGGTCTCATCTGTAAAGATACTTGTAAAATTAGTAATCTATTTCAACTATGTGACAGTAATTCTTGAGGAACAGTTAATAGCAAGGTTTGTGGGCTTTTTTTGTTCCTTTCATTGTTTTAAAGCTAGAATTGTGCACTACTTCAGACAGTTTTCAGAGGACTGAAATACTGCAAAATTTCATATGCTCCATCTGGTGCTCAGTGTGCAATCAGATGCTCATTTTTTACCCATAATAAAAATTTAAGAAAGAATAGCACCTTTCTGATATGGAAGGGCTACGTAGTATCAGTAATTTACATTTTGTTCACATTTTTTTGCTGTTTTTGTTACAGGCAATCCTTAGATGCATGGTATCTACAACATTAAAGAAGAAAATATGTACTTATTTACACTTGGAACTTGATATTATCTGTTTAGTTTTCCTGCTGCTATGCAAGACCTGTACACATAACAGAAAACTGTTGTTTTATAAAGGAAACAAATTACAAGGTTGAACAAGGTTTAGATCGTGTCCTTTTAATCAATTCACTTTTTATTAACTGTTCTTTTCAAAGCAATATTTTGAATATTTAGAAGAATCTGCCTTGAAAGTATTTATTAATCAATACCAAAGTGGGCAAAGGAAAGATATTATTAAATATGCTTGAAATTTGATATTACAGTTTAGTAATTACTGTCAGTGGTAAATGACCACAGATGGAAACCAATTGCAAACTACCGCTG
>JAWWES010000094.1:12275672-12286626 GCA_035583135.1 Lophotriccus pileatus | reverse complement strand
CTACCGCTGAAAAGACTTTTAAGATATCTGAAGTAGTGTAACTACATAATTAAGAAAATTTTTCACAGAAATATGCTTTCCTTTTCAGTAAAATGTAGAAGAATAAACCAGCAGAAATCAGTTCCACAAAGAATACATTATATATTCACACAGCAAATGTGAATTTAACTTTTAATGCCAACTGCCAGTTAAAATAATTAACACAATGTAAGAACTTTCTATTTACAGTATTCTGTTTCCTGCTGAAAAATGCATTCATAAAGCATTTTCACAAGGATTAAGAAAAATAGAACCCTATCATTCCCACATGGATTCCTTGGTGTCCCTAGAGCTAAATTAGCTTGATCCAAAAGTGCAACCCACATTTTATGTATTTAGTATATTTTGAAGACATGAAGCCTGAAACTGCTCAGCTTCAGTGAGGAGTGGGGAGGGAAAAAAAAAATCAAAACAAAAACAAATTAAAAAAAAATAATCCCCAGAAAACTTTGGTATATTTTTCTATTTCTACAGATCACACACTGAATCATCTTATCAATTATTCCACAAATACCTTAAAAACATCTATCATATTTTGATGAACCCATTTGTGTCTTTTACATATCCAATCATTTAACACAGTTCCTAACCTCAGTCACTCACTATTTCAGGTTTGAAGGGTTTTTTTTTGAGGGAGAAGGGGTATTTTTTAAACCATGTTGAGATGCTGAAGTTTGCTTTTAGATATTTGGATTTCATTTTGTTCAATTCTCAGTAAATCACTGTAAGGAAAAGTTTGTCTGGTTATTTCCCAGATAAAAACCACACACTTTCATTGGAGATGGAGTATCTTACACAGAGATTCAACCCATAGGCGTAGCTTACAAAGCATAAAATGCAACCCTTTATAGAGGGCTACATATGGAGAGCTAGAAAGCCTTGTATATCACAGAAGTACCAGTTAACACTTTAACATACCAGTTAAGTGGTATGGTGGCCAGAATATCACTATTAAAGTGTGACACTTAATAAAATAATACACCGTAAACAGAGTCTTTCAGGAAGAACTACTGTTATCTTCTCTATTCGTCGCTTTCCCAATGAAATATTGCTGTTGGCCCATTACACATGGCAATCTAAACAGGACATTAAAACAGTACTCGGAGAGGAATTTCAAGGAATACTTCAAAAGTGCAATGACCAGATGGCTTAAGACTAATTAGAGAGCTTCTTCCCTGGGGAAGAAGACAATATTTTTTTGAGATCTTTATTCCAACCAAAGAGATGCAAACAAAAAACAGAGAAGATTCACAATATTTTTATCTTCTTCAGGAAAAAGAAAACAAGTAATTGCCTTAAACACTGTTTCAAGGAGGCAAGGGGGAGGGAGCAGGGGGGAAAGAGTTGTTAAATTCCTGTTACATACACATTACAGGACAACCACTCTTTCTGAAATAGCCTATCACAAATAGGTTTCATAGCATTATTTTTTAAGGCCCCACAGAGGTTTCCTTAACCTCCACCAATAAGTTTTTGCAATAAGGCACTCCAAACCCCTTCTGGGAGGATATTTACTCCAATTCTTAACAACCCACCAGTCAGGTATCATATCAAAACACTACAGAGGTGTCTCGTGACATCAACAAATAAGCCATAACTACCTAGAAGGTAGTAATGTACATAAAAATGCCTAAGTTATTGTTTAATCTAGGTGAAGACAAGTCAAAGTGGCAGTCCTGGAAAAGCAATTATCTTTCAGTTGGCAGCTGCTTCTTATCACACTTCTAGAAAATTCTGTTAAAACCCCATTTCTTACTTGGAAACTTGAACATCCTTTTAAAGAGGAAAAGCTGTCCCAGTCTGAAGCCATATACCTCGATTAAACAAACTATACTAGAACCTGGTGAATAATCTCTTCCATTCCAAAACTGTTTGAAGTAACAACTGCAATCACTTTATCATCTCAAAACTTGTACTCTCCACAATATCTCTGCTAATGTACTACAAGGAAACATAAAAATTAAGGCTATGAGACATCTGATGGCCTTTCCTGATTATCTAACTATTATGCTGGAGAGCCAGCTTCCACTTTTTCATACAACAGTGTTCTAAACTTAAACCATGAAGATATAAAGGGAGAACAGAAAAACAGTACTGGTAATAGTGAGAAAACAAAAGAACAACAACAACAACAAATAAATTTAAAAAATTAAAAAATTTAAAAAAAAACCTGTGAGCAGCAACAGTCAGTTTGAGAAACTACAACAAAGAGATCATCACAAACCCCTCAGAGCATAGCCCATGGCAGACTGGTCAGTTACCAGGCTAATAGGGCTGGGAACATTTTTCCTGCCTCAAATGCTGACCTGCTGTACAACCTTGAAGAAGACACTCAACCTCTTTGCATCTCAGCTTCCCCACTTGGAGTCAGGAAAAAAACAATTCTTTGCTTTCCCTAACAAGCTCTTTGAAGTCCACAGAGAAAAGTATCCCTAAACTGCACTCAAAGTCTTAGACTTGTAACACCTTTTCTCATTGTTTTAATATGAAGCACAGTTAGAAGCCCACTGTAGTATGAAGAATTTGTTAACAAAACTGTAATTAAAAAAAATCATATTTTGATGTGGATAGTTGCTGTCAAACATAGCAAGCCAGAAATAACTACTACACAACAAAGCAATGCATCTTCAAAACTCTACAGCAGTTTGGAGACAAGTATCTATTTCATGGCATATTTCTGATTCACTGAGTCCTTGCCTAGGACTCCTACAGGGACAGAACTTAGTCTTCCACCCTTCAAAGCACATAAAACTATATCCACTAATATCCAGAAAGTACACAGATAGTAAAGAGCTATTGAGCTGTGTTTTTTATTTCTGTATTTTATGCAGGCATGCATCTGCTTGGGAGACAAGAAGGGAACAACGTGCTCCTATAACCATTTAAAAACTCTGCTCCTGCAGTAGCTCTAGATTTGTGTTTTCTGTGCAGCTGTGAACCAAATTAAATGTGAAAAAGACAAAAGAAAGATCACATTCAGATTCTGAAGTCCTATGGAAACATTTGTTTTAAAATAAAATACATAAGAACATTTACAATCTACATACAGGTACCAAAGCTGAAATTCCAACTAATAAAATAAAAATAAAAAATACAAGACCTGGCATTTATATGTGTTTGTGTTAATAAAAGAATTATAATAAAACATTCATATGTCAAGATTAAAGTGCCAAATGACAGAATATGACAAAACTTATGTCCTGTTTTACTAAGAAATAATAATTTCTGTGGAAAGCTGTAGAGTAAAAAACAAACAAGCATTCCCTGAGCAGGTTAAAATGAGAGAAGCCAGGACTCAGTTGAAAAAGACAGTTCTTCCCTCTTCACCTGTGAAGCAGACTAGGGCACTGATCCACATGAAGACTAACCCAGTAAGGCAAACCAGTGGTTACCCTTCAGCTAGACATGTGCTGCTCTTCACGCGCAACTGCACAAACACTTTTGCAAGTACACAAGCAAGGAAGAACACAATGGTGGGAACCACTGACTAGGAGATAGCTATGCAGTTCCTCTCTTTAGGTTTTCAAAGGCTCATGGAGCTACAGCGCTGGGGTGTGGCTTCACATTATACAACTTCACTCTTGGGAAAAAAGCAGGAAAAAAAATGAGACAAAAAAAAAAAAAAAATCAGGCTGCTACAAAAAGGGAGATTCCTCTTTCCCTAAGGTTCCCTGCTGTGCAATGCCAGTGCCTATGTCAAAATGTTAACTACTACTTTTCCTGTCAGATCCTCATACTGTTCCAGTTGAGTCTATGACTCTCTGCGGTTGGACCCAAGACAGAGAAGGAGCAGGTAGAAGGGATGAAATATTTAGCATTATATCACACTCAGAGCACAGTAAGAATGGCAAGAAACCACATCCTCATATTGAAGTAGACAGTTCCCAACACTGGAAGACACACATTCTTGAAAAGAAGTTTCATCTTCAGACTCTTTCTTTCCCATGGGAGAGTAATTTTTACTGGACACTGTACAAACACTTCACTTTCAGGGTTTAGATTCATTAAACCAGCCAGAGGACTATCTTTGCAGATTACTTTTTTAACATACTTCTTCTGCAACTGCACATTTACAGGCACCAAAAGCATATATGCATGCATAACACACATACCCACATCTATGCATCTAAAGGCAAGGTTTTTCTGAAGTGTCTAAACGTAGACTTCAAAGACCCTACACAGGTACTGAATTCCAGCGTCACAGTGATTTGCTTACTCCTCTGTGCTAAGCATGGATTTGCCATGGATGAGCCTATTTGCAAGCAGTTGATTCAGCAACGCTTGAAAATTCTCAGTACATGTAGACCTGGTAATACCCCAGATTACAGTTAAAAATATATTCTTAAATGTAAACTCCCTCTCCCCGCTACGCTCCTTCATGTTTTCCTTTCCCCAGTTGCTTCACCAAACTTTAATCATATAAGCTGAAAACATACAGACTTTTATTCTTCGAAAGCCTTAGGTAAAGTTCATAAATTGGAATTCATGATTCCAACATATAGTTGGAAAGATTCCTTTCCAACAATAAATTTTGGAAGAACTGATTTCTTTCTTTTTCTTTTTTTTTTTGTGATCCAACACTGAAATGACATTCTTACGTTGCTAATAAATTCCAGATACCGGCATTTTGATCAAGGGCTCCAAGTGCCTGAGAGATGCGATTTGCTGTCATCAGGCTTAACCAGACAGGACCAAGTTAAGGGCCTTTAGAAAAATCTCAGTTTTCACATGGTCTGTCAGGACCCATTAGCGCTTGGCAGATGACTACTTTGAAGAGTTCATCCGCGCCGAGCGCGCTGCACAGCCGGAGCCGTTCCCACCGGTCGGGAAACGGGACAGCGGATGGGGACGCGGCTGGACCTTCATCCCTCCGCTCGGTAGCTGCTGCCCGTCCCCTGGGGTGGCTCCCGCTCCGCTCCGCTGCCTCCGGTCTCTCCCGGGAGAGAGCGCGTTCCAGAGCGGGTACGGCAGGGAGCCCAGGGCAGAGGGAGCGGGGTGGCTCAACCCGGGCGGAGTGACTCAACCCGGACGCGCAACAGCCGCCTCTGTCTTCTTTTCTTGGTAGCAAGTACAGAACAATACCTGTGGTGGCGAACGTCCCGAGCGCCGCGAGGTGGTCGGCACCTGCTCGCTTAAATGAGTCTCTCTATATAAAAGGCCCCCCCCCAAGCGACCTCGTGCCCCACCGGCACGCGTCACCCCAATTTATCCGTCCATAAAGAAAGTTACGACGTTATTTTTTCGCTCCTCGAAACCCCGTTTTCCCACCGCCGCTCCCTTCCCGACTCCCTAAGCGCACTCGGGGGGCAGCCCGCGAACGGGAGCCCTGCCCGGGAGGCTCCACCGCACAGCATTCCGCAGCCCTGCCGGCGTCCTCACCTTGATGCCCTGCTGCTGCGTGGTCAGGGTCAGCTTGGACTCGTCCAGGAGCAAAACTTCGCAGTAAAATTCCTCCGGAACCGCGCAGAAACAGCCCATGCCTGCTGCGGTGGCTGAGAGGGACGGGGCGAGGAGGCGAGGAGAACCCCGGAGCGGCGGCAGAGGGGGGCTGAGCCGGGTCTGGGCCGCGCCCGGCCCCGCCGATTGAGCCCGGCGGCTCCTTAGGGCGCAGATCCCGGCCCCGCCGCCATCCCGCCGAACAGCCTGGACATGGGGTGCCGGGCCCTCCCTGTGGAAAAGACCCGCAGCTTGTTTCAGGAAGGATCCCGGGGCACAGCCCTAGCCCGCACCCAGCTGTCACGGCGGCTCCCCCGTCGCTGCCGCCCCGGGGAGGTGCCGAGCCGCCCACCCGGCCCGTCCCCCGCCCCGTCCACGCATGTTTCCGCGCCTCCTCTTTGTGTGGAGCAGCGGGCGCCGGGGGAGCCGCTCCGCCGCCGCAGCACAGGGAAAGAGGGGGAAGGTCACCGCCCGGCCAACGCGGTACCTGCGGCCGCGGACCCTGCGGGGCGGCGGCGGGGCCCGGGGAGAGCGGGGCTGGCAGCCCTCGGCTGCCCGCGGCCGATCGCCTCCTCCCCGTCGGGGGCGGAGGTATGGAGGGAGCGCCGCCGGGAGCCGGGAGCGACCCGGAGCCTGGGCAGCCGCCGGCCGCCTCCTGCCGGCCAAGGGCACGGCTCCCCACGGACACGGCTCTCCCTGGGAAGCATCGGCGCGGCTCTGGGACGGGGAGTGGCAGCGGCACCTGCCAAACCCGAGGAGACGCCCGTGGGCTGCTCCGCATCCCTTGGCATCCCATTCGCATTCCAGGTGAGGGTCCAGACCCTCGCTGCCCTGTCCTCGAGCTCAGCCCGTGGGGCGGGAGCTATGGTCCCGGCCGCGGTCCTTGCTCCTGCGCCGTCGCCTCCCGGTGGCCGCGACAGCACTGACCCCTGCGGGCTGGGCCGGCTCTGCTCCCCAGAGCGCGTCTGGGAGGTCTGGAGCGAGTTTTGTCTCCGTACTTGGCGTGGGAACACTTCAGGAGACGCCACGCGTGAAGAGTCCGGGAGAGGTTGATTTTAAAAGGTCTTTTGGCAGGAAGTGTATTCTCCACCATGGTGTTAAATACTGAGCTTGCTACAGGTATGTTCAATTTACAAACCAACAGCCCTGTAGTATTAACAAAGAATAAAAATCAAAACCAAAACCCAACAAAGAAAAGATAGAACACAAAAAACCTTCCAACTGCCTTTCCAGTTGCTGTCTATAGTTTCTGGAGCACACACCAGTCCACCTCTGCATTTTCACTGCTGCAGAGTCCCGTGCAGGGCCAAGAAAATGCTCGTGGGTCCCTTCCAACTCAGCATGTTCTGTAATTCTGTGGCTCTCTGCAATCTGTATTCTATGATTTTTCCCTCTCAGGCAAAAAGTTAAGTCCTGATCCCACAAGAGCCTGCCCCTTTGCTTAAGTTCGCATGCATGAGTCGTCCTGTTGAAGAACATGCAAAGTTTGCATGTGTAAATTTAACAATAGGCAGAAGTGTTTTTCTTATGATTGTTAACTTGTTCATATTGCATAAGAGAAGGGCATAATGAGATTTCTCAATTGACAATCCCTACTAGGTATGTAGGTAAGTCTGCTATTAAATACCTGTCTTAAATAAAACCCTTCCACTCCCAAGAAACGCCACTTTCATTTTCATGTTTGAACTTCGGCAGTGGGGTGTTGGATCTCTGTATCCATCCTGTAGCTGCAAAAACAATATTCTGTGAGCACTGGGAAGATCATGACAAGACCCACTATATATGTTCATAAAAATAAAGTCTTTTGAATAACTTACGAAATATAATGACTTGCAAAAGTTTAAAAATTTGAGTTCCTAACCTTGTTTGTTGGGCAATATATGAGAACGTCATCCAGAAAGCACAGGAAATTTTGAAAATTTACTCATGGCTTTCTAAACATATTTTTCAAACAGTTCTTGAATCCCTCTGACAGCAGAGAGTTTTCTAGAGAACAGATGGCTCCTTTCCCCCTCTCTTTAGTCTATTTAAATCCATATATCATGTACATTGTGACATAAATTACCCCCTAAGTCAGTTAAAGTAATTACATATGTATAAATCACTGATTAATCAAGTGAGAGGGAGGGCTCAGTGAACTCATAACCTGCTTTTAAACCTTCAATTATAATTTTTAAAGGTTCATAAGGGTACAGTCACAATCCCAAAGTCAATCAGTTTAGATCAATAATAGCCTTGCTTATATGTTGTTTATAAGCTATCTAAGTGAATTATTTCATGTCTTCTCTTTTTGAAGACCAGCTGCACATTGGCTAATTGGTCCATGGGGAAAACACAAAATATGCACCCATGTTGAGTTGATGCCTGTGTTTAAAGCACAGAGTTGTGAACTTATGGACTTGTCTCCTAACCAGGTATTGCCAACAGCTAGGCACTTGATAAAGCAGCATTACCAGAACCTACCATTTGAGATGTAAAGCTAGGAGGGCACAGTGCACTATGAAAAAATTGAGGAAATTAGCCAGGGGAGCAGAGGAGGAGTGCGTAGTATAGATGGAATGAACCAGTATGAGCCCTGAGAAGCTCAGGAAAGCAAAAATAATTAGAGGGCAAAAATGTAGGGCCGAAGCTCTTCTTGGAGATCCATACTGCATAAGACCAGCCTGCTTCAGTAGTTCACGTATCAGACCAGCTCACAACTTGTGAGAAACGTAAAATGGACATCTGTTTTCCAAATCCATTAGGAAACTGAGCTCCTTTTTATTTCTCTCTATGAGAAAAAACACAGGTCAAGCACCACACAGGAAAACTTGTTGACATAAGCTCTCATCACACAAACACTTATGGACATGTTTAACTCAGGCATGTAAGTACAGGACCAGGGCATAAAGGCATTTTTGTCGATTGCCTGTTTGATGAGGTACCCAGCAGAATTCACTGCAGCCTCTGTGATGCAGTACACCTTCATTAAAATGTTCAGTTTTAGCTTTAATCAAGTATTGTCACTGAGGTTGTAGGAAAAAGACACTGAGCACTACAAGGACTCCCATGTATGAAGTGACCTATAACCATACTCTAGCATATAGGCAATTAGACTGTCCAAAGAACACAGGTTGACATATCTGGTTTCTCCCTAATTTTTACCCAGTTTTGCTCACAAACATTTGCTGCCAGGAAGTTGATCATGTAGCAAGAGTCACAAAGATTTGTCTTAGCTCTTATGACTACAACTTTCCTATCACTGTTCTTTATTGATATGTAGGGATGCAATTCCTGCATGTGAGCTTGCAGGGAATGAGTGAAGAGTTAAAAAGAGGCACAAAGCAACCTCTTCATCTTCCTTGTCATGTAAAGACAAGTCTTCTGGACTCAGTTCCATGTTCAGGAAGTTTAATGAAAGCACCGAGGTTTAATGCAAGAAGCTTGAAATGAGAACGGAAAGCAACAGCACATACCCTCTGGGCTACATGGACAGCCCTGAATGCATCTTTCAACAAAGAAAATAATCTTACAAGACTATTGTTCAGTAATTATTGTCCACAAGGATTTGGGATCTTTACAGGAAAAATAAGATACAACTCCCTCAGCAGCACTGCACTGCTCTGGTTGGACACATGCCCACCTGCCCATACACTACTACCCTTGAATATCTGCAGTCCTCCCAGAGAGGTTCTCCACAGGTTCAACATGCCATTTAAGACCTTTATTTACTTGTGAGTTTTCCACCCAAAAAGAGGAACAAAGTGGCAATGGAACAAGAATCATTTCCACGTAGCATTTTATAGCACTCAGAGGCAAAAGTTTGAGTATGTTACAATACTGCATGGATTCACCTTTCTCACTTCATTAATGAAGGCTTCACTTAGAACACATTCAGGGGTGCTATCATATAAGGATTTGTCCTAGATTCTGTGTTACTACTACACATTAGACACGTATGCATCCACTGCACCATTAGAATCCACGGTGAAAATGAAAACATTGTGAAAATAAATTTATTCAGATATCATTATCATTATATTTCCTCCAAAATGTTGACATTTGCTGTGACAATACATTTAGAGTCCCTAAAGTAAGACATGCCTGTCAAGACCACTTAATTATGAGAAATGATCTATTAAGGCCAAAGTTCAGATATACAATGCAGTGATAACACAAAAAAATGCAAAAAAAATAAAAACCAACACTGAAACAAACAAACAAAAATACTTGAAAGGTCCCAAAATAAACTTGAACAGCTAATTAAATGTCTTATTAATTCTATAGCAATAAACAACTTGAGGTCCCCTTAACTGACATGGCACAGAGTGACAATCCATTCTTGGTGGTTTTGTTCATTAAACAATGAGCAAACATTGCAACACTGCAAACACACTCTTAACAAGCAAGGAAATAATAAGCATCACTCACTTTCTGAGTTTTTTTAATAAAGAAAACATTAAATTAAATATACACAAAAATATAAAATAAAGCTTTCAGGATATTAATTGTAAACTATAGAGCTAAAATTAGAAACTGCAAAATCCGTATACTTTTACCGAAGCAATAAAAAAAAATCTAGTTTCAGCTACTGTTTATGAACCTAATTTTGTGTGTGATGTGGTTTTACAAAATGCCCATCAATATTTTGAAAAGTTACCCCTATGCAAAGAAGAACCAGATGATCCTGTTTTATTTTGCTTATGCTTAGCTTCCTCGGCAGAACTTAAATAAGTTTTAATAGTAAAGATAATTGGGTGGCAAGATGTAACAGTTTAACTTACCAAGAGGAAACAAACCCCAGCATTCTCTTCAGGACTTCAAGTCATGTTCTCATAGTTTAGACTGGTACCTGGGAGACCAAATCAGGAGGAAAAATTGAGGCTATGAAAAACTATGGATATTTGGGAAGTAAACTTTTTGAAGAGAAAAATCTATCTTTTTCTAAGAATACTACCCAGTAGATAAACTGTCACTTGTCTTAGTAAAACACAACTGAGTACATCCAGATCAAGCACAGAAAAGAGAAGATTATTGTCTCCAAACTACTGTACTTTTTCCTATCACATTAGAATAGCTTCAGAAGTATATCTTTGGGATAAGACAGTGGGTAATGACATGCTAATACTTTCATGCCCAGAGAGCTGGTGCTATGCCTGTTCCAAGGCACTAGATACACTCTGATATTCTTGTAAAAAGCAATTGTTGTGAAGGCAATTAGTGAAGCATCTTTTATCCCAAAGACAGGCTGGCCATGCTGATTGGAAAATGACAAGCGACTCAGGTAATCAGTTTGCAATTATTTGGGCCTCAAACAACAGAAACCATGTTGCTCTGTACCTATCACCTCTTCTTTTCCTCTGTCCCATTTTCTGAATGCTAGTCTTAGAGATCCTCAATTCTGTTTCACAGAGGTTCATTTGACAGGGGTCTACACATGCCATGGAATTAAAACCCAGAGACTAAACCCAAGCAATGATGCAGGCAAGACAAACATAGG
>JAWWES010000094.1:12233992-12261144 GCA_035583135.1 Lophotriccus pileatus | reverse complement strand
TCATTGGATACTGAAAGAACTGAAGATCAGATCAGAAAATGGGTGAAGATTAGATGTGAATGAAAGCTCCCACAAATATATAGAATTTAAAATATGATCTGGCCTTCTATACCAGATGGAAAAGATGTGGAGAGAGACAGAGTCAACAGGAGAAACCATCACAAGTATTTTTTGGTCAGTTCCACTGGCATTACTTACTTGGGTATGAAACACAAGCATCTGCTTAAGCTATTTTTAAGTTTCTTAATATTTGCTAGGGATGAAGTTACATATTTTAAGATCATATTACCAGTCACAGTGTACCATGGTGTCACTCCAATTACTGACAATACATAGTAATGTGGATTTAAAAATGCTAAATGTTCTCTAATTCTATCTAAATTTAATTGCTGATTTAGCCTGCACCATATATTTATTTTACTCTTGTTTTTCGTAAATAGTTACATACATATAAAACACAAGAGCACATAAATATTATAGTGCTCAGAAGTTTTTCTTCACATTTGATTGACTATAGGAATTACTGAGATGAGAAAGGAGATGAAATGAGCAATTTCAACTTTAGAATTTATTTGTGACTTAATAGTGCTGTTTAATAATCTCCCTGTTAAATGTATAGTGATCCATTTGGTAAGAAGGCACTCATAATGCTCCTGTAATCACTGGGAGATGGCTCTCTGTCCCCTCTAAATTTACTTTTCTTGGCAAAAAAACCATCCCAACCCCTATATGCATTTAAAATTCTGAGGTATGACTCTACAGGTACCTGTGCATCACCTAATTATTCAGGCACCTGTTCTCTAAGTGAGTCCAGGTTTTGCCCCATAAGTTCCTGCCGAACTCCTGCAGAGATCCAAGGACCATCTGTGTGCAGAATCAGAGGGAAGACAGAGGAATTCACCTTCTGTATAATAGTCCAATTGCTAAAGGACCTATGCAGTAAGCAGGAGGTTTGGCTTTGTGGCCCTCCAGAACGCAAGTCAGATCAAAAAGTCTCTCTGTTTCTTGTTTTATAAAAGTTCGGATGCCACCTGCAGGTGAAATTTCCTCTGAGACCTACCTCCCTTTCTTTTCTGTCTGCCCGCCACATGGTTTCATCCGTTTTGTCTGCTCTGGTACTTGCCAGACCCTTCTGAGAGATGAAACAGAGCAACACCAAAAAAATGACACAACCAACGACCTTATTTTTCCTGCGTAGTTTCTGACATTTCGGTGAATTAAACTAGACTATGGAGGTCTAATTAGTGTAGGGGCAAGTATTAAAGAATCAGGAGCAGAATTCAGGCTTCTTTTGACTCCAACAAGCTACAATATTAGCTACAGCTATCTCATGCAGCTCTATTTTAAACTGGGGACTGGTCACCAGGCTAAAGACCAGACTGTCCTGTGCAGGGGCCTGAGCAGGTTACCTTCCACTCTCCTTGCTGGATTTGTGCCACTATACAGCCAAGAGTACAAGTCTATAAGATCATAAGAGAATGAGCAAGTGACAAAGAGAATCAGCTTGCAATTTAATGCTATTCAAAGTGTCATTATTTATTTTTGACACCTCATTGCTGCTTATACAATGAAAATTAGAAGTTTAAGTTTTCTGCCTCACAGTTCATGAAAATTTGGAAATTTTTGCTTCTAGGTCAGTTAAATATTCGTTTTATATCTTCACATATGCCCTTAACCAATAATAAAAAACATTATAGAAACCAATGACAAAGTAGATGTCTATGGCAATGCAGTGATATTTCTGATTTTTTTCCCCCATGTCTTCTTCCAAAATAGAATTGCTAATCGAATGGAATACTCATGCATGTAACTGCTATGGCATTCTCAGAGTAACACATATATTGTACCTTCAATCCAAAGAATTGTTTGAATGATCCCTTTTTCATATAAACATTACCAGCTTTCATCTTCAAAACAAAATCTAAATCTAAAATGAAAGACTACATATAAACGTGCTATTTCAAATCTGATCAATTTAGTATGGCTTTTAATAAATGCTTCCTATGCTCATCACAACTTTGCAATTAAACTGAAGGAAAACAGTCATTTTATACTGACAGTGCACTGATGATAGGGCCATCTCCTCTACACATGTTTAACTCATCCATTATTACATTACTTAATTCAGAAAAAGGAAATGAAGTCTCCCTCTCCCTAGGTAATCAATTAGACTTCCCTATTTTTTTCCCTCCAATCCTCATTATTAAGATTAAAATGAATTACATAGATTAGCTGCTATTTCCATCTGAGAGCAGGAAGCTCTGTTACAACAGACTATTGAGCTAAAATGCAAAATTCCAAGTGAGAAATAAAGCCATAGCACTATCATAATTATTCAGTTTAAGACATGCATTTCAAGGAAATATTTTTGAACTTAAACCCTATTATTTAAGCACTGATGAATTGATAGTCAAGCAGCAAGAAGACTGAAAACTGTAGTGAAGAATCTCAGTTGTAATGCTGTTCTCTTTTTCTCAGCAGGATGGTTACCTGATCTAATAGAATCATAGAATGGTTTGGAAGGGACCTTAAAGATCATCTTACTTCCAACCCCCTATCATGGACAGGGACACCTTTCACTAGACCAGATTCACTAGACCAGGTTGCTTAGAGCTCCATCCAGCCAGGCCTTAAACACTTCCAGATATGGGACATCCAGGACATATCTGGGCAACCTGTTCCAGTACCTCACCACCCACACAGTAAAGAATTGTTTTCTTATATGTATAGCAACCTACTCTCTTTCAGTCTGAAGGCATTCCCCTTGTCCGGTCACTACATGTAAAAAAGCCCTCTTCATCTTTCTTGTGGATTCTCTTTGGGTACTGGAAGGCAGGAATTAGGGCACCCTGAAATCTCTTTTTTCCAGGCTTATCAATCTCCCTTCTCTCAGCCTTTCCTCACAGGAGAGGTACTCCATCCCTCTAGTCATCTTGGTGGTCTCCTCTGCACTTGCTCCAACAGGTCCACGTCCTTCCTGTGCTGGGACCCCAGAGCTGGATGCAGCACTGCATGTGGATCTCACCAGAGTGGAGCAGAGGGGCAGAATCCCATCCCTCACCTGCTGCCCACACTGCTTTTGATGCAGCCCAGGACACACTGGGCTGTGAGTTCACTTTAATGGCTTATGTCCAGCCTCTCACCCATCAGCTACCCCAAGTCCTTCTCAGCAGGGCTGCTCTTGGTCTGTTCATTCCCTGACCTATGTTGATACTGGGGGTTGCCCCAACCCAGGTGCAGCTTCTTGCATCTGGTCTTGTTAAACCTCATGAGATTCTCATGGGCCCATTTCGTGAGTTTGTCCAGGGCTGGCTGGCTGGCCTCATCCTTCAGGTGTGTCATCTGCACCCCTCATCTGTAAATCTGCTGAGGGTCTCAATCTCTTTTTCTACATTATTAATTAATATATTAAATAGCACTGGTCCTAATTCAGACCCCTGTGAGACACCATTTGTCACTGATGTCCATTGGGATTCTGAGTCATCAACCATTAACCTCAAATGTGGCTCCCAGCCAATTCTTATCCATCTAACAGTCCACCCATCAGATCCATCTCTCTCCAATTTAGAGACAAGGATATCGTAGAGGGCTGTGTAAAATGCTTTACAAAAATCCACATAAATGACATCTGTAACCTTGCATTGTCCATTAATGCAGTCACTCCATATAGAAGGCCACCAAGTTAATCAGGTAGGATTTGACCTTGGTGGAGCTGTGCTGGCTGTCCTGAATCACGTCCCTATCCTCCCTGAGCCTTAGCGGAGTTTCGAGGAGGATCTATTCTATGATCTTCCCAGGCACAGAAGGGAGGCTTACAAGTCAATGTTCCCAGGGTTCTCCTTTCTACCCTTTTTAAAGATGGGTACCCTATTTCCCCTTTTCCAGTCATCTTGAATTTTACCTGACTGCCATGACTTTCAAAATATCATGAGGGTGGCTTGGCAACTATATGAGCCAATTCCCTCAGGACTCTGGGATGCATCTCATCAGGTCCCATAGACTTACATACATTCAGGTCCCCCAGGTGGTCACAAACCTCATCTCTTACAGAGGGAGGGACTTTGCTCCCCCATTCCCCATCCTGTTGTCCATCCACCTGAGGCGTTTGGGAAAAGAGGTAGCCAGTGAAGACCAAGGCAAAAATGTTGTGCACCTCAGCCTTTTCCTCATCTGTTGTTACCAGTTTAAAAGCATTGGTGGGTACACCTCCTTTGACCTGAGGATTGTCTCATATTAGTGCATAGTTTATTTCATTTATAGAATCATAGAATATCCTAGTAGTAAGGTGCCCACAAGGATCACCAAAGTTCAACTCCTGGCTCTGCACAGGACCATCTCCAAGGATCACGCCATGTGCCTGAGAGCATTGTCCAAACACTCCCTGAACTCTGTCAGGCTTGTTGCTGTGACCACTTTACTGAGGAGCCGGCTCCGCTGCTCAACCACCCTTTGGGTTAAGAATGTTTTCCTTATATCCAATCTAAATCTCTTCTGACACAGCTTCATGACATTCCATTGGGTCATGTCACTGGTCACCACAGAGGAGAGATCAGTACCTGCCCCTCTTCTTCCCTTCACAAGGAAGTTGTAGGCTCTGATGAGGTCTTCCCTCAGTCTCCTCTTCTTCAGCCTGAACAGACCAAGTAACCTCAGCTGCTCCATGTATGGTTTCTCCTTCAGGCCCTTCACCCTTTTCATAGCCCTCCTTTAATAGATGTAGAATTTTCTTATATTGTGGTGCCCAGAACTGCCACAATATTCCAGGTGAGGCTGCCCCAGTGCAGAGCAGAGTGGGTGCGATGGTTTAGACCTGGCTCCCAGCAAAATGCCCAAACCCATAGTGAAAACCTCCCCCTCCTCTCTTTTCCCAGGGCAAAGGAACAAAGTCTATATAAACTGATGAATCCCGAAGCCAACTGAATTATATCAAAATATATATTTTTACATATGTCACAGTAACATACAATTAAAATACTAGGTACACAGCAAAGGGACCACAAACACCACCCAAAGGGAAAGGGAAAGGTGAGAAAGGGACAAAAAGAAAATTAAAACAGATATGCACAATGGAAACCCAGGAACAAATTAATAAAGGACTAATAAAGGGAAATCTTACTACTCTCCTTGAGATAGCAAAATTGCGCCAATTGATCGGCAGCACCCTTCGCCTCCCTAGGCCTACAAGGTCTCGCTAGGCCTCACTCCTCCACACGGGCAGAACCGACCGCAGAGAACCTGCACCTTCAGATCCACCAGAAGACAGGAGGGCAAAGGCTTCTCTCCCTTCTTATTTATACCCTGCTTTATGTAAAATTCGTATGGAATACTGGGAACGTGGCAAATTCCTTGATTACAAGCTGGTTGCCAGGAAGGCCCAGATAAAAACTGTCACAGCAGGACAATCCCCTCTCTTGCCTGTTTGGCGAAGCTTTGTCTGATGTCTCCTAGGGCATGGCTGGCCCTTCTGGCTGCCAGGGCACTGCTGACTCATGTTCAACCTGTCACTGACCAAGACCCCCAGATCCCTTCCATGGGGCTGCTCTCCAGCCTCCCTTTCCCCAGTCTGCCTGTACATCTAGGGTTGCCCTGTGCCAGATGCAGAATCTGGCACTTGCCTTTTTTAAGGTCCATAGAGCTGGCGACTGCCTATCTCTCTAATTTGTTGAGGTTTCTCTACATGGCCTCTCTGAATTTGAGGGAATCAGCAGTTTCTCCCAACTTAATGTCATCTGCAAACTTACTTGATGTACCTTTGAGTTCTGCATCCAAGTTGTTTAGGAAGATGTGGAAGAGCACTGGCCCTGGAATGGAGCCCTGGGGAGCCCCATGAGTAACAGGGGCCAGCTTAATGTCACCCCGTTCACAATAACCCTTTGTGTTTGTGCCTGGCCCATAAGCCAATTGCTCACCCACTACATGACATGTTTATCCAGCTGGACATTTTGTCCAGAAGGATCCTGTGACAGACAGTATCCAAAGCTTTACTGAAACCCAAAAAGCTACTTCAACTGGTTTCCCTTGATCCACTAGTTGGGTTACCTTGTTGCAAAAGGAAATTAGATTGTCCAGCAGGAACTTCACCTCATAAGGCCATGACCTCATGGATGTGACCGACGATTGTGTTGCCCTTCAGGAGTTTTTCGCTACCTTCTAGAACAATCTTCTCCGTAATTTTACCAGTCACTGAAGTCAGACTGACAGGCCTCTAGTTTCCACGTCATCCTTCTTGCCCGTCCCAAAAACTGGGACATTATTTGCCAGCTTCCAGTCAACTGGGATTCCCAAGACCATTCAAAAAGTCATGGAGAGGGGCCTTGAGATTATATCAGCCAGCTCTTTGAGTATTCTCTGATGAATGCCATCAGGTCCCATAGACTAACAGAGATTTGTTACACTTTCAATTCACATTCTATGAAGATTAATGAAAAAGCTGTTTGGAAAGGTAGTTAATAATGAACGAGCTTGATCTCTATCTAGTGCATACGTAATTAAGAAAGGTGTGATCATTCTTTTTTCATTAGCAATTCAATAAGTACCTTGTGCCTAATACATCCATGCAGACATCAGCATCTAGCATCCATATAAAAAATTGACTCCAAGACATGGCGAGAGGTTGCCTGGTAACAGCTCTTTTATTTTATTTTGAGTGGCATTTTTGGGGCAGAGAGTGAAGAAGGAAGAGCTGGAAAAGTAAGTTCAACTCAAGAGGCCTGATCTGATCTAGATTCCTGTGTTACTAGAGGGCTGTGAGTCTGCTCAGTGTGGATGTGGACCCCACACGGGACTGCACCTTGCGGCTCTGTCGGTGCATTGCACACGGCTCCTCTCTCCTTCTGTGTCTCACTCTAGCTGTGTGGTTTCTTCTTTGACCCAACCAAACAAGCCTCATTAAGAGGCACAAATAAACTGAGTTTATTTTTATGTCGGTCACATGAGGGAAATCTGTGATGCTGGGTTCCAGAGAGGAGTGCCTTCTCTTTCAATTATGTGCCAGGATACTCATACTGAAAAAAAGCATCCTCATGCAGACCTGGGCTTAGTTTCATTTCTGTAGATTACAGTAGTCCTCCTACCCAGCCCTCCCAAAGGCTGCTAAAATTTTCAGGCCTGCTCACATGGAGAGAGTGGTTCAATGAGTCTTGGGCCTATAAGCAGCAAACACATATTCAAAGTGTTCTTTTTCAGAATACTTGAGACCTATGTCCCCATGACCCTCAGCTTAAGGTAGATAGGATAGTTCAGGCACTTTTTTGGGGTTTTGGAATGCTTTTTTCTGACTCAGTTATAAAGTACTATAAAGTACTTTATATTTAAGAAAAATAGGCCAAAGGAAAAGACAAGGTGGAGAAGTTTGGAAAAACAAAATACATCAACAATTCAATAAACGGAGAGGGCAAGATGTGAAATTAAAGGTATGTTAATATGCAAAAACTACAATAAACAAAACTGAAAAAAAAAAAAAAAAAACAAAAAGGAAAGAAAAAAAGGCAAACAAAAAAATCCAACCAACCAACCAAAAAAAACAAAACAAAACAAAATCCACAACAAACCCCCAGAGAACTTCATATCAGATATTTTAATTTTCAATCATATGTCTGGACTACCTACAAATTCAACATGTTTCTCTACAAACGCTGTAGTAGCTTAGAAAAAAAAAAAGCTGTGTGACTAAGTACCAAACTTTCATGAGGAAAAACAAATCAAATCATGCAAAATCCCTCAATATTTTAACAGCAGCAGATCAAGACTATGAGCTCCTGACTCTGCTCCTTAGGATGCCACCCTGTGAGGACTGTAATTTTCCCTCTGCACAGTGCTGCCATTCTTTTCCATCTATTCCCTCCAGGTAGAAAAATAATGAAACCACTTGTTTCTTAAGTTGTTTGAACCATTATCCAGCAGTCTTCTCAGTATCCCATTGAGTCCATATATTAAAAATGAGTGACTTTTAAAGGGTGTTGCTAACCTTTGCTCTTTTAACTGGGCTTGTTCTTGTCAAAAAAACCAATCCATCTTACTCCATTTGTTTTAGTTGTTTTTTAAAGTAAATTCAGCACACATTTAAAGTGCTGAAGACAGAGGTGCCTGAAGTGTTAGTGCCCATATTAAAAGAGTACCTATTCAATTTTGTGGGCTCTTTTGATACACCAGAAAAATGAATTATTGGGGAAAAAATATAATTTTTTTTTCATATAATTCTTTTAATCAATACTGAATGCTACACAGGAAGATTTAGATCCATTTTGATGGTTTTCTTTTGAGGCAAAACAAAAACCAACTGATAAAAGCAAGGGGATCAAGACTGAGATTAAAAGAATGGCCTTAGTATGAACTACATCCTCTAGATCTGTTTTTAAGCTTATACTTTTTATCTGGTTCTCTGCTCCTGCATTGATTACAGCATTATAGATGATAACAGCAATGGGAAATACTAAAGAAATACCAGCTGCATGCAACTGGCATTATTCTAATACATTTTCATTTGGTCTTTCTCTGAAACATAGTAAAATCTCATCTACACCCATGTTGTCATAATTTTATATTTTGAAAGGAAAACAGTTTAGATTCATCTTCCAGGGTCAAAAAGCAATTTACTGGCTGTACTTATAAAATAGGGATTCATGCAAATGGCAATAATAATTGTTAATTTATTTAAACCACATCTTTTTGATCAACTGCCTTATTACTGATAGTCTTGGTGGTTTCCACATAATGTCTGAACTAAGTAAAAAAATGTTTAAAATAATAGTACAAGTCTGAATTCTAACACTGCCTCTCAGAGTGTCTGCACTCTTTCCCATCATGGTGTTACCCAGAAACTGCACTAGAACTTACGCAACTATGAATGGAAATACTGTTAAGCAAAGCATTTAGGACAGTAACCTGTCATCCCATCCTGAAATTCTTTCTCTTTCTTAGAGCTCCTCGTTAATAGTTAATTTCTGAAAGCAGCTTTTCAACCAGTGTTATATGAATGTACCAGTAATTTAATCTGGAACATGTTTCACTAGTTTGCTTTACAAAATGCCAAAGGTAGCAGCAGGAAAACTTTTCACAGAAGGCAATACATACAAGGGCTGTTTCCCACTTTGTCTACTATGACTGTCACTCTGTGAGGAATGAAATTCAATTGATTTGACATGATTTGTTCTAGACAAATCCATGCAGGCTCAGTCTTACTGTTTTATTATCTGAATACTTTCAAATAATCACATAGAATTTGTTTCTGCATCTTCTCAAGAATCAGTATCCAGTGGGACTGCTCTGCAACTCATGTTGTCCCTCCTACATGCCTTTTTTAAAGATAAGTAACACAATTGACTTTCTTCCACTCTTCCTTTTTCTTTGAAGAGACCTTGGAAGTAATTGCTGAGGTTTGCAAAGTGCTGACCAGAATACACAGAACATGTTTGTATTCTTTCAAGGCTCTCTTCCATTTTCTTGCCAGTTTTTTAACCCTTAGCTAAAACCATGCTTTATTCTGTTTAGGCAGTGAGCAGAAATAAGCTCTAATTGCCTTTCTGTGAAGAGAGAAGCAAAAGAGATAGCTAAATGCTTCAGCCTTCTCTGTTCCTGCTTTATTTCATTTTCCCTTAGTTAAATTGCTGAATTGAAAATTCCTTTGTAGCACTCCTACATGAGTTTGTTTTACTTTTCACATTTTTTTTTCAGACCCTGCAACACACTGAGACTCAATTTGTGCCTTAGTCATCTCAATTTATAGTTTTGTTCATTTTCATCTTCCTTTCTGCAGTAACAGGCATTAAATGTCTTACAGGCATCATAAGCATCACTTGACTGTAACTTGACTGTGGTGTTTTTCAACCTCCTATATCTTGGCAGAATCAAACACACATTTAAGTCTTGACAGCAAAATATTAATTCCATTTTCAGCTGACAAAACAGCCAAATCAATTAGTGACTTGGACTGAAAGATCAGTTATTTGCATGTCATCACTAGTGATTAGAGCAGTGGAAACAATAAATTAATTCCAACAGTCATTTGCTACTTTTACAATTGAAAAATAAATACTCCAAAGCCAACTCTGTTATTGTCAAGAAAGAAAGAAAAATGTTTTAGGAAAATTGATCATTGGAAAGGGGGACTGCAACCAAGTGGTTTGATTGTTAATACTAAGTACCATTTGCAGATGGGAATACCTTTTTTTAACTCTGTCAAACACTCTGTTATGTAGTTAGGTAAAATTAAAATGAACTTTTGCTGCCATTTAGTTGCCCAGTTCATGTACTGAAAAATACAGTAGTATAGGTAAGTATATTCTGATTTTGAGGGTTGTGTAACATTTTTCCTTCAAGTATCAAAGAATTTGAGAATCTTGAGTATAGTTACGTTTTTAAGCCTTTGCACATACCTCTGGTTAGGTATATCCTGCAAATCACTTATTTCTATACATTTTAACCAGAAAGATCTTACTATATTCCACATATTTTTGAAAATATTAGATTATTAGATTGCCTCTTTGCAGGGTTTTTTTAATTTTTGTAAGGCAAATTACAGGAAGACAAATTATATTTCTTTCACAAATAGCTAAACCAATTTTGTGATAGTGTTAAAAATGTGAATTTGTAGGTGTTAAATTTTATAACATAGTGTGCTAACTGAAAAATAAACTAGAATGCTATTGGTAAATTCCTTAGTCATCAATTTCACAAGCATATTTTAGCAAAGCATTAAAAATAGCAAGTGTTTTCGTCTAGTGAAATATATGATCTTTAAATAACTGACCTTATTGTTTTGTTTTTCATTATATTTCAGTGAGCAGAATTACTTTGATGAGCTGTAAATCCTCTTTGTTATAAGAGGAAGTTAACCTTTGATATTAGGAAGCAATGTTTTACTGTGAGTGTGGTGTGACACTGGAACAACCTGCCCAGAGAAGCTATGAATGCCTCATGCCCAGAAGTGTTCAAGGCTAGGTTACGTGGGGCTCTGAGCAACCTGGTTTAGTGGAAGGTGTCCCTACTCATGGCAGGGGTTGGAACTGAATAATCTATAAGGTACTTTCCAACCCAAGCCATTCTATTATTCTATGAGTTTGTGAATACAGGAGGCATAGCCCATTTCTTTCTGTGTTACCTGCACTTATTTGTAGACTTGCACGGCTTCACACTTTGTCAGTAGTCATTTGCCAGCCAACTCTACTACATCATCTTTGAAAAGGGTATCAGTTTTTATTATGATTTTTGCCATTATATTCAATTGCAAATTGAAAGTCCTCCCAGCTTGAATCCACCTTACTTAGCATTAAAAGATGCAAATTACAATGTTATGATTTTGTTCTTTCCACAGCAATCATTTTGCTGAACTATTATACTTCCTACCAAGAACATCATTATGTCCTCAAAAAAAAGACTTAATCATTTATGTCATAAAGCTCAACCTGCAAAAACAGAGCTCCTGATTTAAATCAATAATGAATCAATGAATCAGCTTAAGAGAATTTCCCACAACTCACTAAGATCCTCAGGTCTGCCAAAAAGTTTATAAATACTGTAGCATGAGAAATATTCATTAGAAATACATTTTATTAACTCCTAGCTTGTGTTTTAGTTTTCCCAAAAGACCATGCATGGCAGACCAGTACAAAAGGTGGCATGCACTTAGGGTGTCCTTTTTCTAAACTTGTCTTCCTTCCCTACAGCTGTCTGTTGGTTTAAGGCTCCTATTAGCACACAAGATGTCACATTTTCAACTGACAAGAAAAGATATACTATACAGTTAATTTATTTATGCTACCAAACAATCACTGTATAAACCTGTTGCTCTGGACTTTGATTTGTAGTCAAGGGCCTCTCAGGTTAAAACTGTGTAAAAGGGTGTTGCTGTCACCTGCCCACCCTTTACCAGTTGTACGGATATCTGAGAGTTGCATCTTCTAAACTGTGGAAGTGATTATAGTTCCTTTAAAATCTTGTGCTGTGAACAATGGTTTCTCAAGGTCTGTCTGTTGAGAAACTGAGCTCTCTGCATAGCAGGGAGGAATGGAGCATCTTGTCAGACATCCCAAGTTAGACACTCATTGCATGTCAGTCTGATCCTGCAGTCTTTGATTCACACTGATGGTTAGAAATTAAGAGATTTCGAGAGTATTTGGAACCATCTAGTTTCCCCATATCTTTGGGTTTATATTTAATTAAAAAGAAGCAATTTTCCTTTTATAAACTTTTCTCAAAATAAACTGACTTCTGCTAAAAAATAAAAAAATCCTGAATACATGTAAATAAAACTTAGAGGTTCTGGCTGTGGTGATAAAATTTTTCATTTCTGAATCTCAAAACACCTAAAAAACTTCATTTACTGGTGCTATTGGTCCATAGTTTTTATGGAGATAATTGTTTAGATTTACATATCTCACTTTAAAGCTAGGATTGTGCTTATTGTGCAGGAAATAAAAATAGGCTACACAATCCAACCAAAATGAGAAAATCCATGCTTCCTTTCCCTAGAAATTTTTAGGCAAAAAGTCCTGTGTCATCATTGAGACCGGTGAAAGAGCTAATCATGGTGGAAGTAACTAATTCTATTGCACTCCAACCCTGCAAAATCTGCACATGTGGCAACACTGCAGCGAGAAGAGTCTTGCGGAGCAGCTGAAACTGCAGACAGAGTGATTGGTGCTCTGCAGAACTGAAGTTCATACACAGCTCTGCTGATTTGCTGAGCTCTGTGGAAGCAGAGAAGCAGAATCAGCAGCCTGTGACAAAACTTTTAATCTCCCTGTAATTCAGAAAGCTAGCCCATCAGGCTTTGAACTCATCAAAACTCAGAATATGCACTTGGAGCAAACCTTTTAAGATGAAGTCTATTTTATCTGAACAGTGTATGTTTTCTGATCATAAGTACAGAGAGCTATTTCAGGGATGCCAGATCTTTCCAACAGTTTCCTTTTAAGCTTGACTTTTTATGCATGAAATATTTTTGGATCAGATAGGTTCTATAAAAGCATTAAGGATTCCTTTGCATTCACAGTGAAGAAAAATATTTTCCCTTGAGGGAGCTGAAAAGCTCTGAAAAAAACAAACGTTCTGTCACACCAAGTTTAATGGGAGGGGAATGATACTTTGTAAATGACTCTTCATACTCTCAGTATATGCTAAGATTAAAAAATAGTACTAAGCTCCTCTACATATGAATTAAAACCTTCCTTGGATGTGTCTTCTCTCTTAATGGCTGAGTAATTCACTAGTGTTTAAGAATTTATTGTCCCTACCTGGAGTGGAACAGAATTAAGTGGGTATTATTTTTTCAAGGATGAATGTCCCAGTTTTAAACCTCACTCCTTAGCCCAGATAGTTTGCTGTTTTAATGCCCTCTGTGTCTTGGTCTCAACAGTATTTGTATAGACAACAGCTAGAAATACAAATGCAGTTAGTTACCACAATTTGTGATTTATGCTGAGTGCTTGCACTCTAGCAGAATTGTAATCCCCTTTGCCCCTGTATGCTAAATAATTTCATTTCAGAAATAAATGTCATCATTATCATGAGGTAAATGAGATTTAAAAATGTTAAGCTTCTTATTTTGTTGCTCGTCATATCTTCAGAACTGCTTAGAAGTCAAAGGCTGATGAATGTCAAGTGAAGATTAAAAAAGATTTTTGTCGTTGCAGAATATTAACACATAGACTTATGCCTAAAAAGTGGGAAACCTTACTGAAACCATGTTACATTAACTATTGAACAGCCATTCATTTCATAGGACTGTGACTTGTTTACATTGAATATGGTCTCATTTCAGCCCCATTTGGAATAACCACATGCTTGTCTTAGAACAGTTCCACGATGTGGTTGTCATCCACACATAACTCAACAAATCTAAAGTACAGTATTAGTAAGGGATTTTCACATTGCAGAATAAGGAGTACTAGTCAGCAGGTATTAACTAGATATAGGGGCAAATGGATCTGTAGGAATAGGAAGACAGCCTCAGAAAATGGGTGGTGAAATATATACCAGTTTATAGGCTGAAGGCATCTCCCCATTTTTTTCTGTAAAACTAGTGTTAGAGTAGGGAGAGTTTCATTGATTCCTTAGTTAAAGTAATGTATATGGGCTGCAATTTTCAGAGATACAGGGTCACAGCTGGAACATAATGTCTAGTGTTTTGTCCACAGCTGTTCCAAATATTAAGTCTACCAGAACATCTTATTACTACTAGTGTGACATCCGTGGGTCACACTAATTACAGAAAAGCTGAGAAATGCTGGTTTCTATCTACACTTATTTCCATTTTTACATCGGTGTTTTCAGAGTAGACAACATGTTTTTCCTCTTTTGGAGATCTACATTCAGGTGTAAACAGGAACATAGAGACAAGCAGTTATTGTGTGACCTATATTCTCTCTGCAATTTTTGGCAGGTCATTGAAAATCCTTTCTTGACTGCTGCCCTAGCAAAATAAGTGCTACCAGTTTTGTAATTTACATGATATAATTATAAAAAAATAAAACAAGTTCTTTTCATTTCTGTATCAGCAAGTCCTTTTGGAGATCTACAGCAGTTTACTTAGTGAACTATTTCAAACTGCAATAAACTGATAGTAGAATTAATGTATACAAGAAGAATAAAAATGCTGAAAAAAGCAAACTTAGTATAACAGCATCTCACACTGAAGAACTTCACGTTGTTAAATAGTAGTTACATAGTATACCATGGTATTGCCAACTGTGAGAACTCAAAACCTGAAAGCCAGCCCCCAAAAAACATAGCAGTGACTTTAATAAACATTTAAACAACAACTTTTTTTCCTTTTCCAACTCTCAGACTACAACTTCAACTCAAGGGACTTGTTCTTATGACAATGAAATCTAAATGGAAAAAATGGGTACATCAAACAAGCTGTTAAAAAAGATAACATTAAAAACAGCAGTGAATTATTCCAGCACACAAGAAAAGCAGGATAACATTAAAAACAGCAGTGAATTATTCCAGCACATAAGAAAAGCAGGAAGTATATTGTAAGACTAAAATTATTATTTCAGAACCTTGAGAACACTCCAAAAATCAAAATGTATTCACACAAAACTGTAAGCAATGACACATTGTTAGGGTGTAGTATAGAATCATTGCTGTAGTATGTAGGGACAAAATAAAAATGGCCCTTTTCAACATTCCATTTAAAATAAAAAGTATTCTGATATACTTTTTCATACATGTAAAGTTAAATAACAAGGTAAGAGGAAATACGTCTTCCAGAAGAGGAAATGAAGGCTAAAGGACATTTAAATGTAAATACTGAAAAATGTTCTGAAAGTGTAAGGATTTGAAATCAACAGGGCTTGCTGAAGATCACTCTAAAGCAATGGTTCTCTGGGGAATTTCTGACAACCACATCTGACCACCTTTTCTCTCATGAGATGATAAGCCATTTAAAAAGAAGCTATCTATTTTAGTTTTCTCAGGAGGAGATTGAGGAATGATTACGAAGTACGTCATACATACTGGAAATATTCTTACTACAATATGCTCAAAGCAATTGTCAATCTATTATCCAAGCAGCTCACAATACAATATAAAAGTTTGGATACTGCTTTGACAAAACCTGTATCCTTGACAATTCTCCACTAAGAGAATTAAAAGCAGTCAAATAAAATACATGCCATGTTATTTGTCCTTCAAAATTTCTGTGACAACTTTTTTTCCCCACAAAATCTTATTTTAATATTATAATTTATATGTGGCCATAAATGTGTTATGACCACATAACACATTTAAGAAAGAGAATAGGAAGCAAATTTGCAAACTACATATGTTAAACTGTAGAATTTGTTAATACAGTATGTTATGGACATCAAAACCATAAATGCTTAAAGATCAGTTGGACAAATTCATGGAAGAAAAAATCCAACCTGTAATTAAAAGAGTCAGGAAATCCTGTGGATCACAACTGCTTGAGTTTGGAATAGTACACAGGGGGAAATATCCCTATATACTTTCTTCAGTCTTGGAAACTAATAAATCCACTTTTGAAACAAAATTAAAGGTTAAATATTTCTGTGATTTAATTTGCTGGTTATGAGCACTCAAATAAGATGAAAAACATTCTTTTCTAATCTGGCACAGGGAAGCAGCAGTCAGATATGATACAAAATTCATACCTCTTGAGCCAGTCTTCAAACACTGAGGGTATTAACACAGAGGCATAATTTGCACATTTTTTAAGACAGATATCTCTAAAAATATGGCAAACCCCAAAATGCACTGCAAAATATTAATATAGATTTCATACTTATTATGACAAATTTTGCTCAAGTCACTTATCAGAGCAAAGAAATATCTGGTACAGCAGTTACATACATTAATATTTTGTGCATGATGTATTTACAGCACAGCATGTGACTGTACAAAGCAAAAGTGGCCATAGAACTTGGAATGTTTAAATATGAGAAAGCTGCCAATCAATATTAGCCCATAGGGATAAATAATTTTTATTCAAAGCAAAAAACACAACATGGATTATAACAAGTTATTAGTAGAGAGGACTCCAAAAATAAAAGCCCTTGGAATGAAGATGTAAAAAACCAAGACAAGACAAGCAGGTAAATTTTTTAATACTTGTCTCTAAAGAATGAGGTTTGGTGGTTTTTTAAGTTGATCACACATCTGTATATTGGTGAAAAGAGTACAGCTCTGCAGCACTCACATTGGCAGGATGCTGTCTGGAAACCCAGATTCCCTCAAGGCAGCTGAGGTACTATTTAAATCTACATTCACCACGCACTTTCCAGTCCACCCACTTCAGTCATGTAGAAGTACCTTCTGTGTCCTTTCGCATCACCACTACCATCTTAACCTCAAAACTCACTGATCACAATTATGTGACTGCTTGGCCAAACTACTGGCAGGAGCTTGTGTTTGTGCTACATATGGTGCAGATGTTTTCTCCATAACCTGGTGATTAGTGCTCCTACCTCACCCTCACAAGAGTGCTTATGTGTTTTATGATGAACACTCAGTGTAAAACAGAAACAAGCCCCACATGAGGTTCAGGACAAATGACCGCAATGACCCCAGTGGTCACTCAGGCATAGGAATACACCAAACACTTCTCTGATAGGTATTCTCTCAAAATGAACTAATTCTGTGACCAGTGCTCTGCCAATGCTGCAAGTAAACAGCCTCAGGGTTCCTCAGCTGAGGCTCTTCCTTTCCTGTGATCAATCCAGATGTCTGTGAAACACGACTAGATACTGGCCAAAATCCTCTGGGCTATTAATAAATGCCAATTCTGGTTAGAATCATGTTTTAGCAAAACATTTCAAATGCCCTCATGTTACAAATTAGACAGCTTCATTCTTGACCTTATTATTTTTCCATCTGACAGTCACCTCCCTGGCACATAACTCAGCTAAAAACTGTGGGTAAAATACTGCTGTAAGCAAGTTATGAATTACATTTTTTAACCTCAAAAATAAAGCACAAATTAATTTTTTTTACCCCAGTGACTCAAGAAGTAAATAAAACTTGAATTTTTTTTTTCTCAAGTTTTCCTAACTGCTTAGATCTGGTTAGAAGCTATAGGAATACCTGAAGTTAAGCAAGTGAACAAATTTATGACAATGGTCTCTATATAAAATTTAACTTCTGTAATTCTGAATTATATACAAAAGATAATACATTGAGTATTATTTCTAAAAATGTATCTTGACATCACATCAAAGGAAACAGATCTCTGATTTCTAGACTATGGAGGGCAGTAACACTCCCATTTTTCACCATCTTGAAGCTCCCTCTATTGAGGCAAAGCTCCAGATGGATATAGCTCAAAAGGCTTAAATTAAAGCTATGAAGGTCTTTTCATTCTTTCCCTTCATTCACTCACTGAATAAAATAATTTCTCTCATAATGCAGATCTGTTTGTTTCCTATTTTACTTTTCTCATGTTAAACTGCTGAGTTCACTTTTATATTTTTGGAAGCTGCAGAGTATCAATGACAAATGTGAAATACAGTGACTGTGCCAATATGCAGGGACCAACAAAGAAGTACAAGATAATTTAGTCCCTTGGTGCTTTGTTTTTTTTCAAGATACAGGTTTCCTTACTTTTACTTCTTTCTCCTTTTTGTTGTGTTGTGTTTTCCCTTTCCTCACTTCTTCCTTCCTCCTTTTCATTTACCAAACCTCCCTCTTATTTTTTTTCCATTGAAAATAACATTCCAGCTTCTGGTTTTTCTCATCAACCCCACTAAGAGGATATAAAAAAAAAAATTCCCTACACTTCCTTTGGGAAATGATTCATCACAAGGGATGGATTTTCACTAATATTCTAACACGAACAAACAGTGGGGGAAAGTGCCTCTTCCCCCCAGTCAGCGCATTAGGCTGCCTGTACCACAGTGTGGCTCTGAGAGTTCAGCCCCTGCTCTACTTGTGGACATGTACGTGCAGAAGGAAGCATTCACTCAGCAGAGCTGTGGCCTTTTTCAAAAGTCCTCCATACCAGTCCACAGAAATGGCTGGCTGTAGAGAAAGAAACAGATTGGAAGGAAAGAAGACACATAGATGAGAAGGAGCAAGCAGGACTGAGACACTGGCACTACCTGCCTGGGCTGCTTATCTCTCCAGTCTCCTTCAGTCAAAGTCAAAAGCGTGACTCTGAGCACCTAATGTTGCAAAGCAGGTGTGTTAAGACAAATAGGTCTGAATACATTCCTTACACTCCTTTTTCAGGGCTTTTTCTTTGGAAGAGGGAACAAACCAGAACAGACTGGATTGACTAAACCAAAAGGCTTCAGTCCACATTAACTTCTTTTTTTTTCATTTCTTCTTCATAAGCAAAAGTTGCTTATGTACTTGCTTGACACCACAAAGGGCTAAATAAATTCCTTAATTGCAGTAGCACTGCACATTTCTATTTATTTGTTTTAGTTATCCAAGATAAAGATTTTATGACAGGCAATGCATGATCCTTGCTTACTGATGCAAAGTGACACAGGCAAATGTTTCTATACAATCACTCTGAATCCAGTTGTATAGTGATACTAGTTTGAACGTTAATGTTTGAAAGTGATGCTGAGCTGCATATTCATGTTTATTAGAGTAATTCACCACAGTAGGAGGTGTTCAGGAAGTGGAAAATGTAAAGGGCAATGCATAAGAGGATGTTTTATTTGTAAAATGTATACAGAAGAGGAGTCATTAAAAAGGGACGGCATGGCAACCTAAAATAAGCAGGAGGTGTGTATTTGAGGAAAACTGTCAGGAAATATGCATGTCTCCATGCTGTATGGGCACAGCAATCACCAACATCAGAGAAAACCTTCTATGCTGCCAGTGATTATCTGAAAACCAATTGAGTCACCTAAGGCAATGCAACACACTGGAAAACAAGACTGATGAAACCTACATGATGATCATGGGAAATTAAAACACCAGTTCCTTTTGTTAGCAAAAAGTAACCTGCTTGTCAGAAGAAATATCATATACCCACCCCTCCCCTTCATTATTTGCATATTGTGTTGGGTAAATACTGCTGGTACTCGGGAACTAAGCAGTAGTTGATACTGTAACTGGAATAGGGCAGAAACACAAATCTCTCTGTTGTGCAGCCTCTACGATCCTCTTGGTCTAGCTCAGCACTGTCAGCACCCCCATCTGTGTGCAAAATCCACTCTTTCTCATGTTCTCCGGCTTGAACATCCTGAGAGTAATACTGTGCTGATGTAATTCAGTGTAATGTTTACTCATTGGAATGTGGATGTAACAGCCTGCAAATAGCTTGATGATGATCTAATTGCAGCCTAAAAGCTTAAAAGAGACCAGTAACAATACAACAGCTGTAATTTTTCATAGAGTCACAGAATGGTTTGGGTTGGACCTTTTAAAGGCCATCTAGTCCAAGCCCCCTGCAATGATAAGGGACATCCTCAAGTAGATCTGGTTTCTCAGAGCCCTGTCCAACCTGACCTTGAAGGTTTCCAGGGATTGGGCATCTGCCCCCTTTCTGGGCAACCTGTGCCATTCCTTCCATTTTTTATTGTTTCACATTATTTAGCAGCATTGGTCACTGCACGGAAGGGCCTAAGGAAGGCTATTTATGGAATAAAGAATACATAGAAACAGAGTTATGGTATCCTGTGCTTTCCATTTAGTAAAAAGAAAAAAAAATGCAGGAAAGAAGAAAAAATATGATACTCAATATCCTGTATGTTTTACCAATTATTTTAAGGCAACAACAAAATCATTAACTACAAATAATTTCTAGATGCCAGACAGGCCAAAATAGAAACTATTTGCATGTGGGAAACAGCCTTATGTTTTCATATTTAAGCTTGATCTCTTCTAACATTTTAACTGACATTACCATTTTCTTTATACACAAACACTTTTAGGGTTTGGGGGTTATACTTTAAAAATGCAACAAAAGTATTCTAACTTTCTTATTGCTAAAACATTTACTAAGTTAAATTTCATTTCCAGAAATTAAGATACATTGTGGAGGAGTGGAGAGATGCAACCAAGGGATTGATTTCCAAAGTGTAAGTTTTTATGTATGGAAACAGAGATACCTGTTTTACAGTGGTCATTTTCTTTCAGCTCCACCAGAAATCATGCTCACATGACAGTAAGATCGCACTTGAAATAGAAGTCTGTGTGCTAACCTGCCCTCTGAGGTAAAAATAGCATCAATATACAGATGTGTGTTGCTAATCTGTAAAAAGTGGAGCAAGCTGATATCACACATGTAGCAGTGAGCCTGCAGTATTCAGGATAGAAGAAGTACTGTCTGAGGTGGACTTGTGAATAAAATGAAAAAAACAGCCCAAATGCCTTAAAACCAGAAGTTTTTAAGTGTTTAAACGTTTCAAAATGGCTTTTTGTAGTTTTTTCTATCTCACTGTCTTCTTCCCAAGACCCCCCACTGGCAACTATTATCTCTATCTCAGGAATGTCCTGAGAAGATATCAAGAAGTCTTCTTATTGGCTTTGTTAACCCCTTCCTATTGGTTGTTAACCCTTTCTTGCTATTGATGGATTCTGTAAACCCTCTGAGATTTCCAATTGGTGATTTTCTAATCCCCCTAAAACCTATATAAACCCCTACCCCACAATAAACTGTCTCTTTCGCTCATCCCTCTCCTGTGGTCTGTGTGAGTCCATGTCGGGCTCCTGGGACCACGTGGCAGTGGGGCGGGGGGGGGAGAGCATTCCCCCTCCAGGAAATGGGCTAAAACCCAGGAGCTAGAGTTCCCCTTCCTAATTCACCATCGCACACATGGAGACAAAAAAAGTTAATCTTGTATAGAAAAATTAACACAAAGGAATTGAAAAACATATGTAGTCATATATGCAAGCCTGGAGCTAGAAATTTTCACAAATATCTGAGCCAACATCAACAGGGGCAATCATTGCTGTGGTATCCAGTTAATTTTTACAAGGAGAAAACAAGAAGATAGATTCTATTTTGCTTCTCCTTTTTTTCCCCTTCAAAAAAAGTATGAGAAAGTGCAAGAAAGTACAATAATAGGTCAGACAATATTGTAATGCCCAAGGTCTTGTGATACAATGCAGTAAAATATACTGTTATTTAAACCAGGAGGAGCTAAAGAAGGGGGGGGGTGCTGTTCTTAGCAGGTAGGAGAACTATTACTTTCTTTCAAACAGGTGTTCATTTCTGAAACAGAAAATATCCTTGTCAGAATGCATATACAGAGACCCCTGTATTATACTCTTTGAATTTTTTTTGTCTATTTACTAGATGGTTAATTTATTCATCTAAAGTTACTTTACCAGATGTTATATGGTAAGATTTCATTTGAAAATATGTACTTATTTTACACAATCTATGTAGTCTTCCTTCTTCTCTTTACACAGCCCTGTGTGATACAACAATTCCTCACTAGAAGGAGCAATACTTTTACAGCCTTAAAATTATAAGTTTTTCTCTCAAAGTGAACATGACTGAACTGCTTATTATGAACAAGCATTTGCTTACAGTGAACTGTCAAAGAAACTGTCACTGCTCTCCTAGGTAGTGTATTGATCCTAACCAGGATTCCATGTTTAGGAGCTAGTGATCCACAAAACAGCTAACCTAAGCAGGCAGGGGGCTGTGCTGGATATACAGGGTGGCTTTCAGGGCTATTCTGTGCTGCACAAAATCCTGGGCTGCAGGCTAAATTCAGCAAACTCACAGGAACAGAGGAGCCCACAGGCAGCTGCCAGTGGGTACCAGTGATTACACCATCTGCCTTTACCTACAAGTGCAGCAAGAAGTTCTCATTACAAAATCCCTTAGGAATAACTCTGTCTTCTTGTAAAGAAAAGATGGCAGCTCACAGGACCAAAGGATAACTTCTCTTTTCTGCAGACAGTATCTGCTCTGCACAGTGTGCCATTCGAAAACCCATTCAGGTTTCCTCTGATGCTGTACAAACTAGGAGTGCCCAGCAACTGATGGGACATACAATTTACTTGCTATCTCTATTACTTTTCTTATTCTGTCTAATTAAAGCAGTTATCTTATTAAGCCATTTGCTGTAAAAGCCTTTCTTACTGATCCTGAAAAAAGCCCTGCCCCATGTTTCTCTGACTTGACCCCTCATCTTCCACCCCAGTACAGAACATGGTGGTACATGACAGGAAGAGACAGATTTGCTTGCACTGCTTACCCTCTGCATTTGACCTCTTTCTAATTCTTGTTTGTTTAGGAGAGTTTATACATATTTTACATCTCCAGCAATAGTTTCAAGTTCAGATCTCAGGAAAAATAAATAAATAAATTCTTCTGACTCTTCCAGGCAAATTCCTAATCTATATTCCATAGGCTGTAATCATGCAAATACTTACATAAACCCACAATCTTTCACAGCACTATTGATTTCAATGAAATAAGTTTAAGTAGATGCACAAATGTTTCTATCACCGAGGACTGAATTTTGTGTGGCAGCATACATTTGATGGTTGAGCTAAGGCATATCTGTTAACTTCTCTTTCTTGTGTCTCTGTTTCCTTACCTATAGTAGCATCTAAGCAGAGCAGATTTCTGTAAACATGGGAAGCAACCAGAGAAAATCAGAAAGATATCAGGGAATAACTGAGAAAAGGAGATAGTGAAGACAGTAGTAATAAATGTCTTTATGTGCCGGAACTACTTTAAGACCACACTTCTTTTATTCAAAGAAAATAGTGTAAACATTTATTCTTTAATATGATGAAAGCAAAGGTGTAGATATTGAATAGATATCTGTGAATCAATTTGATTTGCAAAAAGGAAGCTTGCAACCATACATTTTCAAGGTTTCAAAATCAGGTTTTCTCTCAGACCTACTTCTAATTATTTATCATTATCTGTTACTAATTTTTTTTGGTTGCTCTAATTTAATACTGTCTTGAGATCATGCGTGAATTTAGCTGTTTTTTAAGAAGTTTACATTATGAGACATTTTGAATAATATATTATAATCAATTTATTTCAGAAATTGGCAGAAATGTCAGAAAATATAGAAATTTTGGGGATTTAGAATGTAAAAAGTATTAGATGTGAATTCCCAGTTTACTAGATGCAGATTTCTTTGTAGCTGTTAAATGAAGTTACCAGATTAGATTTCACTTATTTTAGAGTTAAGGGCATAGCCCACCCTTCAAATATGTAATGGATAATCTATTCTGGTTATTTAGTCAAGTAGCATACAATAGCTGCCAAGTAACAGGTAAGAAGAAGGGTAAAATTGGTTTCTTGTACTATTCCGCACTCCGTTATTATCTCCATCTAACAAGCTGCCTAAGAAGTGAACCATGCCTATTTTCCACAGAGTATTTATAGCTTAGCTTGTTAGACTATTTCATGAATAGGAGATAATGTGTACAGGAGACAGCCTCTCTGTTAAGATGCAAACTGTTCAGCTAAAATATTTAAGAATCATGTAGCAGCAGCTGTGATAGTGCCAGAGGTAATTAAACTCAGGTTCTAAAAATAAATAAAAAAGTGCATCATGATGCATCCCACATATGATTTTTCCTGCAAGCACTAATTATGTAAATTTACCCTGATAATTGTTGTTTAGACTGGAATCTTCCTGCTACATATTCCTGTCAGTAACAAAGACTGAGTCAACCAACCTGTGTGCTGCTTCTGTTGAGGTCTTCACACACAGTTAAGCTTCTGACAACTTTGGCTTCAGCTTTTGCACTGGCTTTAATGCTGTTACAAGGATGTCAACAATCAGTCACCTAGTGAGGAGGAGAAGCCAATTCTCTTGCTCATGTTGCCTCTGTGCGCTAATAGTCTGCTGGTTTCTATTGTTTTCACATGTTCAAAAACCTTCACTTAAGACAAGGGACACTGTGCTTGCCCTGTAGTTTGAAGTCTGTGGGCAACATGGATGCACAGAGGTACAGACACATGTCAATATTTTGGATCTACTTCTCATACGACTTTGAAGCCATAATCTTAGAAACGGAACACAGTTTCTGCTTCACTTGTAAATAGCAATCCTAATATTACAGTTAGATCCCTTCATTTAGTTTTTTTCCTGTGGATGTTACAGATTTGTGCGTTATCTTCTGCATCTCATAATACACATGCTTCATACTTGTCAGGAAGTGGTTTTGCCTAACTTTACAGAACACTTCAGAAAAATAGATTGGATTAAATATTCAGCTTTTGTGCCTAATTAACTAAAACTGACCAGAAGCAGAAACCTCAGATTACTATTACTTAGAAAATTAAACTGTGATGTAAATACTAAAACATATTTAAGCAAAGTTGTTTTAGCTTTCTAAAAATTACAAATATTTAAATTCAGCAGTCTGATAGCAGCACATTCAAGTTTTTCAAATGCATTTGCAAATATGTATTTATTAACTCTGTCCTATTGCACTACCAAGTAAGAATGCAGAAGTGTTACTTTTACAATATTCCTTAACGGGACTTACTAACATGCAATTCGACTTGGACTATCAAGTCCTCCAAGATTTGGCTCCATCACTTCCATAGATTTCACAAGCCTTTATAATTTTTTTCTCTTTGTTCAATCATAAAATGGTCAGCATGACACTGACTTTTAAAAGGCTACCAAAAGAGCTGCAGAAGAGGAACTACAGAGAAGTAAACCTAAATTCTGCACTGGGCAAGTTTAGTAAAAGCCAACAAAAACAACACAATTAAATGGGAGTGTGGATAAATTATTTCAACTGAGGCGGAATCTGTATGGGTATTTTATGACTTCTCTTTACACATGAATCCAATGGGATTCTTTGAAAGAATCAGAAATCATGTGCGTTAGAGAGGTCCTGCTGATAAATTTTGCTTATATTTCACAACGATGTACCCTTATTTTTTGAAGATTAGGCACAGTTGTGCCCCTGTCTCAAAATGCATAGAATAAAACTCAAAGAGGCACACAGATGGGTGTAAAGGACTCCATATTAGAATTGACTAGCTCAACCAGAACAGCTCATCCAGGGAAGAAAGACAACTGACAGGGCATTTCACATGAGAAGGGATTACCAGAGAATGCTTTACTATCTCTGTGAACACATGAATTAAGTGGCATAAAATAAAACTAACAGAACAAACAGAATGATACATTCTTCACAAAAAGCAAAACTAAAGCCACATCACATTACTACATTTTTACTAGATATGGTTCACTGACTGATCCTTGATTCCAGAAGAAAAGATGTCCTGATTTTATGAGCAACATGAAGCAATGAAATGAATGTACAAATTAAATTACTGAGTATTGCACAGGCAACCTTCAAATTTCTTAATATTTAAGTGCTTTTATTTACAAATAATCTTTTTTAAGGTCATTGGTACATTGTGCTTAATAGCTCTAGCACTCTGAAGATGACACACATCGAGCCTGAAACAATTGCAAATGACAGCATTCTGATGCATAAGAATCAGATATCTCTCTCCAATACTCCTGCAGCATCCCACTGCAGTTTTCATCATTTTCAGAACTGATTTTCAATTGTGTCTTTCATTGTGCATGAAATTTTCTGTCAGCTGTCCCAGTGCTGGAATTTATGAGTTGATCAGCACTATTTGTAACCAAGCAGTGCCTCAAAAAATCTCCACCTGTGAATGGGGAAATACTGTCGGTGTTGAGAGAATTTTGGACAGTACAGGCCTTTTAATGCACAATCCAGTTTCCACACAGGGCACAGACCACGAAACCTTGAACAACCCATGGGAAAAGGGCTGTGTGTATAAACAAGAGAGGAAAAAACAGCACCTGGTGTTTTTCTGCTAAGAATGTTTTGTCTATCTTGTGTGTGATCTTTGAATTTAAGTACCAACAGAAAGGAAGCAGCAGGTGCCCTTTGGCCAATGGCATTGCCGAGAAATGATGTGTGCACCCGAAAAAATTGTATATAAGCCATGTATTTGATGAATAAAGTGAAGCACTGTGGATATTACTTCTGTGAAGAGGATCAGTGACTTCGGAGCTCCACTGCAACATGTCGGCATTTCATCGTCTAGACTAGTGGGCATGTCAGAACAGCTTTCCTTCTCAAGTAACCAATTGAGTAGCTACTTAGAGGTATTCATTTCTGAATCATTATGAAAATTCTTGTAGTTCATCTTCCACAAAAACATGAAGCACAAAAGATCAGGACAGTAGAAATCTTAGGTGAGCTGAAATATCCTGTTTCTGGAGTATAAAGATACCTGGTTTACTTCTAAAATAAGATTATCATGTGTAGTTTTAGTAGCATGCTAGGATCTTTTTTTGAATGGTCACGGGTGTGACCTTTTGTGTGATCTTTCCCATAATGATGAATTCAGCAATGCTGATATATATAGTCTAATTCTATCAAAAGATCTCTCTTACTTTTTCTTAGAAAATTGATTTAATCAGCTGGCTTCTACTGCATAAGAACTGTGATTAAGGTATGGTTCATCACATAGGTAATGGCAACATTTTTTCAGCATGGGCCGATGTAAGACTATACTTTTTTCATCCATATTTTTCCTACATTCCTACCATTTCTTAGTTCTTACCACATGCCTCCAGGGTCCCTGAGAGAATGCCTCTCCTGCCTCCAGGGGCTCCTGGATGATGCAGGATGATGCAGTTGAGGATTGCTGTTCCTTCCAACCAGTGACTTTGGGGTGAGGCTTCCAGGCAGGTGCTCTGTCCTATGGGAACGTCTTTTGGATGAGGCTCCACTGTTCAGCC
>JAWWES010000094.1:12213460-12223772 GCA_035583135.1 Lophotriccus pileatus | reverse complement strand
ACCTCACACTGTTGGAATTTTGATCCTAATCAACTTGAGTTGTGATTACAAGTTTTGCTTTGTTAAAATAGTGTTTGAGTAAACTGTGATGGTGATTTCAATGGCAAGTCATGCTGTGCTCTTGTGGAACATGAGTTATTGGGTGATTGCCATTCAGTTTTAGTTGAAGATTTGCATCCAGTTGGCTCAGTTGTAGCTGGTTGATCAAGCTACAAGGCATTAAGCGTTTACTCAGTATTGCACATCTGTATTTGACATGTGTCAGTGAAGGTTATGGGAGAAGTAGATGGTTGCCAGAAAGGTTAAAAAGATTAATACTTGCTTGGTTTTGTTATCTCCATATGCTGCTGTAGCAGTACCTCTGATACTACTTGCTGGTCATGGTCACGAAGATATTACATACTAATTTGAATTGACTGCCAAAGATTAGTTAGATTCATGAGTATGTTCATTTGTGTCTTTAATAAGAAATGATTGCTTTAGTATTAGTCATCACTAGTGGAAATAAGAAATTTAAAAAAAAATTAATGCTTTTTAAGATCAGAGAGAAATCATTTTGCCAATACTTCCACGTGGATTTTCAGAAGGTGAGAAAGGAAATTTAGTAGACAAGAATATCTTCTGAATAAGTAAATATAGTTGTATTAGGAGAACAAGTAGTTTGATTTCTCTATGGAAACGTTAAAACATTGAAGTTTAAGTATCAATAGCATTTTGGTATGTCTTTCATAAGTGTAGTGTTATTCTTCAAGGGTGCATTTTAATCACAAATTGATAAAATATTCATCTCTAATGGAAAAAGAGACCTTATTCATGTAAACTTAATTTTCAATATAAAAAGAATTGAGGATGTGTGATACAGTATAATGACGCCTTTCTTAATGTGATTTTTTTGAAGAGATGAACTTTTTATTCTTACCCTCTAATAGAATTCTGGTGACGTAGGAAAGCATTACTTAAGACTTAGCTTTTCACGTATAGGTTAAATTCTTTGTGTGAAAACTGTGTATTTATTTCTGGAAATCAATAAAAAGCTTTCTTATTTGTGCAGTTAATGGTATGATTGTTGGTTGCTTTAAATAGATTCTGAAAGGTGCTGAGTTCCACAGAACTGTGTTTGGCTGTTAGTAGATTGGCCTTTTTTGTAGTAACTGGCATGTGGAGGGAACTGGAAGGAAACTAGGACTTCTCATTATTGTGTGACAAGAGTGCAAAGAAATCATGAAAGCATAAATTGTGTGAGTAGGCTCTCCCTTTATTAATGGAAAAAGGTTCTCAGGATCACATGAGCTTTTTCTCTTCTTTGAAACCCCTGCTATGAAGAGCCCACATTGCTGCTGTTCTTCCATTTAAAGGGCTTCAGACAAGAATCTCTTTAGAACTAAGCAATAATTTTTCTTACACAATAGTGTTAAAAATTCCAATTTAACACATTTTATACAGAAATTTAGTTATATTACTCAAATATGCTTGCTTTGTCTCATTGTTTTTTCTACTTTAAGGGAATTGAATCTTAAAACTCAATATACGACTTGGTTGTACTTTTTTATTACTTGGAGTAAGGTTTCTCGTATTTTTACATACTATGAATTGAAATTTGGTTGATCAATGAGAAGCATTTCCCTCCAGCCCCCTCTGGATTGTTCTGTTACAGGCTGTACTGGAGTTTGTATTTGGGTTGTGGACTTCTTGTATAGGTGGTGAGGTGACTTCTAATTCAAGTCTGTGTAGTGTCGAGTGCCATTCCATGCCTTCCTAAACACAGCTTGGGTTTAGGAAAGGCGCGTCCTGCTTGACCAGCCTGGTCTTGAGAAGTGTGACTGGCTTGGTGGATGAGGGAAAGGCTGTGGGTGTTGTCTACCTGGACCTTAGTAAAGCTCTTGACACTGTTTCCCACAGCATTCTACTGGAGAAACTGCCCACTCATGTCTTAGACAGGTGCAGTGTTCACTGGGTAAAAAATTACACATCCAGGCCCAGGGTCTTGTGAATAGAGTTACATCCAGCTGGGGCACATCACTAGTGGGGTTCCCCAGAGCTCAGTGTTGGCCAGTCCTGTTTTATATTTGTCTTTAGTGACAAGGTAATCAAGTGTTCCCCCAGTGAGTTTGCAGTCAACACCAACTTGGGCAGAAATGTTGATCTCTCAGAGCACAGAAAGGATTTGCAGAGGAATCAGGATAGCCTGAATTGGTGGGTTGGGGCCAATGGTATGAGGTTCAATAAGATCAAGTGCTAAGTCAGAACAACCCCCTGCAGCACTGCAGGTTGGGGGCAGTGGGGCTGAAAAGCTGCCCTGCAGAAAAGGTGCTGGGGGTGTTGGTCAACAGTGACTGAACATAAGCCAGGGTGTGCCCAGGTGGCCAAGAAAACCGGTGGCATCCTGTCCTGGAGCAGCAATAGTGTGGCCTGCAGGACCAGGGAAGCGATTCTGCCCCTGTACTGGGCCCAGTGAGGCCACACCTTGAGTTGTGCTTGGTTGTGGGTTCCTTACTGCAGGAAAGACACCAAGGTGCTGGAATGAATCCAGAGAAGGGCAACAGAACTGGGGAAGGGTCTGGAGCACAAGTCCTGTGAGGAGCAGCTGAGGGAGCTGGAGGTGTTTAGCCTGCAGAAAAGGAGGCTTGGGACTGTATCACTCTCTACAACTACCTGACAGGAGATTTCTGCCAGATGGGGGTCAGTCTCTTTTGACCAAGTAACAAGTGATGGAAAAAGAGGAAGCAGTCTCAAGTTTCATGAGGGGAGTCTTAGATGGGATATCAGGTAAAAAACCCAAAAGGATTATCGAGCATTGGAACAGGCTGCCAAGGGAAGTAGTTGAGCATCACAAAGTGATAAAAAAGTGATCTCTTTTAAATCCCTGGAGGTATTTAAAAGACATTTAGTTGTGTCACTTAGGGGCATGGTTTAGTGATGGATTTGGCAGTGTTATTGGTGTTGATGATCTTAAAGAACTTTTCCAAACTAAACAACTCTGTGATTCTAAAAAAAAAGTATTTGCATGCCTGAGTAAGCATGTCAGGATAGAACTTATAGCTGTCATTGTAGTATGCTGTAGTAGATTCCTGATCCGTATTTTGGTTTCTTTCTTGATGAGTGCACTGTGTGTTTTGGATTGTATTATTTTTTAACTCTTTCTTTTTTAGGAATATGGAAAGAGTGTGAATAAAAATGAGATACAGACTGAGAATCGGAGTATATAAACAGCAAATGAGGTTCAAACAGAGTGATGAAAATAATAAGTACTGTAACACTAAGTGTGCCCCCACAGCTTTGGAGGAAATTATCCACTGGTTTGTTTCTGCAAGAGTTTCTTTGTGCTAAAATTCTGTCCACATCTTTGGCCACACACTTTATGTTCAGGTTTATACAGCAGAATAGACTTGTATCCATGTTGCTGCTTGTGTTGTCCTTGGAGAAACCGGGAACTTCAGAGTGATAGGAGCAGTGTTCCTACCTCAGAATTATGAGGAGTTTGTCCAACCTACTCATTATGTGTAATGTCGCTTTGTGTTGGAATAATTTCCTGGAGATTCTGGTGTGTTATTAAAATAAAAAAATATGGCGTGTAGTGTGCAGAGATTTTTGTTGTGATGAGTGTTTCTGTTTTTGGGACATTTTAATTAATGTTTTTTCGTAAGTATTCTTTGTAATAAATTTGTGTCCTTCTCTGCTGGGTTAGAGTTGTAGAATTTTTTCTAACAGGTAGCTGTTACTCACTGTGGGTATAAAGTTTTTGCTTGCAGCTGATCTCTGTTCTCAGAAATTATTGATTTTCCAAGTAGTAAAGTTTGAAAGTAATATTGTTTTTCATGCCACTGCTTTTTTTTCTCTTAATTACAACGTGTAACTACACAAAGGAGTGTGCTGCAGAGCAAATTAAAATTGAAGTGAGTTTATAGCTAGACCTGTATTTCAGTGCTTTTGTTTGCAGGGAGGAGCAGGAGGAGGTTTAGTTATTCCTTGCAGCATAGGTCTGAAGATAAGAGTTACCCAGTCTTAAAAAGCAGTAGTTTGTGCTGTTACAGGAGGACTCCCTACTGAAGTAGCTCTTTTCACATGTACTTGGGCTCTTTGTTATGCAAGAGGATAATATTTTTTTCATAGATAGTAGTACAATTTTTTTATGTAGAAACAGTTTATGTGCCGAACATACATTCTGGAAAGCCTTTCTATGTACTTAACATTAATGAACCTTTCTTTGGGTGTGTTTGAGAGCATATGGAGGAGTGGTGGGAAAGTAATTTATCATGTCGATACCTACTTGGGGCCATTGGAATTTAGTAGCTTGGAGAGTACACTCTTTTAGTTCCTATTTTTTTTAGAAGTGTAATTTATTCCAGACATGATAACAGTAATGTCCTGGAATTCAGTAACTGTAGGAAAAGTGTTTTGTGAGGCTGTGGTATAAGAATTTGAGCAGATAGGTTCATACTTCTACAAGAAGTAGCCATGCTACTTGTAATCCTCATAGGTGGTCAAGCCTGCTTCTACTAGTGTGATGTAATAACAGCTTTTATTTTGATTGAAACATTTACATACTCAATTATCAGTGATAATTGAAACATTTAAAATAATTCTATGCTAAACAAAATCTGGAGTAAAAATCAACTGACTTATCTTTGATTTAGTTTAATAAGGCAATCCATTCCTTGCCTGCTTGAACCATCTGAAAAGGGGTTTTTGGAAAGTGCAACATGTTTTAACTGCAGCATGGTAATTGTCATCTCAGTCATCAATAGTTGCCTCCATTGCTTTGTGTGTGTGTAACATCCATTGGAACAGGCTGAGCTTCATCAAACTGTGAAACAATATTTTTTTTGTGTTGCAAAGTCCTTGGGTACTCACATTGATCTTGATGGCTGGCTGTGCTGGTCTTTACTATTCAGTAAAAATTAAGCTTATTCTTAGGACCAGAAATTTGGCATGCCTTCATTTGTAAAATTTCATGCAATTAAATGCTGAATTGTAGTTCCCAAAGCTTTGGATCATTGTCAGAACGCTACTTAATGGCTTTTAAGGGTCCAAGTGGGTGACCTTTGCACTGCTCTTGCCTATTCAGTAAAAAATACCTTTCCTGCAGCTGACATAGTTCCCGGTTTGAAATTTTAGTGTTCTGTAGCAACCTGCATATTTCCTTGGAAATGCTGGCCATCTTATAATTTTGCTGTTCAGTAGAAGCTTCAAATACGTAAGTAGATGCTTCATTTTCATGACAAAGAGAAATCAGCTTTCATTCTGAAAGAAAAGTTTGTACTTTCAGGCCTGCACCGATGCCCTTCCAGTGCCCATAATGCCTGCCCCAAGGAAGGAGTGTTTCTTAGCCACAAATTTAGGAGTTCCTGGAGTGAGAAATTCCCATTTGTGATGCAAAGCACCTAAGTAACTGTGTTTCTTCTACTGTAGTAGAAGAGATACAGAACCCAACTCTTTTAAATCCAATACTATTTTTTTGTGGTGGGCATGTGTGTTTTTTTTATTTTAATGTGTACCATTCAACTATGTTGGGGGGTGTACAGGTACACAAATTAGGCATTCTTCAAAGAAAATGCTCTACATGGCTTGAGTAATGGGGTGTCAGGAGTTAAATGCCTTTCTCGTCTCACTGAGATTATTTCCAACTTCTGTGTTTTCTTCTCAGAAAGATCTGCATTTAAAGTCTCTACTCTTTTTAAGCAGTTTCCTACAGAACTCACCATTTGAGTGTTCACATAAAGTCTCCTGGGTTATTCTGTATTAGTCAGAAAAGACTTGGCTGTGGAATGAAGCTTGGATAAAATTGTTGGTTATCAGCAGGTGCTATACAACAAAAATAATTGTTGTATAGCACCTGCTACACACCAGGATCTAGACCAATAATGAAAAAAATTTAAAAAAAAAGCAAGCTGATTACATTAGAATTTACTGACTTTTGACATCAAAAGCCTACCTGTCAGCAGTTTAGGAGTAAAAGCTTCAGTACCAGTAATCTTGACACTACAATTGTCACCGGTCACTGCTGAGAAGATCTTGTCAGCAGGCAATGCTGAGATACATGAGATTCCAAGCTTAGTATGACCACATCCCTTGCACATTGTTGGTTTTTTACATAATGCTAAGTTGATTTTTGTTTTTAATAAGACTACGTGCCAAAATTTTTACAGACTTTATCAATACAGGGATTAAGGACAATTTTGAATATTTTCCAATTCCCTTTGATATCTACTTCTTTAATCTTTCTTGGTACCAGTTTTTCTTCTCCCCTGTTTTTCTGCAGAATCACTCTTATTAGGATTTTGTTCCATGGTATTCAAATTGTTCAACTACAAGCCATTCATTGTATAGGATTCTAATTTTAACCCAGTCTAGTGGAGTGCTGACTCAAACTTGTGTAAAATTCGTATTTCTACAAAAGAAAGAAAAGAACCCTACAGAATTTGTTCCATTTGCTCTAGCATTTTTCTGCATTTTGTCCTTTGTTATTTCAATGAAAACTAGAACTCTAAATTAAGAGATACAAGCTGAAAAAGGGCATCTGCTACTATGATTCTTCTTTTTTTAGTTTCAAATACAGCTTATTTCTTTATATGTATTGTTATATATGTTAACGACTTCTTACAAAACTCTGTGTACTGAATATGTCTTGCAATAGAAATGCCAGCATAAATCTCTAAATGTGGTTCAGAATGAGCTCCAGAAAAGTTTAAGAACAGGACTCAGCTTAGAATCAATGAAATAGTTATAATGTAATCAATCTTTTTTCTTTTTTTTTCACCTGAATGTCAAAATTCATCCAGGCTACCAGAAAGCACAAAGTATGGCTGAGTACCAGTTCATACATGTGGCTCTTATATTTTTGTCTTAGAATATCCTTGTTAGTTTAATGTGTGTATGCTGTAAATCTACGTCCCTGCATTATTAGACTGAATCCACTGTTGTGTCAATGCATGCTAGTGCAAAGTAGCCAGAATATTATGAGACTTCTTGTTAGTTAATATAAGACTAATGGGATGTTTGAATTGGCATGGAATTAGGTCTCTGACAAAAGGTTGAGATGCCAGTCCAAGTGATGGCTTGCTAATTAAATGTCTAAATGTCATTAAGACCTTGAGAACTAGACTTGATTCATAAAGCTTTTTCCAAAAAAATGTTTCAAGTGCTGGAAGCTGAAAAGAATTAATTGAATGGAGAAAGGGAGCTTGTCTTCCTCTAAACCCAGTGGATTTGTGTATTGCTTTGTTTGCATGAAAGAGTAGTTGTCTGTCCATGACTGTCTTTATACTGTTCCAAATCACCCTCTCAATTTTACTTGTCAGCAAGATGTCCAGGTCTTTTTTTTTATAAGTGAAATAGTGCCTTGAATGATGTAAAGCTACTGAAGAGTCCATGTGACAGTGCAGTATTTATGCAGCAAGGAAGACCTGAAACTTGTTGTAATGACAAAGCCTGGTCATAATTCACTGTTTTCTGTTATAGAAGTCTCAGGTGACTTAAAATGTTTTAACTTGTTCAGAGGATACTGGGAAAATATCTATCTTCAACATATTATTGTTACATGGCTAAGTTTTATTTTTACACTCTGACAATATATTAATTCTTGCCTTAGAAGTCAGCTGCTCTCAATATAGGTAGCTTTGGAAGGTACTAATTTGTTGATTTCTTAGTCAGGTGTTTGTTGTTTGACTAGTGACTTAAAAGTGATGGAGTTCTTCACAATGCCAAGTAATTGTTCATAAGGGCAGTTTACCATCAAGTTCCCTGTTTGAAGAATTGTGTGTTTTACTAGATTCATGTTTTTTGAAGTTTATTGCACCATTTCAGAACATTGATGGATAGTGCTTCTCATCATTCTTGCCTCTATTCTGCATTTTCCAAGTTTTATATAATTACATTGCAGGAGTCTCTAGAACACCTATAAGCTTCACAGTTGTGCAAACTTCAAATCCATAAAAAAACCCATTATTTTTGTGCTGAAGTCATTGGGCTGCTCACATCCTGTGATGTAGAAAACTGCCAGCACTGGAACTGGGGGGTAAGGCTGACATGAGTTCCTCTACCAGAACTCACCAGCATTTACTCTTTGGGAAAAGGAAGGTGCAAAACCAGAATATCATCCAGGTGTTACAGCAGAAAGCCCCTGTGACTTAAGTCACGTCTGTGTACTATAGCACGAGCAACAAGTGCTGTGACAAGAATATCACATGAAGTTTCCAAGTATTAGGACATGTCTGGTCCCAAAATATGGTGGGGGCAGGGGAAGGGAATCAGGAAAAGAAGAAGAAAGAAGCAAGACTAGGGAACAGCTCATTAATAATCTTAAATGAGAACATTTCAATTACTGACCATCGTGCTTCTGGAGAAGGACTTTGGTTTTCTATTCATGTGACAGAAGGGATTTTGCCAATGGCATGGGATTTCTCCTATTGTTTCCTCCTTGTTAGAACAAATATTACTTACGCAGAAGATTTCTGCCTTTCTCTTGCCACCTGGGGTAATTAGCTTGCAAAATTAACCCCTCTATCTAATGTTGTAGGAAATGCTTAAAATTCTTGAGGTCTCAGTTTACCTTAATCTGCAGGCACTAATTCTCCCTGCAAGACTACTTTGTATGGAATTTTCTTTTGTGTAGAAACAATGTATTATGTTTGCTTGCTAGAGTTTACTTGGGACAGCTCAGTGGGGGGCAAACTTTTAGGCTTGAATGGTTTGAGTTTTAACATTAAAGCAAATTATTTCTAATAAGGAATTCAGTACTTGATTAAAAATATATACAGTTATAAAAGAATAATGGATCAATAAAATGCAAATCCAAGCTGAGAAGGAGCATCTATGTCAAATTTGACTTTCCCAAAATTGCAGCTAGTTAGTGCTGGTGTTCTAGCTGACTTGCATTGGGAACCTTTGAAAATACAATCTTTTCATTTAAGATTGAAATATTTGGGTTATGTGTTAGGAGAAAAAAACGTGTTCTTCTAGTACACTTACTGATGGAAAGCTTTTCTAAATATGGTTGTGATTATTAAAAATTTTATCTCTTCACCTGTGTGTAGGGGTTGGAATCTGAAATGCAAAATATGTCTGTAATCAGTAAGATGTTTTTCCTCTCTGATTGCTTTTTAAAATGTATCTCTTAGCATGAGTGTTTCAACAGAGTTGCAACATTATGTACTTTAGTCATGCAATTTTATCATATGGTTCTAAGGTCTAATGCGTGCAATTTAGGTATTTCGGTTTTCTTGTGTAGCTTGTGGCCTTGAATCCAAGGTGGGAAAGGGAAGCTGGCACTCAAATATGTGCTCTGTATAGATCAAGGAATTCCTGGCTTCTCAGGACAGACTTAAATGCACTTTTTCTGCTCATTACTCCACTGATGCCTTATTTGTTCTGGGCATGACTACCAGTCTTTTCCTTTTTCTCAATACTTTACTGAAGTAACTTGGGTAGTGGTAAGTTTTCTGTAGTAGCTGTCTCAGATGCTGCTTTTATTACTTTGAATTTGCAGTTTGATTTCCAAGATGAAGAATGGCCTAGAGAAAGGCCAGCTTTGTGTGACTCCTAAAAATGTATGTGGTACTGGAAGCAGCTTGTCTGGAAATATAATGAATATTTCAAATTTGCATCCCTTTTCTACTGAGCAGGTAGATCAAATTTCAAAAAGTATTCTTGCTGCTTGAACACTAGACAGGGCAGCTTATACTTGAATTTTTGTCCCTTATTGGCTATTCAGTAAGCTGAACCTTCATTATTAGGAGAAAATATCCTAAGACATTTTAGACTTCTAAGACTTTTATAAAAACAAGCCCCTCTCTAATGAAAGCAAAAGAGTTTTTTTCGACCTCACTTGTGCTGCTGAAATTAAGATTTTAAAGACGTCATTCATTCAAAATCCCAAAAGAAAAACATAAGTCATAGCACCCACTCCAGCAACACATTTTTTGAAACGAGGCTGTGTATTTTTAACTTTAAATAAACTCACTAAACTGTGTGCCAAAAGAGAAAGGGAAAAAACTAGTGTGCCACCAATACACTATTGTGTGGCTTGTGTGACAACAATTCCCTAAGGGAGTGAAACCCAAATCATCTAATGATGCATTTTTATGGTGAATAAATAAGCTGAAGAGAGTAAGAATACTTCCAAAGGAAAAACTAACCCTAAAATTTGACATGAATCATTATTCATAACATAATATGGCAGTGAGGAGGAAAACTGCATGCTGGGCAGGTGTCTTGGAGAGTTGTGCTCCCTGGGAGTACAAGTCCATTCTTGTCCTGGTTTTCAGCTTGGATGGAGTTTATGTTCTTCTTCAGGAGTGCTGCCTCCCACAGCAGC
>JAWWES010000094.1:12167446-12205461 GCA_035583135.1 Lophotriccus pileatus | reverse complement strand
GCCGGGCGCGGGCGCTGCGCGGGGTTGGAGAAGCCGCGGCTGCGGCCATGGGGTGAGTGCGGCGGGCGGGCGCGGGGGTAACGCGGCCTCTGCGGGTTAAAAAAAACACAACAACAAAACAACGAGGTGCGAGAAAGGGCTGCGACGCGGTGGGAGCACCGAAGCCGGGGAGCCGGGCGGGCGGAACCGAGCGCGGCGCGGCGGCCGGAGGCACAAAGCCCCGCGGGGGCCGGCGGGGAGCGGGAGGAGGAAAAAGGAGGAAAGCGGGGCTCGGCGGCGGGGTCTCGGGGCGGGAGGTGCCCCCGAGGGCCGCTGCCCGGCGGTGGCACCGGCCCGGCTTTGTTCGGTGCCGCAGCGCGGGGGCCGCGCGGGTGGGCGGGCGGGCTGCGCGGCCGCGGCAGCGCCCGGGGATCCGGTGACTTCTCGAGGGTTTGTTTAACATCACAAAGGGACGTCGGGGTCCGCGGCTCGACCTGAATGCTGTGGGAAATCTTGATAAATTATGTATGAAGCTGTGGGTCCTTTCTTCCCCTTTGTCAGATACGCAGCTTTTATTCTAGTAATTAGGTCATTGCCGGCAGAACGCTCCTTGCGTTTAGCAAGAAAAAAATGTGTGGCGATTTTTTGAGGAACGCATGTGCTACCAGATTATTTCACCCTGTTCGTCGTTTGGGTCAAAGATATGAAATTCTTCCTGTTGACTCACATGGAGGACCTTGTCCGCGGGCTGTAAGGGGCATTTTTCGTTTGATAGGGTTTTCTTGACGGGACCAGTGGGGCCCAGTTTTGTCTTGATTTGGAGAATCATACCCTGAAAAATGCCTTTAAAGGCGTAGCAAGAAACATAGAGCTTCTTGGTTTGAAAAGAAGGACTTCCAGTAAATTTCGGTGAATAGCACAATATAGATCTGTTTCTCGTTTTAAATATTTCTTCCACCCTTTGCTGTTTGTTCTGTTGAAAGTGCTCCTTAATGTTTTTTCTAGTCTCTTCTTACTGTTTAGTTGGGGGTTTTTTTCTGTTATCTAATACAGGTAATAGATTTATGAATATTTTGTCAAAATTACAGTTCTTTGAAAATACATGTAAGCATATGTACTGAAAGCCATTTCCTGGAACCAGACTCTTCTGTGTTTTTAAGAAGTCTCGAAGTAACTGGTAAAACACTCTTTTCACCCTCTCAGTTAAATACAGTGATGCACCAAAAAAAGGTTTGATGAAGACAAGTCTGTGTTTAAATTTCTGATTTAAACATGCCCTCAAAACATTTTCTATATATGTCATTCTTTTTAGAATCATAGATCAGTAAGAGAGGCTTTGGGTGATAGTAAATTTTAAAAACATAATTCAAGAAGTTATCATTTGGAATAACTGGTTTCAAAAGGTAAATTTCAAAAGGTAAATCTAGTGATACTAGATGTTTCTCTTCGGATGTTTTGAATGTTTGTTACAATTGCTTAAATGTTGGAACAAACACTAGATGCGAAGGTGTTTTCACCACTTTTTTTTCTAAAGGGAAAGTGACAAAAGCACAGTAGTGATTATGATGATTGTTACGGTGATGCTTCTTCCAATATCTTTTGAAGTCTGAAAAAAGAAAGAGTCGTAACACTGTTCTGTGTACCAGTGGAGCAGTTTCTGCAGGAATGTGTAGTCACACTCTTGAAATGGTAACTTAAATAAAAGATTGTTTCGAAATATAATGCATTAAATTATTTATGAGTGCAGACTTTCCTAAACATCATCTCTTGTACAAAATACTTGGTTAGGATGAATGTTCTGATAAATACTGTCATAGTACACTGTTGTTATGTCAGCGTGGAAGAATATAGCATAAGTTGGAAATGCATATGGCTAAAACTCGTTCTTTTGGTCTCTCAATTCTTATGTTGGATTTCAATATACATCTCAATTTAATGGATAGAATGTTTATGTTGATGATTTATGATTAATTCTTTTGTCATCATTGTAATGAAATCGTGTTTAAAATAAGTTATACTGCTGATGATATGCTTAGTGGCACTAAGTTATTATCAATGAAGACCAAGTCTACACTAATGGTTTTCCAGTACTCATGCAGGACCCCTGTCATCAGATGCTGGTACGTTTCCTGCAAGACAAATGGTCTTCTGACCCCTAAAAATGCTGAAGGGAATCCTGAAGATGACCTTGATAGGTCACTCAAGATAGAGAAATACTTCATTATTATAAAATAATATTTTTATTTTTTTAATTAAAGCTGACTTACTTCATGGAAATGGTTTTGAGTTTGATTTGTGTTATCAGTTAAAATAGGAAAATAAAGACGTGTGTCAGACTTTTTAATAGCTTAAACTTTCTAGAATTGAGTCCTTAAAAGATTATGAGAAATATGACAGTAAACAGGAGCAAGTCATGGACAGTGAGGGCATACACAATTAGCATTAATAACAAAGACGATCGTTTTGAAGGATGAGTGTTCAGGCTTGTGAATCATTCCTGATCCAATATAAGTTCTGATTCAAATGACGTCTGGAGTGGTTTGTGTTCAATATAGTATTTAAATGCAAATCATGTTTCGAATTTTCACAGTTATATTCTGAATACAGCATGACTAACCAGCTAAGGAACGTCCCAGCCCAGAATTATAAAGGAAGAAGTGGGAATTTTCTTGTCAGTGTAATGAAAGCTGAACTTGACAGTTCATAGCCTGAAATATATGACTTCTTGATTTTTAGTCTTTTTGTATTAATGGGAATGGTTTTCTTCTTGTTAGTATTCTTTAGTAAAATTCTAAATGTGAGATTATTTCTGTTTCTCACACAAATACACACTTGACCTCTATCATACTTGACCTTTAATGAGGCACACAACAGCTCACACCATGATGTTCTCATTCCTTCTCCTCCGGGTCTTTTAAGGAATGTAGAGAACATGGATCACTTAGGATGAACAGATGATGCTTCTGTTCATGGTTGGTGAGTACAGGGCAAGTACTGAACTTATGGAAGCATCCCGGAATATAATAATGGCTTGAAAGCTCTTGCCAAGTTATAAATTAATTCATGAAAGACAAAAAAAAACCCCAACCAAACCAACCAACCAAAAAAAAAAAAAAAAAAACACAAAAAACCACCAACCAACCAACCAAACAACAAACAACCAACAAGAAACACTCTACCCAATCCCCATTCAAAAGGATTTAGGAAGATCAGGTATAGTAACACTTCAGTGTTTTAGTCGGCAGTCCACAAAGATGACCTTCATGTGGAAGTGATAGAAAAACTAAGAAGAAAATCCTCTTGATGCAGCTGAGGTTTAGAGAAAATTTTGTGGTTTCTTTTTAAAGGGGATAACCCTTTCACACACTGCATTAGGATAAGGGATAACAGTAATGGCTCTGCATCTGGCCCTTGCTTTTTTTTTTTTTTTTAAATGGTTGAAAGCCCCAGGAATTCACAGTGCACCTACTCTGGAGATTGTAATTTGGTATAATTTGTTACCAGTTTTTTCCAATGTCAGCTTTTTCAAATGTATTAAAATGAGTAGTGTTATATAACTAGCAATTAATTTTCTGGTATCAGAGACCTTGTGTGTTAAAATAAGCTGATGAAGAGCAGTTTTCTGTGATGGTAGTTTTATACGCCTTCCTTCATCTCTCTGATGACCTGAGTGTGATAATGCAGAATGAATGAGCCTGTGAACTGATCTGCTGTTACACTTACAGGCAATTCTTATTCTGTACTATTCTCTTAGTTCTCTCTAATCACACTCAAAAGAATACAGCACTTTCAGACTGCTTGTTATATATGTATGCCCACATAGCCCAGACAGGGAAAAATCAAACAAAATGGCTTCCCTTTTAGCTGCTTTTGGCTAGAAGTTTTGGGGATTGTTCTTAAATTCGGGTGGGGAGAGGAGAATTAAATATGCTAGCAACAAAGGTCATTTTAGTACAGGATAGACTTATCACCAAGTGGAAATAACAGAGTTGTTCAGTGTGATGCTGGAGAAAGCAGAAACAGTTTTTCTGCTCTGTCTGGAATTTCTGATTCTTTACTATTTGAGTGCAGTGGAGAATTTTTCAGTGTATAGGAAAGCAGAGAATTAAACAGTGCCTATGAAGGGTAAACATTTTTAGATTGGCGAACTTTGAAAACTTATCCAAACTGAAATGGATGAGACAATACCTGACGCAGTGGTACTTATTTTTGATCAGTTCCTAAATGCAGCACTTGGTGTGCTGATATTTTGCTGGAGTTGAAAAAGGACAAGCAGAAGGATATTTACATACAAAAGCATTTAAGCTGAAGGCAAGCTTCAAACAAAATAATGGAAAATCCAATACAAGATTCAGTCAACAGAGAAACTGAATTAATGCAAACTGATGTGGTTTGATACGTTCAAAATAAGAACGACAAAAAACTACCACACTTCATTCTCATGAGTGTAAAGGTAACTCTATGAAAATAGTCCACTCAAGGCTTAAGTTTTTCAGTGGAGCAGGCTTACCTTGGAACAGCTGTGCTGAATTTTTTGCCCCCCTCTACCCCCGTCAGCCTTCCCCCTCTTTTGGAAATAGCTGTGTAACAGCTGCTGGTCCATTGTGGTTCATGGCCCAGCGGAGTGAGTTTAAACTGACATCTATTTCAGATTACCTTGGCAGTCAGGCACTAATCTGCAGTGGTTTACCAGCTGCCACTCGAGCAGCTGAGCCCTCCCCCTCTTCCCTGGGTGAGAACCTTGCGGAGATGGGTGGGGCAGACAGCTGCGGGCAGACACCAGTGCAGCCCTCCCAGGCATCCCACAGTTAGCTGTAACCCCTTCCGAGTCACAGACTCTTGACCTAGTGCTTAAAAAAAATCTGGGTTTAAATGTATTTAAGCTAATTAGAAAAAATCTCCTGACAGCGTTAGTATTTTCTCCTTGAATTCAGTATGATGTGTCCTTGAAGAAATAATTCCCCATTAATCAGATGGGTATGAATGGCAAAAATTGACAGAAGGGTAAAGAGTAACAAGGATAAGATTCTGGGCTCAGCACTGAAGAGCTGTGTAGAATTTGTGGATGTAGAAAGAAATCCGAGTTTAAGATCCAACCTTGATGTTCATTAACTTTAGATAAAATCACTCTTTAGATTTAGATACAATGATCACAAATTTTAGATAGATTAAAAAAAAATTCAGAATATACAAAACATGGACACGATTATTTCAATTTGTCATATTAAGAAGATTACGTGAAAAATCTCCGGTTAGAGCAGGAGCACATGTGCTTACTGTGACAGTAGAATGCAATGATAATGATGATAGATCTTATGGATGGAAAATAGTAACAGGAGTCTGAAATATTTTCGTAAGGAGGTTTAATATATCATGAATTGTCAGGGTTCTTTAGTAGAACCTCTTTAGGGCATCTTGAGTTTATAAGTGTACTGATTTCAATGCAAAAGGCTCTGATCAATAAAAAATTGTACATTTTCAGAGAATCTTAAAATTTTTTTCCGATCTTGGGATGCGAGACCAAAAGGATTGCATGTAAATTTCTGTCTGAGCAGTGGTTACTGCTACGGTGTTCTTAATGTGGAAAAATCCATATCTAAATCTTAACAGTATATTTGCATAAATTTAGGCTTCTCATTAATTTTTATTTTAGTGCATAAAAGAGTTGTATCCAGCTTGAAACTCTTCTTTGGTATGTATATTCATGCAAAGTGCTGATTCAGTAAAGCATGAAATTTCGTGTCATAATTTCACCTCACTTTGATAGGAGATGGAGAAGAAGCTTCTTAATGATGAGAAATATGAGTCGGGGAAGTAGGACAGCAAGATTTTAGGTCTCTTACTCTGAGGGAACTGAATTTTGATGTTTCTGTATTCTAAGAGGTTTATTTTTTGGAATGAATCTAGAGAAATGTTTTATCTCCATTCCTCCCTTTGAATGATGGCCATTCTTCCCTTCTCCTTCATTCTCCAATGCCATCGTGGTTTTGTACAGTGGGGAACAGGAGTAATTTATTCTTTATTCAGATGACTCTGGCCCCAGTGCTGTTGAAGGTGTTGAATGTGGTACAGCTTCAGACTAATGGACCACAGCTAAGCTATTCCTTGCTTTCCCTTGGGCTGGTTACTGGTTCTGAACAAGATAATCCCTGGCTAGGAACCCTGTCTGGCCAAGAGGGTCCAGAGTTTAACTGTTTTCCCAAGGCAACTGATTTGACCATGGTAAAACTACAAGTAGGGGTGCAATGATACAATCGATTTCGATTGATGCTGACCATTCTGTGTTTAGAAAAATTGTCCAAGTAATTTTTTTTGGTACCGAGATAATTTGTAGCATAAATCCACCTGGGACCTGCACTGTGATTTGGTATGTCTGGTTTGAGGCAATTGGTAAAAACCTATTTTCAGAAGAGAGGCATATTTTAGTTTTGAGGGCTTTATGTTAATATATATGGAACAGCTTATGCGTAATGCGGCCTTTGATTTCACTCGTCAAATCACGTGCCTGAGAGGTGTTGCAGTGTTCGGTGTCTGAAAGCTTAAGCTGCTTTTTGGTCATGCATTACTTGCGTTGGTTTCCCCCATTTTAAAATTAAATAATGGTGTCTTTTGTGAAATACTTTGTCATTTCATTATTTTAGGAAAAACAAAACAAAACAAAACAAAACAAAAAAATATCTTGGAGGTAGGAAAGTAAGTATCTGTATTGAAGTTTAGGAATACAGGATTGGATTTCTTGAACCATCAAGTCTGTCCAGTTCCTTCCTGTGTCATACGCTTGAAAAGAATCTTGCTGAACTGCAACTTCTAATAGACGTTGCCAGCCTAGGTTGATAAATGACCGATTTATACCTATTTGGTCTGTGCTGGTATTGTGTTTTAACATAAATATTTTTCTCTCTCCTCATTGTTTTCCCTTCCCCAATGACACAGTTTAGCTGTATCATTCCAACCTTTGTTGTGCTGAGGCAGCCAAGGTTTGCCTGTCAGATCTCTCATTCTTGATCACTTGGTGTCCTTCTCTGCACCCACTTAAATTCACTTTTCTTACCCATGTCCGTGTAAAATGATGTGATAACTGGGGATCATGTTTGCTTTCCTTGTGCTAGTATTGGCAGTGCCCAGGTGGCCTTTAGGCTGAGAGGCTTGACTGCTTCAGGTGACAAGATTCCTATGTGAGTGACCTGGTGTTGCTGCACTGTTTAATTTTACCCTGTTTCTACTGCTTCATCTCTCAGTTCATCAAATTCATGTAGTCCTCTGACCTTGTGCAACCTCTTGTGAATTTAAGGGAGCAAGTTTTGATGCTCCTTCTTGTGCCAAAGTCAATAACAAAACATTTAAAAATGCCTGTCACAGTCTAGTTTTTGGGGGAACTTTGCCAACAGCAGTTTGACTTTCAGCGCTGCCCTGTGTCATCTTGATGTCTTTCATCTGCTCCTTAGCCACATACGGCTTTTCTGATCACATCCATTGTAACTGTGACAGTGTCACTTATTTCTCATTTGGATATTGGTTTAGCAAAAAATACCCAGCTTGTGGTAATCAGCTAATTCATTTCTTTTTTTATCTGAAAACCCACGAAGTTTGACATTTGAATAAATCAGGAAGTGACTCCTAGTCCGAGGCAGGATGCTGTCTCTTAGTGGTGATGCCCTACTTTCATGTTACGAGAATATGGAAGATTAGGCACTTAGATCAGGAGGGGGAAAAGCCAAACCAAATCTCCCCTTCAGGATTCTTACTTATTTAGTATAAATACACATAAGCTTACTTTGCATATAAAATACCAGAGCTATACAATTGCTATCTTTCTGCTGTAGCTCTTCCCTTCATCCACCTTCTCCATTTTCATCTTTTTGTGCATACATCCTATTCATGTGGCAAATTGCTTTAAATTTCAAATCAGCAAGTGAGAATTCCTGAATGTGGACGAGAAATGAAAAAAATGGATTTTTTTTTTTTTACATTACCTATTCTTTCATACTGATATGAATTACAATAATGGGAGAGAAAGATACTCCATCTAGAAACAAAATGGTTTTTATTCTGTAAATTAAATGCAAATGAATAAGTGTGTGATTTACTTCAGTAAAAAAACCAACACATTCTATCGGTATTACAGTACAGTACTAATTTGTGACAACTAACTTAGAAAAGTTTCCATACATTCAGAAATCACATCTGTCTGCATTTCCTTGGGCTTGTACAGAACTGTCCAGGCAGTGTGTTCTGAAATGGGAACTACAGCTATTAGTTTTCTTAATAATAATGGAAACTCTTACTTATTAAATAAAAACATAAATGTAACAGAATCAGTCTGCCTTTATGGATTTTTTGAAGTTTGTTTGTATGTTTGTTTTGTTTGTTTTTTTTAACAACTCTCCCTGACAGGTTTCCACCTTTTAGGTGAAACAACCTTATGGTAAAATCCCAGAATTCAACTACAAGAGTAGTTGTTTCAGATTGCCTTTTTCCATCTAAAAGTGAGGTTTCCACGAAAGCTTGACCACATTTTGAAAAATGAATTTGTTACAGTTTTGTTTTGTTTTTTCATTCTTGGAAATCTCATGTCCGTGAGTGGCTTTGATGGTGACAGGTGCTTAGGGCGTGAAGACTTGCTTCTTGGACAGGAGGTAAACTGGTTATCTCAAATGCAGCTTTTGTTATTGCTCCTGTCTTCAGTGGTATACATTCTTCTTTCCATTTCAGTGAGTTTAAATTTAGAAAGACTAAACACAATTTGCAAACTTTGTATTGAGGAACTAGAATCTTGTTGAATATTTTTACCTGCTTTCTAGCAGGCTGGGTAATTCAATTGAGTTTTGTCTGGAAGAGCAAAGTTGATTGTGTAGGGACTTAACACAGGCAATGAGGTCAAAGGCTTGGTGAGAGGCTACACAGAAAATGCTAAATAAGAGCTTTTAATTGTTTTGTCTTTTCCAAAATACTGCAGTAATGATGAAAAGGAGTATTGCCCCATAAGTTTTTTATTTCCAACCCCCCTGAGTTACAGGCCACTTACTTATGAAATCACTACAATGACATTGGAAGTGTCCTAGGCTTCCTTTTATTCTCTTGAATGATTGATAAATAAGAAATTGATATTAGTAACTGTAAAGACTGTCAAACATTATTAGCCATGTTTTAGTTAACTTACACTGTTAGATGAACAACTCTGATGGCTTGTGGTTTGGGAAGTGGGAAGCAATTTGAAGTTTATAGTTTAAATAGCAGTATTTGTTTCTTTTTCCTCTGTAATGTTTGAGTAATTGTGATAGGGCTGTATTACAATATTACCCAAAAATAGTATGGGGTATGTATGTATATAGATAGATATAGATATTATATGTATGTGTATATTTTATTATATTTTTATATATATATTATATATATAAAATTGATACCAAGAATGACCTTTTATCTTTAAATTTTACTGTGCAGTATGACCACTTCTTGTGTAGAAATTTTTTTCTAATCTTGTGCCTTTGAGATATATCTACAAATATCTGTATATTTACTGCATTTGATGTTGTGAGGGTTTTTTCTGTTAAAATTGACTAATATGTATTGCTTGCCTTTCATACATCATCCTCTTCAGTTCTGTGTGCTATTCCTAGGAATCTTGAACATTTGTGACTATCATTCACTTCATAAAATGAGTAGGCAGTCAACATCTTTTAGTTATGTTTGATGGTGCTTGTTGTCTATCCAAAAATTACTAAATATGTTATCTGCAGATTCTTTGTGTTGATACTGAAGTGCAAGTACAAGAATGCTTTTGCATGATGTAGTGATTTTCTTTCATATATTCTGGCTTCCCCTAATAACCAATGCAATTGATAATGAACTTCTTGCTTTTGCTTAATCATGTGTATCAGATGGAAGCTAACTGAAAGAGTCTGAACTGGCATTAGTTCTAGGCCTTAGTAGTTTGATTTAATGGATTTAAATTAAATATTTAGAAAGTTGTGTGGTAAAGGGGAGAGAGATATAATTTTATGGTTAGATACATTTAAGCAGTATTGGGTTTTTTTTTTCCCCTAAAATGTTTAAATTTTATATTTTCTCTTACTTTTTTAAGGGCTGAGGGCAGCCCAGGATGGCCGAAGCTTCCTATGATCAATTGTTAAAGCAAGTTGAGGCATTAAAGATGGAGAACTCCAACCTTCGGCAGGAGCTAGAGGATAACTCAAATCACCTGACAAAACTGGAAACCGAGGCGTCCAATATGAAGGTATGGCCAGCTCTGTGCCTGTGGTGCATCGGGGTTTCTGTTACTGCCTTTTGTGTCATGGACTGGGAGTTGCTCAACGACTTTTGTGTGCTTTTGGATTCCTGTAGAAGTTCCTTTTCCAGGCTGTTAAGGGGAAACTATCAAATCTACTTTGTTATTATTATTAATAATAATAATAATAGTAGTAGTAGTAATAATAATTTCAAAACCATTTTCTAGAAAACAGCTTCCAGATTTCATAGCTTCTTTTCTTGTGTGCTGTGATAAGCACGACCACTTTAGCACAGCTGAACTTCCTGGCAGGAATTCCAGAGCACTGACATAGATTGAGAAAGCAGGTATTGTTCAGCCCTTGAAAACAAGGGAAAGACTGGAGGTTTTCTGTGTTTTCAGGTAAGTCTGGTGGTTTTTGGGTATACTACAATTACAATATTTACCATCTCAAAAAGAAAAGTTCCTTATTTTGATAAAACCGCAAGTCCTCCAGCCTTTTCCCAAAGCCTAAATTAATACTTCATAATTTCACGCACTTCTGTCCCTCTGGTGTTTATTGCCAGGGTGTGGGCCTTCAGAGCCACCTATCCAAGAGCAAACACTAGGCTCAACTGGAATTGAGATGGATTTTAACCCACAGGAGGATACATACAAAGCTGCATCCTTGTGATCCGTGACACTAAGCAAAGCAGAATTTCACAAGTGTTATAGCTGCATTAATATAGTGCTCTTCCTAAGCTCACAAATCCCACTGCTTTTTGCTAACAGCTAGCAAAACCAGTCTGTTTTTGGTACCTCAGTTAAAAGGGCTTGGAAATTGTTGGTATTTCTATATATATACTCCTGTATAGGGTAGGCATATTCTAAATATTAAAAAGTATTTTTTTTCCTCAGTCTCCTTGCTTTCTGTTCTTCATATCCCAAGTCACTGTTCCTTTACAACTAATCTTTATTTTTTTAAATATGGTAACTTGATTAATATAGCAATCAAAAATACTTGAACTGATCTTTCTTCTCCTCCAGATTGTGGCTCATACATTCACTGTAAGAGGAAAAATTCGCCTGTGTTCTGAAACACTGTCACTGGTTACAACACTTGAAAAAAAGCACAGATTTTTCAGATATTGCATGTGCCCCATCTTTACAAGCCTTGCATGGAAGTGTAAAATGAAAATAACTTTGCTACTCGAAAGGAAATGATAGTCCTTTACACCAGCTATTTGAAACAGTTGTTGGCATTAGCAGATGTGAAAAAAATGTTTGTTTGCTGAGTTACGTTTCTGAAAACTGGTCCTGTCATTTATACTGCTTTTCTTAAGATGATACTACAACCAGTTGGTCAGTAACTCCCCTTCCCTGCCTGTCATTGCAGTCTAAAATAAGGAAGGGAAGAACATGGCAGGGGATATTCCTGATAGTTCTGAAAAAGAGGAGCGAAAATGTCTCTTTTCCCTTTTTGTCCACACACAGGGGACAAAGCTTTGGCTTTTTGTTGTTTGTTTGAGTTTTTTTAAGTTTTTGTGCAGATAATTAAATTTCCACTGATCTAGAGACAGTCCAGCTGTACAGGTTTGTCTCCAGGGCATTAATTTTGGGTGTTCAGCTTTATGTTCTTACTTTACATCTGTCAGATCACCAAACAGAAAGTGGCTCTGTCACACTCCACAGAGAAGTGCTTATGAGCATATCCAAAGTAGAGGTTGCGTTTTTTTCTGTCTTGAACTTCCTTTCTAGATCTAAGGAATTTACCCCAAAAAAACTCCTGACTCAGATATCAAACTCAGTATGTTCCTTTTCACTTTGGGGTATGGGTGGAGAGGAGACTGTTCAGATTAATTTGAACTTTATTTTTTTTAAAATATATGTTCTATTAAAAAATCTATGTTATATTAAGAAATCTTAACTGCGTTCTTCAGGAATATTTGCTCCTGCACCTGAAGCAAGAAGTTGTTTCTTTCTCTTGTTTGTTTCAGATGAGTTTGGAAGGGTCACAACATAGCTTTGACTTGAACCTCAGGGATGGTGTGGGAACGATCTTGGAGTCTGATTGGAGTCTGTGGGTGAAGTTTGATGGGGATCATTGCAGGTTTTTCTTAAGCCAGGAGATAGTTTTAGTTTTGCAAGCTTTTGGAGAAAGTATGTGGTGGCTTTGTATTACTGAAAGAAACTGCATGGTTTGTGTGGCTCCAGTGCCATAATTAGGGATAATTACAAGCAAAGTCATTAGAAGAGCCAGAGCACTCAAGATTGAAAGCCCTTTGGCTACCATATATGTAGTTAAAAATCTTTCGGAAAATAATTATCCTTTGGGAGCGTATTAGTGTCACAGAGCCCTTGCAACCCCTCCCACCAAGTAAAAGCCCATATATTAGTGGGAGAAGGGGAGCAAGAATGGGGAAAACAAGTTGTGGTTCTGTGACAAACATTTTGCAACATGACCTTTCGTCCATGGACCAGTGCAGGGACATCTCACCATAACTCCTTGGGCTGCTACTCTGTTTGTCTCCTCATTTCCTTATATTATTTAATCAGCTGTGAAAGGCCATAGTTAATAAGGGCATTTTAAAGACAATATCGTATATTTAAAGAATTTGATTTTCAAAGTAGTAGTGTTAAAATGTTGTGTAAGTGTGCCCCATCTTTACAATCACTTCATTTCAGCATTGTAAGGTAATCATACGGGTATTAAAAGCTTAACATGAGCACATCTTGCACATGTATTTATTATAAACTACTACTGACCTATATAAGAACAATATCTGAATGCTTCATGTTTAAAGCTAAATCTCTTGTTTAAAGTGAAAACTCCATTAGCTAACCAGAAAACAACATGATGGGTAAACAAAGAGAAATGTGATAATGGGGAGTGCCAAAATGATTAGTAAAACAATCTCCACTTTGTTTTTTAATTTGTGTTGTCCTAGGGATTAACTGTTCAAACAGAAGAAATCCCTCAGAGTATTATGACTAACTTGGGAAATTCAGTTGTTATTATTGGCTTATTGTCAGATGAAATACAGCAGTTTGGTATGATAAAATGTTCTCTCTAAATCAACAAATATGCTGTTTCATGGTTGATGAAATAACAGTGTTGGCCAGTAAGCAAAGAAAAATGGTGTCAGTGTCTAGATGTAAGAGTAACTGCATAAACACAGACTATGGACAAATTTTGAAAAATACGTAAAATTAATGAAGAGACAAAAAGCAATCCAGTGTCAGCTATGCTACTCTGTGCATGTGTTTACATGTCTCCCACATTTGTAGGAGATTTTTGTGAGACTTTCCTGCCCGATTCTTGTCAAAGACAAGTACTTTTCTCTTAAGGATGGCATATACATATTTTTCTAATGTCCTAACTACTGGATATCAGCATTTTTCCCTGTATAAAATCTGGAGGAGAAACAGGTATATTTAACTTCCAGAACTCAAGAAGTAGTAAGGGAGTGACATCATGCTTGATTTTCACACTCACTGAGTGCTTGGATTTTACAGTAAATATCAATATCAAATATCTTGTGTAGGAAAGCCATTTGTAGTATATGTGATGCTCTGTGAGCAAAACATCTCTTTTACTTTCATGTAGTATACTTAAAATTTTATTCTGCACATGATTTTTCAGTTTATTTAATTCTCCATTCTTCTGAATGTCTGCTGAGGAATTCTGTCTTTGACATTCTTTTGTTAGATGTCTCTTCCATTAGGTAAGCAGGTGACGACATTTTCTTTTAAATTGCCAAACCCCATTGTATGGTCATACTGTTATGCTTAACCCCCATTTCTGGGTATTTAACCTTGAAAACCCACTTCGTTCTGATCAGCTGCCTTGATCACCAGTGTTTATTGACCCTCACTGTACAGCACAGAAGGTGCTAGGAGATATTTTTGTAACTGGCAGAGGAGTTTTTATTTCAGTCTATTGTAGTAAGCCATATGTTTGCAGATTAGAATCTGAAGCGAAACATATTCACAGAGACCTCTGATATATACAACCTAACATTTTGTCGGGTGCTGTGTATTCACCCAAATAATAAGCCACGGGATAAGAGGAAATGGCTTCAAGTTCCACCAGCAGAGGTCTATTTTGGATGTTAGGGAGAAGTTCTTCACCAAAGGAGTTGTCAAGCACAGGAACAGGCTGCTCAGAGCAGTGATGTAATCACTGTTGCTAGAGGTATTTGAAAATACATAGATGTGGCACTTGGGTTAGTGGTGGACCTGGCAGTGATGGGTTAACAGCTGACCTTAAAGATTTTTTCCACCTGAATGATTCAGTGATTCTGTGGTCATGCTGTGATATGCTGTGATGTCATTATCAACCACTTTTACTGCATCCTTCCGGCATTTGTTTGTTTCACATCATTCTGTGCATGCCTGGCTTACGGCTTTGTGGAGAAGAATCCTGTTTACCTGGATACAGGCTGTAGTGAAAAAAACTTTTTTTGCTTCCTACTTGCAGCAATTGAACATAAATTTTTCCTCCTTAATTAGCCAATGTGTCACCAAGTGATGAGAAACCCAGTGTGCTCTTCCTTTGCTCATTGCAATGCAAATAGTGCGGCTCAGAAAGTGGTGCCTGTGTTGAATCTGCCCTTCTCCTGGCATTGTTTCCAGGCAGCTTCCAGCCAACTAATGAGTCAACTTCATTGTCTGACTGATTTTTTTAGCGTTCTGGCTGATGAATCCAATGTTAAGGGATTTGGGGGTTTTTTAATACTTTTGTACTTCTGGCTCTTAGGAGTTCTTTTTGTGGTACTGTGGGCTCTGCTGACTTGTTTTTTTCTAAACTTCCAGTGTTTCTAAACATACACTGATAAATACACTGTCTGATACACAGTAGATGCTTTGTCTTGATTTCTCTGATACTTCACTGAATTTGTTAGTCCCAGCTTTTGGGTAGCATTTAGCAGGAACGTGAATTACAGACAACAATAAAGGGAAATGTAGAAGTATCTAGAAGAGCAGCTCAAGATCCTCAAATGAGTTTGTGCTTTTGAGAAGGAAGCTATGTGAGGAAACCAATGAATCAAAAGCATAAATTAAAAAAAAATTCTTTGCAGTTCTTGTTTGTATATGTTGCAGTGAATTTGACCACCAGATCTGTTCTTTGCATGTAGCCATAACAAACTTTGTGTTTGAGATAGACTACCAAAAAAACGTAATTTGCACAATTGAGTTTATCTTTACTCTTTTTCATTTTTAGATTAAAAAATCCCCACACCAAAGAAAGACTTAAAATGCATTTTATTTGAGCTTGTACATTAAAACCTGAAGGAAATGCCAGGTTTAAGGTAGATGATGCTATCCTGATTTTGCCAGCTGGTCTGTACATCCTATAATGTATTTTTACCTGATCTACAAAAAAACCCTTCCAAAGTCAGCATGATCAATGTTCCTAGTATGGATGAAAATACATGCTTGTGTAACAGTGTTATTTTTTAGTTTACTTCTGCAAAGGAGGTTTTTTAACAGATGTTTTCATGTATATGGGGATGCCTATTATGTCAAGTATTATGCTTGAAAGTTAATTCTTGGCAGAAATTGAATTTGCAGAAAAAATTGAATTTTTTTTTCCCAGAAAATGCTTTTTCTTTTTCCTCCCATAGTATTAAAACTAAACGAGAACTCTATCCTCCTCTGTCAGCTGGATTTCTTAGCCAAATCATGTTTCTTTGAATGACTGTGGTCTCATTATGAGTGGGTAAGATACATCCTGGAAATTGCACGACTGCAGTCCCCAGTCAGAAACACTGTATGCAGATGGCCAAGTTGGCAGGAAAAAATTCAGTGAGGACTGTAAGATACACACCTCACATGGCACTGGTCAGACACTGCTCAAAATCCAGTTATATTCAGTAGAACCTACCAAAATATTTTGATTTAATAATAATTTATATTTTGCTTATGTTTTGCATTCTGAAATATTATTGTGAATTTTTATTCTGAAATGTAATAATACAGATGTTAAAAAATTGCTATGTCATCTGTGTTTGTTGTGCATAATAGTGAGTCAGCTAGCTGTAGAAATTTAACATTTTAGCTGTTTAAGAAGGGAGGACATAAAAAATATAAGAGTAGCACAGTATTTTGACACTTTGGAAGTCAGGTCCCCTTCCAAAGTGGTTGGTCATATAGGCGTTTGCACAGCAGATGCACATACACCTCTGCTCTCAGTTGGAGCCTCTTTTAGCTTTGTATTTATCCCATTCTGCACAACAGGTGTGATAAAAATGGACAGAATGTGGTGATACCTTTTTTTGTTCTTTGAGTAGCCATGCTAGCTTTCTAATTTTTTCATATTTGTATGAACAGACTTACTGTACATGATAGTTGAGAGTGAAATGAGCTGCATGTAGTGTCACACACAAGGGATGTTCATCTGAAGAATTAACTCTTGGGGCAGATCTGCTGTCTTCTTGCTGCTGATATTGGCAGTGACTATTTTGAGGCTAAACTAACAAAAATATAATTTTTCTTTTTTTTTCAGCAAACGCATTGTTTGGCAAACAAGTAGGGAGAAGAGGCATTGATTGAGCAGTAGATGTCCTTGCCTGTATAAATATTTGCGGAATGCATGCTAAATTCTCAGCTTCTGTACCTTGTACTGTGTGAATTCATCCAGTGCTTTCCTTCTACTATGTGTTTGGTTTCCATTTATTTCAACACATCTCTTCCCAGTGTGTATGCACTTGAACTTTTGAAGTCTTGCAAGGGAAAATAGTAATCATGATTAGAGAAGGAAACATTATATGGGGTTTTTATTTCTTTTTTATCCCCCTAATGCAAGCCTGCATCTTCCTTCCCCAATTATTTCACTTGCTTGTAGTTGGATTTTGCCCATGCAGAATGTTTTTTGTGGTACCCCATGCACTCCAGCCTTTCAGGAGGCAAGAGGTAATGTCATTAAAGGCACATAAAGGAGTCTGTCGTATCAGGATAATGACACAGAGAGGAAGCATAGTGGTAATATGGTAGATATGCAGGGGATTGTGCCATTGATAGATCCTCTATAAATAGATGTAATTCTGAAAACATGAGTGTGTACTGGTCATTCCATAAACTCTGATGTGTGAGTGGAGGAAACTGTCATGAACTGAACTGATTCTTACAAATTGAATCAAGTGATGAATTCTGGGAAATCCTGGAATCTAGGAAATTGTTCTCTTCAGTGACTGCACAACAAATGCAGTCAGACATCTTCCTAAGTTCACTTGAACTAAAAATGCAGTTATGGAAGTCATCTTGCATGGTATGAAACTGACTTTTAAAATATCAGTGAATTTACTTAAGCAGCAAAGAAGCAACAGTAGCATTATGTTATGGGATTTTTGTGTCTGTTGTGATTTTACAATGTGTAATATTTTTAGCCCAATCTTTGCAACTCCCAAAGATTCTACCAGAATCCAAATTGGTTGGAAAACTGAAGATTTTTTAATTTTTTTTTTTTTTTTTTTTTTTAAGAATTTAAGTGAAATTGAGTTGGTGATATATATAGTTAATGCCATTACTTCAGATGGCCATTTTTGTGCACATAAAATCAGACAACTTAAGTTGACCTGACAGTGTGCTTTGCACATAAAACTTAGTGCTGTGTTCTGTGTGTGGTTACAGCAAGTGACAGCTCCGGAGCATGGTGGCACCGAGTGAATATTTTTCTTTCAGAAAATGACATTGTTTTAAATTAAAATGAACAACATCATTTCACATAACAAATGCTCTCCTCTTTCTGCAAGGCTGAAAGTTGAGTTTGCTGCAGTGTTTCACCTCAGTCAGCAGTGCTGTCATCACTGCTTTTGTTTTTGGGATCTGGTTATAGGGTTGAGCAACCAGAGCCCCAATTAGAGAGGTTCCCACCAAGCTTAATTAATTGTAGCAGTGTAACTCACCAAAATGTAGAGGAGTAAAGGCTTCTTCCAAGCACTCCCTTGTTTCCTATGAGTGTTGTACCACTGTGGTAGAACTAAGGCACTGTGAAACTCATATAGTGATGAAGGGTCATGTAAGACCTTGAACTTAAGTTCAAGGCATAGAAAAATACTATTCTGTTTTCTGTCCCTCACACTGTTCTGACATCTAATGATTTTGTGGAATTTGAGTGATTGATATGCTTTTAGCATATGCTACTTTTTGCTGCCCTTTTAAACAAGTAATAATTGAAAAAATCTGGCGTTCAACCCTATTGAGGGTCAAAAATCACTTTCGGGTTAGTAATTTTATGTTAAGGTTCCAGTATATCAGGTTAAAAACATTAGTACAAATGTTGTCAGAAATACTCTCATTTTAAAATGTGGCTGATTTGGTTAAAAATAATAGTTCTTAGTCGGTATGTGTATTTCTGTCCTACTGAGTGCTAAGATAGATGTTCAGTTACCGTCTGAAATTGTAAACCGAACATAACTGATTTGTCTGAAATGTCATCGGAATGTCTTTTTTCAGATACCATATTTTGAAATGTTCCTAAATATTAATATTCATACTTAAAGTTCTCAAAAATCAAACACACCTTAAAGGTTAACTCCTTATGATTTTAAATCTGCCCTTGTTAATGTTGTTCCTCTGTGATTCCTTTCTTTATAAGCAGCGCTTAAGTCAATTTTATTTACAACCTTTACCACTTTGCTGGGTGTGTATACAGTTGGTTAAGATGCTTTTTTTCTCAGTAGTTGTACAGTTACATGCTGCTGGATTTGATTTTTTTTTTTTTAAATTTAATTATCCATAAAGTAATTTTAAGGTCAGGACTATATCCACAGAGTCAAAAAAAAAAAAGAAAAAAAAAGACAACCAGCAACCAGAGAAACAAAAAATTGACATTGTTTCAGTACTTCACAGTCCAGAGACTGTGAAGACAGAAACCCTTTTAAATGATGATGAGTCATAGGGCCTCCTCCATTTTCAAAAGAATTCTTTTGTACTTCTGCCACAGAACAAGATAAACTAGGTTATATTATATTGACCATTAAAATAATTTGACTTGCGTTCTTTAAAAAGCAGAAGAAAAACTTGCAGCCTTTCCTTATAGATACACTTGTGTATTCTGTCAGTAAGTCACTGCTAAGTTAGTAAAGAATTTGCTTAGAATAATGCTGAAAACCACTACAAATATATTTATTGAAAGTTGCATAACTAAACAGAATATTAATTTACCTTTAGTAAAATTGATTCAGGATTGTTTTGTGGAGACTATTACACTCTTTAGCAGAAGACAAATATAATACAGAATCGTTGTGGGAAAGTACTATTTCAAAGAATTGTATGCACGTAAACATTGTTAGTGCTGAATCCTGGATTAAGTAGTGAATAAACATTTTCATTAGCATAGCATTCATTAGCTTGCCATGTTTCCTGCTGGTAGGTTGTTGCAGAAAACTTCTCTGTTCTTTATTCAAGTGAAAATGTGAATTCCGCAACATGTCATTTTAGCACACGGCTTCATTTTCCACCAGTACCTGGCCCAGGGGCTGCCACTCTCTCTCTAACCTTTGTCTGCTTTATTTAACTGCCTATTTATTTAATTGTCAGCTTAGATTTTAAAGTATACCGTGGCAGAGTCTGAAGGTGATGTCATAGCCTCATAATGGCACTATAGCAGAGAAATACAGAAAAATACAGGAAAAGAGTACTTTGTCTACTAACTTGAAAAAAATGCTTGTGCAGTTTGGCAAAAAAAGAGATAATTTTTTTAAAAAAATGTTAATGTTGAACTGTTGTCAATATTTAGAGAGAGCAGTCCCTCGCTGCCTCGGTAATGTAACTTGGTAGTGCAGTGGCACCTCAGTCATGTAATTTGATAGTGCAGGAAAAGTTGATGGTAATTTTACTTAGCTTTTTATATTGGCTCTTGAAGCAGGAAGACTCATTACGTAGGAGAGTGTCCTGAACATACTGAAATAGCAGATGTGCCACACACAAAAGGGTGAGAAAGAGACTTCTAAGAAGGGAATGGAAGAAGAGTTGGGATGTTTGGGCTGGGTTTTTACCCTGTACAAAGGTGTTGTTTTCAGAGAAAAGGGGTTCATTAGTTATTTATAAATTTATCTCAGTTGACAGATCTTTCACAAGGCTGCAAAACTCTCAAGACCTACTCCATGTATCCACATTGCCCTTTGAGACTTTTAAGCTAAGACTGCTGGCTGCAGATTTCATCTGCCCTTATGTCAGATAATGTAGTAGTCCTTTGAAAAACACATTAGTTGTTTATCTGACTTTGCTGACAAGGCAGATGTTATGTACAGAGATGGCTGGGCCATATGGCTAATGAGGATGCTCTTGAGCACAAGCACAGGGACAATGTCTTTCCAAGAGTAGAGATTTTATCACCCCAGGCTTCATCCTAAAGGCAAAGCTGGCATTAACAGGTAGTGCAGTAAGAGCAGATCTGTAGGTAATTGTATTAAGGACCCAGCATGCATACTGTATGTATTTTAGAGGATTTTATTTTGGACTGTCTTGATCCTGGTCCCATGGAGTGAGTGCCCTTTTGCATTTGAGAGCAGAACTCCTGGCTTGGTTTGATCTGAAAGGAATTCGGTTCATACTCAGAGATACCCTAGAGTATGAACCGAAGTATAGCTGGTGGGGCAAGTGGGAGTCTGGGGACACACTGATCCAAACTAAAACATGAATGTGGACACACACTTTGCCTTCATCTATTAGGCAACATGTAAATTGGGAAATCTGACCTCAGTTCCACCTGCAGATTATTTCCAGAAAACAGTATAAACATAATTTGTGTATTTGTACTCTAGAATTCTTCATAAACCTCCAGCATCCAGCTCCATGGTGGGGGCTGCAGTGACTGAGCTGCTGCCATTTTCCCTGAGTCTAGTGCTTGGAGATTGTTTCCCCAGAACCTTGTGCAGTTCTGTACTCAAAATTCTTCTAGGTTTTTTTTTTATTATTTTTTATTTTATTTGCTTTCCTTGTTACAAGGAACAACACTTTGAATATAGAGAGTCTCAGTCCTGTGCTGCTTAAAGACTGTCTTGACTTTTTGTAGATGTCATGTTGTTTCCCTTGAAAAGAGCTAAATGTATTTAAAAGGTGCTTCCTCTATAAGTCGCAAGAACCACTAATATTGGCAGTATGGTATGCTTAAAAGAGCAAAATAGTGATGTGGGCAACTTTTTAAATTGTCTAGAATTCATTATAATGGTTTTCAGAAGTACAATCCTGTGTGCAGAGTCTATGTATGAAAACTACACAGTACCTTTCATTACCCAGAATTGTTTTCATCTCCTGACTGTTGCTGCTTCTGGAGATATTTTGTGTGTAACAGTAGAAGAAATGATACTTTAAATTCCAATAAGGGCTGTTTGCCTTGTAGCCAGTGTTTTTAATTTGGTTTTTTGCTATTGATGCATCTGCCATTATGATACTGAAAAGGCTTTCACTAACTTGCTTTTAATAGTCTGAATTTAGGCCACTGAGCATTGAATACCTGTGGGTTACAGGCCCCTCTTAGTGTAGTACCCATTGTTTACTATGAATCTTCTTGTGCGCTAGAACTATGTTCCTTCAGCTGTATAATTCTATCATACATAGTTTCAGTAGCATGGGGTGGTATTCTTGGGTTTTAAGCTTCAATTGCATGAAGGAGTCCTAAGTGTCTTCCTTGTAGGCTTGGTGGTGGTGGTGGTAATAGTAGTAGTAACAATAGAAATAATGGCCACTGTGAAGGAAACCTAAATCTTTTGCTCACAGGCATGGTAGTGATAGCATTTGTTACAAGCACAGCGTGGCTCTGCTGGCTTGTAGTGGTGCTAAGGCCTAAGGCCTTCTGCTCATGATACTTTTCTGGTAGTTACATAGCCAGACTTTATAAGACTGACTAATTTCTCTGCTTAACGTATCTCCATCTGTAAATTCGAGATAACTGGTATTCACTTTGAGGGGAACGTGTTTTAAGTAAGCCAGTAGATTGAACTACCAGATAGGCTGAGTTATGCAGGATATGGTTTACATTGTGACAGTGCTTGGGGAAATTCTGTAGAATATATTTGATGACAGTGAAAGTTGTGACACTTGATCACTGCTCACATGAAATATAGTTTACATCAGTGTCTCAGAAGTTACATGAATGTGCACTTGAAGAGCAGGATAAGACATATTTACCTTGTGGTTTATTATTTTAAGGTTTTCTTAATCAAGCTTAATTTCTTACAGGAGGTACTGAAACAGCTACAAGGAAGTATTGAAGATGAGGCAATGACATCTTCTGGACAAATAGACTTACTGGAACGACTTAAAGGTAGATCCAGAATTATGTTTTAATTAGGTTCATTTGTTTCTCCATTGTTTTTTCTTTGGGATAAAATTTTCTAACTGAGATGCATCTTCTTCCTGGTGCTGGTTTTGATGGTTATGCATAGTCTCAGTGTCTGCTATTTTTGCTAAACATTTTCAGACACATTCTCAGAAAAAATAGGTGTTTCTGTGCTGCTTTTATGCTTTCGCTACTGCTATTCTTACGAATTGCTTTTGATAAAACTTGCATTTCATTAGTTCTTCAGAAAAAATATATATAGGTTAATGATGGAACAATTCCACCAATTTTCTAAACCTGTTCGCATGTCCTGCCCTCTCCATGTCATGTTACTGGAATTGTTTCTGTCATGCTACAAATTGGTGCCCCCTTCCCTATAGCATTTGCTGGAATGTGCATCATTCCATTGTATGGGATGTGCAAAACAAGCCGAGACCACTATCTCCCTGTATACATCCATTATCCCTGCCACTGACCCAGAAATTCCATAGGGGATGGCTACATTTAAAAGCCCTGTGATGAACAGGGTAGTCATCTGTTACATGGCTGAAGCATCTGCAGGATCTCTGAAAAGGAAATTGTTAGGAAGATAATTCAAATGATGTTTATGCAAAATGCTCCCCATTTCTGAAGTACTTCAGGAAAGAGGTAGGCAGGCTTGTGTGGGGTTACTGTTCTGATTGCTAGGATTGCAGTTTGGCTATCTGCTCAGATTACTGTTCTCTAGGTCTAACATTAACATCGGTTTTGTTCACAATATCACCTTCAGTGGATTTCCATGCAAAATGTTTTCATTAAAAAAAAATATGGATTTGTTCAGAAAGTAAGAAATTTAAGATAGAAATGATCTTTTAAATTTGTACTGCTGAACTTCTGCTCTGGAAATGTTTGCTCTTTATTATCCAGAACTGAACTTGGAAGGTACCAGCTTTCCTGGAGTGAAGTTAAGGCCAAAGGTGTCCGTGCGTTCCTATGGGAGCCGGGAAGGGTCTGTGTCGAGCCGTTCAGGAGAGTGCAGTCCAGTTCCCATGGGATCATTTCCGAGAAGAGGCTTTATGAATGGAAGCAGAGAAAGCACTGGTTATTTAGAAGAGCTGGAAAAAGAGAGGTAAATTTATTTGCTTATTCATCCAGTATGGATTGACTTCTCATTTTAACATGACACTTTTTACTGTCACAGCTGGTATTTAGCTGTCATGAATGTGGTTTTGGTCACTGGTATATTTACCTTGACAGGTGGGAAACCAGGAATCTGCCTTATATTTAGATGCACACGCACAAATATTTTTAAAAGTCTGGGAACATCGTTCAGTTTCTACTGCTTCTTCATATATGCATTTCATTGTTACTCTTTGTTGGCTGAAGGTTACTTTATTTTGATGATCAGGTTGTCAGTATCTGAAATATTTTTAGGTAGAGAGGGTGGAGCATCCCAAACGCTTCCATATCTCCTCATCACTGTTGATAAATGCTGAAACTATAACAGTGTGATGATGCAGTGTCTTTCTCTCTTTTGCAAATGGTTATTATGTACCAAAACTGGTTTATCAGTTATTTACTATTAGCAGACATTTACCTAGTGATTCTGCTCTCTCAGCAAATATGTCAGCTAAACAAAAACTTACTTTTATCTTGAAGATGTTGTTCCCGTCAGATGTTGTGCATTGAGAAAATTCTGGTATTCCCTTTCTTGGAAGGAAGTTGTATCCTTTTAATAGTTCTATCCATTTCATGTGATAATACAGAATTGTGGCACTTTATCAGTCATTACAAAGGAATTGCAGAGTAAGAGATATGCAGCTGTTTCCACTGAGACATCTTTATATCTTAAAATGAACCTGACTCAAATACCAGATGTTTTCAGAAGCCCATCTGCAAGACAGGGTTTCCTAAAGATTTGATCACTGGCAACTTCTTAATGGATGTGGTATCAAGCTTGGGGCTGGAAAACCAAACAAACTGTATCACAGTATGTTTTCGCCTGGTAGTTGTTAACAAGCAAAAAAATCCACTTTGGAGTCACAATAGAAACGTTTTGTGGGTCATGAGTGGTTTGTGGACAGCTCTCTAGAAACTCCTCCTCTTAACAGCATTTCCTGGTGTTAAACATAATTTTTTCAGCCAAACATGAAAGGAGTACGCTTTCCTTCCAAAGGACTATGTCCAGGTCCCTTTCTTTTGGTCCTGTCAATAGAATGAAAGTAACTTCCCATGGGTCTGTACTGAGCCTGTTCTGGCAGCTGCTCTATTTTTTCCCTTCTCCTAGCCAGGATCACTAATGATACTTGTTCCATTGCACAAAACCTAGATTCCTTGGGAATTTGGGAATCTTCCCACTTGCTCATCCCAGTCTTCAAGAATCTAATGTGTCTGTCATCTTCCATCTTTACAAACTGTGCCTTTGGTTGTATTTTTCCAGTGCTGGTTTTTTTACTGCATGTGATACTAAAATCTTTAAATGTAATTGGGACTTACAGTTATGGTTCAAGTGAACTCTAGATCACTTGGCACAAGGAGTATTTTTAGCAGCTGGAGTTCTTTAAGGTGATTAGCACATCTGATTTATGATCTGTGATCCTTTCCCACTCTGGGGATTCTGAGGTGATACTTCTTTGGACATGTTTCTTGACAAAGCTTAGGCAGTGAATGGGTCTCTGTTCCAAATAACACTGGCAAAAGGGATATTTTAATTTCAGAGTAGCCTAGGCACAGTTACTGTCACAGCTGATGGGGTAAATATTTGGGCTGTGGAGTTCTGTAGAGGCAGGGCCAGATTCCACCTGGCTTCATTATCAGTGAAATGGTGGATAATCCAAACTGCTCTGTTCTTTATGCTGTTCCAGGGGACATGTAGGAGTGTGTAGGGCATTGATGAGAACCCTAGGTAGCCAGATGAATCAGAACATGGAGTGGGGGATATAGGATTGTACATCTGAAATCACTACAATTTCTGAAAGAAAATGAACCACTTATTTTCCTATGCTTTGTGTCTAAATTTGTTTAGCATATCTACTGAGTTTCTGTGTTTCTAAACATATATATGAATATATGTTATTTGTTAGTACAGTTTTTTTCTGGCAGTTAAACAGTCTTTCAAGGAACTTGCAGAACTTGACAAGCCTAAAATAATTTAGAATAAAGTAACACTTTCTGGAAACCTGCAGCAGAAGAACATTTCCACTCAGTATCTTAACACACTGGCACAGTATGTGCTGCTAATGGGCAACAGTGTTTGTGTGAGGAATAACGGAGGTATTTAATTATTTAGAGTGGCTTGGTGAGCACCTGGTGGCCAGTCAGGGTCAACCCACCATACACAGCTAAAACAGAACTTCTGAAGGGACGAAAATATGTCAATTGATTCACTTATCAGAATAAAGATCAAGTTACTGGCCCTTTTCTCATCTGCTTAGCTCTTCTCTAATTTCACAGTAAAAAAAGAATAAAAGAGAAAAAAACCCTCCTGGTTTATGCCACTCCTTTTTTATTTCTTTAATGTTGATTTTGAGTATTTTCTATCTCATGACTTCTTTCTTCCCTTATTCTTCTCTCCCTTTAGCTGACTGTACAGCTTATATAAGTCTTTACAGCATCAGCACTGTCTCATTTTCAAGATTGTATTTTATCTCCTTCCAGTTGAAGTGAAAGTATTAATTATAGCTGCAATTTACATAATGGAAATAGAGTAGCATATAGTTTTTTTCTCTTCTCCCTTTTAACTGGGAATAATATTGACATAATTTTGCAGAAAGGATTTCCAGAAGAAGTAACCAGTTTTCTTCATTCATTCAGCTTCATCTATTGTCGGGAGCTTCAAAAATACCACATTAGAGAAGTCTTTCAAAATACCCACCCTTCAGAAAAAACAGTTCAAATTGAAAGCTTTTTCTTAACTCAGAAAAAAAATGTAAAGTTCCAAAAGTTTCTCATTGTTTTGCTGCACTCTCACTGAACTTGACAGTGTATGACAGAGAACAGAATTTTCTCTTTATACTGTGAAAGCCCTAATGTAAGCAATTTTGGGGTATAAAAAGATGGAATAACTGCATGGGGTTTTTCCATCATTTTTTTTTCTTGATCAGTAACAGCTTTTCCACTTTAAATCCTCTCCTAAGCTCCAAAAGTTCCAGGAGGCTGAGAAGGAGCTATGCTTCTGGTTAGTATAGCATCTGATAGTAATGTTAAATGTGGGGAACATTTTTTCTGACACATCTACTTACATTTGCTGGTTATTTTCAAGGAAACTAACTGCTGTGGTTGTAGCAACCCTTCAGGTTTATGCTGAGAGAATTCAGACATTGTTAAAACCTGAATTCTCATGGAGCAGTGATACCAAACGAGTAATCCCAAATAAAGCATTATTTCAGAGGAAAAAATTACAATATTAAATTAAACAAGTCACCCTCAGGTCATGCATTATGTTGTTTATGGAGCACTGATGGTTTCTAAGTTATTTTCTTGCTTCAGGCATCCACTGTGCATGTCAAAACAGATTGAATGACACAGTGTCTCACAAACTGAGTAGCCTGCATTTCAGAAGAGGAATTTAATCACATGTTTACTTAGCTGAAAGTAATCCCTCCAGCTTCTGCTACCAGTTCTTTGACATCCAGAGGCAGAATTAGTCTGTCGTTTCACGTTTGCAAATCCTTCTATGGTAAAGATAGATTGTATAAGGATTGCATTGATTATGCTTTTGCAAATTTTATTTCACAAACTGGACACAGCTGCTGCATGGGCAACCAAGGTGGTAAAAAGGGAAGCCATGCAGAATGCCTGTGTGTGGAGGGATGGGGCACCCAGGGTATGGAGTAAGAGAATGGGCAGATGGGAGATAAAAAAATTACTTTCTCAACAGGCTTTCTTCAAGGACCATCTATTAGTTTTCTCCTCAGTCTGTCTGAAGGTCTTAAGGAATTTGTGGCAGCCCCATCCTTGTGGCTGAAGAATTACTGTTGTCTTATAATACTGCTGCAGTTGCCTGCCATGGTATAGGAATTGCTGTTTGCTGCCTCTTTTCCCTCATTTTGACTGTAAACCTGCCTGGTGTTAAAGCTGCACAGTAAATGACTTAATGTGTAGTCCTGACGTTCTTAAAACAGTTCTGTTTCAACAACTGTTAAATCGGGAAATTTATGTCATTCTGTTTATGTTTACAGGCATTTATCACTCTTAGAGGTGTGTAGTTTTTCAGTCTCTCACAGTTGAAGGGAGGGACCCTTTTTGTTTTGATTTTCCATTTAAACACTGGCCAGATCATTTCCATTGGGTATGGAATATAAATGTTAAATCATCAAATTAGCTTGATATATTTTTAAAGCAGGAACTAAGTCAAACAGATTGTTTAAAATACATACTTTAAAATTCTTCCTTCTGTGTTTTGTGTGGAAATTTGATTATTTTCTCAAATCATGACTGGGGTGTATTACCAAAGTAGGAAGGGGAAATCTGAATTTTTGTTGTACGCCATGTTTCTGTTCCTTAATGACATACAGTAATTATCCATAATGTATTTGTGTGCTTTTTAAAGGTTCAGATGCTCTTGTTCAGAAAGTCCACAACCTGAGAGGAATGCAGAAGTTAAGGGATGGGAAATAATACTGGGCAAACTTGTATGCAGCTTTCTATCTTCTGGCTAAGTGTTGATTTTATTGTTAATGAGCAATATTAAAATGCCAGAAGGAAGAAAAATGTTCACAGAAAGCAACAGAAGGAAACTGATACATTTGTGGTTTTAAAAAAATGCGTGGCTTTTCTGTATACTCCTGCTAGCCAGATTTTGCTGGAAAATTTTAATATATATTTTGAGAAGTGTCGTGACCATTAATACTGTTTCACTGTGTTGATAAAATTTAGCATCACATAAAATTTACTTAATGAAGGATTGATAAAATAGTATGTAAAAATTCTAATAGATTTTTTTTCTTGGTAGTCTGTATATATTAATCTTGTCTTTCTCATATATTGCTTAAGTATGCACCATGCTTATGATAACCATTTAAAATGTATTAAAGAGCTGCAAATGTGTCTTGTCTATAACATTTTGATGGAAAATATTATTTGAAGTATTTTAAACACTCATAGAAATAGCGTGCTTTACCCATAGTTTTGCTGTGGGTAGCAAAATTAGTAAGAGGACACTGCAAAAGTTAATAAGACACTTGAGTTCAGTGATGTGATTGAGGATTGTACATGCTTCTGTAACATCCAGAGTTAAATGTAGTTTAACATGTAGTTTGTACAGTTTGTACTGTACAAAGCATATTGTCTGAAAGAAGTAGGGTACAAGTTAGCACACGACTAGCAGCTGGTTTTGATTTCACAAAAGTTCTCTTAGCTTTGGATTTCAAAGCTGTTTTTTAGAGTGTATAGATATTTTTCTCTTTTTTATAGATGTGGACCTGATATGCTCAGCACAGAGGAGTGGACAGGTTGTTTGGCTGGGGCTGGGGAAGGGGACCTGCATTTACCTTCTCAAATGTCTTCTTCAAACCTCCTTTCTCATCTAACCTTTTTTTATGGGTATCTGTGCCTATTTCTATACCTGCATGTGGAAGTGAGATGTAAATAGTAAGACACTTCCTGCTTTTGTTTTTAATAGATCTCTTTTGCTTGCGGAGCTTGAGAAGGAAGAGAAAGAAAAGGACTGGTATTATGCCCAGCTTCAGAACTTGACTAAAAGGATTGATAGTCTTCCACTTACTGAAAATGTAAGTACCTTCAGAGTGTTTGGTGTCCTGTATTTCGTGCTACAACCTCTGTTTAAATGCTGTGTATTTTATTAATTTTGTGATGTTCTCTACTATAATTTTAATTTAAAATGTTTTTCATTCACTATGTAAAGCTGACTTAGCCTAAATAATGGATTTTTGTGTAGATTTTTACACATACAAAATTCATACCTTTTAGTATAAATATCAGTGATAACAGAGGAACACTGAGAAGTTGTTATGACAAATGAATTACCTGTCAGTACACTTCTTCTTCAACGCTGTCCCCCAGAGGTCTTTATCTGTTCTGTTGTTTAGCAGACTTTTCCATTTTTGAGAGCAATATTAGCATAAGAGACAGTGTACACAAGAGCTCTTATTTCATACCAATCAGGAAAGTGATGCCTGTAGTATTATTGCTTGAAGTTTTTACCTTGGCACCTCCGAACTAATATATATATATAGTCAAGTCACCATTGTCTTGGATAATGAAAATGTCTGATCTCCCAAATAATACAGGTTTTCCTGTTAGATCACAGCAACTTGGATATGTTTGCAGTGAATTTCTTCACATATACAGTGTTTGGAAGACCTGGTTGCCCATCTTTAGAGAGTCATACTTGATGAATAAACAGTCAGGCTCCTGGAAATGGAAACAGACAGTGGAAACACTTCTGTCAGTGGGCAAAAGTAACACTGAGTCATGGCTGAGCTTAGCAGAGCACCAGAAACAAGGGAGAAAGTCTGAAAAGGATTTTGAAGAAATGCAACCCTTTCCCAAAGGCACTGTCAGCAGTATCTGTGTCACTCTGTTGTAGGTTTTAAGGTTGCCTCCCTAGTTTCACAGGTAATTAATTCACTTAGCTGCTTCTGTGATTAGAATGTCTTACTTAACATCTACACTAAACACCTTTTGTGGTAATCTGTATCCATTACTAGTTAGCCCAGCCACAACAGAATGACAGATCTCATTCAGTATTTGCATATGATTGTCTTGTTTTGACTCTCTGAACTGATCTTGGTGAAGTCTTCTGGGAGGGCTCTTCTTGGAAGACTCTTAAGAGACTCATTTATTTACAGTCTGAGTAATTGTCCAAAACTAGTGAAGTGCTTTGCTCCTGCCTTCAAAAATCTATCAGCTGGAAGGTCTTCCCTTAAGCTGTGTGGTTGCTCCCAGGTTTAACACTTGTGGTTTTTTCACAGGGTAGTTAAAAATAGGGTAGATAGCAGTAGTTTGATAGCGCTGAATATTTTGGAAATACCCATTCAGATGGCACACATAATAACTTCATTGGTAATAGCCTGGTGTTCTTGACTTGTAATGAACAATAGTTTCTCCATGTTTCCCTGTTATATTTAGTTATTTGACAAAACCCACAGGTGGTCTGCTGATGGAACAACATTATGTGTTCTTGTTTTTCATAGTACAGTCATGTTTTAAGAATCTATTACTATGTTTTGTTTGCTTATGGAGTTCGTGATGGAAAAGTAATTGTTCTGCTTTTGTTCTGAGAAATACATTGTTTACATAAATGTTATTGACTAAAATGCCTTCTCTGTACTTTGGTTTCAGTTCTCCTTGCAAACAGATATGACCAGAAGGCAGTTGGAGTATGAGGCAAGACAAATTAGAGCTGCAATGGAAGAACAATTGGGTACCTGTCAGGACATGGAGAAGCGAGCACAGGTATAATTTGTCTTTCATTATTAAAAGGAAGAAAAAAAAACCAAACAAACAAAAACGTTTTCCTGCTTTTTTATTGTATTATTAGTAGTTGTATCTTTAAATTGTTTGTAAACACAGTGATACCTTAGGGCATAGCCACTCAAATAAAAACGAGGAATCAGAAGATGGGAAGTAACTGTTCAGCAAAAAGTACCCTCATTGCCTTGTTTTGAAGAAGCCTTTGATTCAGAAGATGGAGACAATTTCTTCAAAAGAAAATATTTTTAATGATTATCTGCTTATTATTTACTACCATTTTAGCTTCATAAAAGTCCATGTGTTTGCAACTGCTTGTTTTGCATCTGTTATTCTGGGATTTTTTCATGCTTTTAAGTTCAGAATAAAATTGAGCTACTGTTCTTAAGTTTCCTTAACCACAAACCTCATATCAGGGCATAATCTTTGAAAACAAGGTATTCAAGTAAAATGTAATCCATATACGTATCTGGAAGTTGTTTTGACTAAGAGTTGTTTTGCATTCGTGATGAGGACAACGTCCATGTCTTAAACATGTGACACACCCATCTGGAAGCATAAATCAGAATGTAATTGTGTGCAACCCATAAATTAAATAATCAGTTGCTTACTGGTTATAAAAACTATTCCCCCACAGTAGCAGAGCAACAATTTGAATTATTTATTGCTGTTTATTTCCAGAGGTGTTAAATAACCAGCTTGGAAAGATTTTTGTGTGGTTTTTTGTTGTTTTGGTTTAGTTTGTTTGGCTTTTGTCGGTTTTTGTTTTGCTTTGGGTTTTTGTGTTTTTGTTTGGTTTTACTTTTGTTTCTTTTGGTGAATGTTACAAAAATAAGTATTTTTAATAAAAATAGTCTCTTTAGGTTCTATATTTCGCACAAAGTATACTCAACACAAAATTTTGCTATATGAGAAAAATTTCTATTTTATTTTTACATTTAGTTTTGTTGGTCTCAGAACAGATTCTTTTAAATTTAAAAGTGAGTCATCCAGTAAAACCTTCTAGAAAATTCATTTGGTTATAAGTATTTAGCAGAGCAGATACCCTGCAGTGGTCAGTTGTGTAGGCAAAGGCTGTGCAGGGATTTGTCTGTATAGGTGTGCTCAGACAGACCCAAATTTAATCTGCCTAGGTGGTAGCTGGTGGCCCTGATCTGGGAGCTGCAAGGCTGTGTTATTCAGGCTTGTCAGCAGTGGTCATGCTCTGCAGGAGTTCAGCTATGTCAGCCTGTCTTGAGTGAAGGTTGTGCAGAAGAAGGTATTATGGCATTCACAGTAGAACTTCCGTGAAAGTTCTCCACCTGCCAACAAGCTTAAGCCAGGGAAAGGTGAGTTAAGCAAAATAGGTAGGCTAGGCTGCTGGCAAAATTCTAGATGCACTCAGGCAGAGATTAAAAGAAATTATGCAGAGTCACAACATGACTGTAGTTATATCACTCTGAAAGTAATTAAGCTGTCCCTGAATTTATTTCTTCCCTGCTTGTTTGTTTTAGGTTTGTTTTTGGTTTTGTTTTTTTTTTTTCCAGTTTTGTGTAGGGAAAATGTTGCCAAGATGTTGAAATATTTTATATTTATTTGAAAATATATATATATAATATATTTTATATATATTATATATATATTTATTTGAATATAATTTTATGAATTAATCTTTGACACGGTGTTTGTCACAGCTATTTCTCTCTATCTCTCTCTATATGTATGTGTAACACTTCCATACTTGGAGAAAATACCATACCCAGTGTGATGTATAAAGATTATAAAATAGGAAGTAACTGCTTCTCATGTGCTTCTTGTGAACTGAACTGGTAATTCCCCTTGGCTCCATACTCCCAAGGACCAGTGCCAAAAATGTTTAGAAGCTCATGGGTGTACAAATACATAAAAGCAATTTCTGCATTATTTCACAGTCATGTTTAAATGTGCAAAAATGAAAAAAATTTATTTGGCAAGTATTTTAAACTTTCTAGTTTTCTGACTTCCTTTCTGCTGTGTTCAAATGTACTACTAAGCTGTATGCTTAGTAGTAAGTAGAAGCAAACTTAATTTCTGTAAGATGTATTTAAAAAATACTTCAGTTCTAAGACTGAATTCGTGTTCAAATAGAATTTATTTTTCCTTCATGCCAGAACAAGAAGGAACTGTTCTTTTTTTAGGTTAAGAGTTCCTTCAAATCTCACAAGAAATTATCATTCTTATAAGAATTTTTCCCAGGATCCCTAAAAGTTTGCTGAAACAGCAGACCACTAAAGATAGATGAAAGTTTGGATCCTGGAGTCTTGCACAGATGAAAATCATACAGTGGTCTTGTATGTAAATGTAGGCCAACCATTAATAATTCTGGCTGTTATTTACCTTCATTTTTGAAAAAAACCCAAACAAACAAAAATCCAAACAACATGTTAAAACAAAGTGTTACTCCTCATTTTTACTTTCAATAAAGTGACTATTTTTTTATCACTCTGAATGTGGAGGAGTTTTATTTCTTTTTGTTAGAAGCCTTATTGGAGCAGTGCTTGTTCCACTGTGTATATCACATTTTTGCCTATTTACCGTTAAGCTGTACCCCTTTGTGGAAGAAAGTGCATTCTTTTTTCTGCTTCTATGGTGTTTGGTACCAAATATGCTTCTAGATAGCGAAATTCTCCAGTTTCCCTGTAATACAAGTAATGAATTAGCAGAAAAAAGAATGGTCTGGTGTTTAAATCTGTGGACTAAATTGGAAAGAATGGGTTGAATTCCTGTCCCTTTGGGCAACTCAGTCAGTGATACTTGGCAAATCATGCATTATTTAATTGTTTTCATCTGCACAAAACTTTTCCCTGTGCTTAGGTGTGTATATAAAGATAGTCAGATTCTCTTGATCCCTTTATGGGCTAAATTGCTGGTTACACTGAAAGAAACTCAATTTATAGAAATTTTGGGGAAACATGTGGCTTCTGAGTATTTAAAGTACATTAAAGTAAGAAACTTTTTAGCAGGGAATAGTTGTTACTGGACAAGAGTTAATAGTTTCAAATTAGTAGAGGGGTAGATTTAGATTAGGTAAAAGAAAGAAATGTTTTACAGTGAGGGTGGTGAAACAGTGGGAGAGGCTGCCAAGAGGTAGTAGGTACTCCATCCCTGAAAACGTTCAAGGTCAGACCAGACAGGACTTTCAGAAACCTTGAAGATGTTCCTGCACATGGCAGGGAGCTGGGGATAGATGAGCTTCCAAGGACCCTTCCAATTCCAAGGTCCTTTCCAAGACTATTCTGTGGTTCTGCAAAGTTGAAGTAATGCTTAAGGACAGTGAGAGACACATTTTATCTTGTTACCAATGTATTTTTATTATCTTTCTAATACTTAAGTGCAAAGGGTGGGCCGAATTATCTGTTTGCCTTTATGCTGAAGATTCTGTGTGTTTTCTGATACTTTGCTTTACAAAATCAAATCAAATTTATACCCAAATGTTTGTAGCTTTGCATCTTCACGAAACATTGATGCTTATGATGCTTTTCCCATAGCTGCATCTGATGTGTGTTTCAGTAATTTTTTCTATTTTATGGACGTATTTTATTCTATGCTTCTAACTTTCCCAGATAACATTGTGATTCTATTCCATGTGTGTCTTTTGGCATTAGTTAAAAGTTCATCTTGCTTCCGATTTTAGATTATAAATGTGCTAAATAAGATTGGTGATAATGCTGATTCTTGCAGTGTCCACTAGATTGGTTTTTTAGTGTAGCGCTGTAAATGTTAATCGAGTAAAAGAATCAGAATTTTTCTTTCAACTGTGTATCCTCTTTATTAATCTATCCATCAGACAAAAAAATACTGTTTAATCAGTTTGGTGTTCTGTCCACATTCTAAGTCAAATAATGTCAATAAATTATTAGGTTCATGCATAGATATATACTTTTGCACAGTTATTATTTCACAGAATCATAAGGCATCCTGTGCTTCACTCTACAATTGGTGTGGAGTACATGGATCCTGTAACATTTTGGGGTTTTTTAACATTCCCTTTACTAACCACAGAATGGTTGCAGTGGAAAATGAGTAGCAATATGGCTGTAAAAGACTGATTTAGAGATGTCTGTAAAATCACAGATAAGCCAAAGAAGCGGTACATAGGTTTTTTTATACTTAGCCTGTTATATTCTACAAGATTTGTAGAAGCAGAAAATTTCAGAGGCTGAGCATAAGCAAAACTCCCAAATCATTATAGTAGCTGAATATACTAGAAATCGGTCAGGGTCTCATACTTTCAAGACAGTCTGCAAGTACAAATCTCTCTCAAATCTTTATGAGGCAAGTAGAGCTCTAATATCTAAGATACAAGTGAAACAGTTTGCTAAAGGTCTGCATAAAATGTCAGTTTTCAGAAGCAGGAATATTGTGCAAGTTAATGGGAGCATTTGTTTATACCTGAGTGTGTCCTGTGTGACAACCTATTACATCCAAATGAGTATCAATTTTATGTTTTAAATGCTTTCAGTCATGCCTGTCTTCTGTTATGAAGAACACTTGAATTACTGCGTGTAGTACCTACTGCATGTAGGAACTGAAGTAGGCTTGTTTTGTAGTCAGCAGTATTTGCAAGGAACTCTTCATACTGTCACTCTGTACAGTAAGGAAAAGGACATTTTGAACAAAATCAAACATGAAAATCCATTCGTTTCAGGCAAGGGTGGCAAGAATTCAACAAATAGAAAAAGACATTCTTCGCATACGACAACTCCTGCAATCACAAGCAGCTGAAGCAGAGGTTAGTGAGCAATTACTTGCTTTTTTTTGATTATGGTATGTATCTTTTTCTTTTAAAAACCGAAATTATTTGAATAAAGTGGCAGGCAAGATTATTTCCACCAGCAGTTGATGTCATAATTAATCAACTAGTCAATATTCTTGAGGTGTTACTAGCTCTCTTTCCAGTGACCTGCGGGTGGAATACTTGGATTAGTCTTAAAGCTACTTAGGAGCTTTAATCAATAATGATATATCAGTTAAAAGTTTAATTTGAAATTTCAGTAAAAATGTCAACATGCAGTGTATTATAAAGACCGAGTCTTGGTTTTAGCAAATAATTACAGCCATCAGTTGTACATGCCTTTCTAAATATGAATCTCTGATAAATACCTTCATGGTGTGCTTGTCTTTTGAAGGAGATAAGTTTAAAAAAAGGATCGATACAGCATCTGTCAGACCTCATTAGAGAAGCCTGGTATATTTTTAGTGTTTAAGTACGGGGTTATGTATTAAGAAATACAGGACGTTTCTTGTAAATTGCAGAGTCCATGTTAGTGATTGCCATTAGGAGAAACTACTCTTGTAGTGGAAATTCACTTAGAATGTCAACCCCATTTGTTGTATTGGTAAATTAAATATAAAGTGTGTGTTGGACATGAATATTTTATGGTTTGTCTTCACCCAAAATAACCACGGTGAAAGCTCAAAGTGGCATTTGGCTTACTAACGGATGTATATTTTTCCATTTTGAAAAATAGTTGTTTAATAGTTCCAGGATCTGGGGGGGAAATTGTTTTTTATAGCTGAATCATACAGTAGTGTGTGAAATTAAAGTTGCCTGGGCTATTGACATATGAGTCAATCCGGGTGTTTATACACCTTGAGATCTCCCTGAGCCTTCTTTTCTCCAGGCTGAACAGTCCCAGTTCTCTCAGTCTCTGCATACGAGAGATATTCCAGTCCCTTAAACTTTTGATTGAAATCAATTGTCCTCCAGTATGGGTCTGTGGTCCTGATTTTTGCCCATTCCCTTCCTCTTAGGATCCTGAGCTCTTCCATCTCATGGTCAGTGCAGCCAAGGCTGCTTCTAAATTTCACATCCTCAGCAAGTTCTTCCTTTGTTTTTAAGTATCAAAGCCAGCACAGGGCCTCTGCTTTTTCAATCTTGGATTACCTGTGTCAGGAAATTGACATCAGAGAAGTCAGGAGGTCTCCTGGAATGTTTCATCCAGCAGACTTGAAGAGGTCCTGTGGGGGCCAGGGCCTCTACACACGAGGTTTCTTCCAGTATCTTAGAAAAGGTCTCTTTGTTTCTTTCTCCTAATCAGGAGGTCTTGAGTAGATGTCCTCCACAGCTCCCGTGTGTTGGTCTGCCTGCTAATGTTCACCCATAAGCTCTTGACTGACTCCTGGCTCATCCCCAGGCAGAATACCATGTGCTGTAGCTGTTGCTTTGCATAAAGGAAAACTTCCCTGCCTCACTTAGGACCACAGAGTCATTGAGGTTGGAAAAGACCTTTAAGATCATTGAGTTCAACCATTAACCTGACACTGCCAAGTCCACCACTAAACCATGCCCCCAAGTGCCACATCTACACGTGTTTTTAATATCTCCAGGGGCGGTCACTCCACCAGTTTCTGGGAAGTCTGTTCAACCCTTTTGGTGAAGAAATTTTCCCCAGTATGCAATCTAAACCTTCCCTGGTGCAACTTGAGGCTGTTCCTTCTTTTAGGTGGGAGAACAGACTGACACCCACCTTGCTCCACCCTGTTTGAGGTAGAGATTAGTAAAGTCTCCCTGAGCCTTCCCAGCCTGTCCTTCCTAAAATGTCATATTTCTCAGTTGCAGTCTTCATCATAGGAGCTATTCCACCACATCTCTGTGATCCCACTGAGGATACAGCCCCATGACTGCATTCACTTTAACTCCTCTTGTCTGCTCCCTGTGCAGCATAGGGGTGTGCCAGAGACAGACACCCAACCTTGCCAGTTCTCCAGCCCAGTTTGAGAGTTTTCCCAAGGCTGTACTGCTGCACCTTGTTCCTGTGCACCTGTGTCTGTGCTCAAGGACACTGCTCTTATCTCAACTGTGTGTTCCCATCAGCCAGAGCTCTTGCCTTGCCTGCCTTACTCTTCCAACTTGTCAACTGTTTGTTGAGGAATCACAGAATCATAGAATTAATTGGGTTGGAAGAGATCTCCGAGATCATCAAGTCCAACCCTGGATCCAACCCCTCTGTGATTACTAGACCATGGCACTCAGTGCCACATCCAGCCTCACCTTAAACACCTTCAGGGACAGTGAATCCACCACCTCTCTGGGCAGGCCATTCCAATGCCTGCTCACTCTCTCTGTAAAGAACTTCTTTCTAATATCCAACCTAAACCTCCCCTGGCAGA
>JAWWES010000094.1:12132343-12166650 GCA_035583135.1 Lophotriccus pileatus | reverse complement strand
GGCTGGATGTGGCACTGAGTGCCATGATCTAGTAATCACAGTGGGGTTGGATCCAGGGTTGGACTTGATGATCTCGGAGATCTCTTCCAACCCAATTAATTCTGTGATTCTGTGATTAATTTTGCTTGTAGCATTGGGTTTTCTTCTTGCATATGTTCCTTAACACATATATGTATATGTGTTTAATATGAAGTAATGGCGAAATAAGCATTTTCTGGTATCTAGAAAATAACAGGGTATCTGTAGTTTTCAACACACAGAAAAATAAAAGGGTAGTTGAATATTCAGGGAAAAAAACAGTGGTTTTATGCCTAGAAAGATCTTCTGTCCTAGTGAATGTACAAGGGACTGCTTAGGCAACTTGTGTTGACAGAATATTAAATAAAATTATATATAATTGGTTTTCCTAGCAAAAATAGTCACGGCCTACTATGCTTGCAAATGTTATAAATAGCTAGAGTTTATAAATTTTCTACTAGTAAATACATGGAGGTTAATAACTGACAAGTGATAGTTGACTTTAGAAACACAGAAAATTGTGGCAAACAAGACAGAGGGAGCAGCTCCATATTCATGTAGTATGTAATATATTCACATGCAGTCTCCCACCATTTTGCTGCAAGAGGGCACAAGTGTAATCTGTTAAACTGACTTTGGTAGGGTGATGCCAGAATTCAGAAATGTCAGGGTTATAAACCCAGCTTATGCCTTCGCAGAAGTCAAGCTTTGAAACAGGTGGTGCTGTTTAACCCAGGGACCTGTGTGCTTTTCTCCAGCTGCTGCGCCTCTTGTAGAGGTTACAGAGCCTGTTGCTCTGTACATGCTCCGGTTCTTTGCTGGTGTGGTTGGTAGGTTCTGTATTTTCGTCCACAGGTCCTGCGTTCAGTGTTGAAAAGTACTGTGAAAAGGGGACATATTGGCAGTGGATATACTGTCTTTCTAACCTAATTGGCAGTCTGTCAGGTGAATATTTATTTACAGCAGTGCTAAATCTGTACAAAAATCTATTGGCGTTATCCCTATGTGTAAATACATAATGTTTTCCTATATAATAAATATATGTACCTAAACATATATTGATATATCTATAATAAATACTCAGTTTTCAGTTATTTCAGTGTTGTTATTAACTCCTTTGAGCCAGTCTGCACAAAGAAAACAGCTCACTTCAAATTACTTCAGTAGCTGAAGTGGTAAGAACTGTTTCACTGTGAACTTGCAGATTTCATGTTCAAGTGCAGCTGTTAGCTCCTGTGACCTTAATGTGTGTGCATGTCATGAGCACATACTGAATTTAAAGTTAGAGAAGCCCTGCTAGTAACTGCTAAAAATCGCCTTATAAATTAATTTACATGTTATGTAGACTACTTTTTGTAATGGCATATTTTTGAGAGTACTTGTGGGGAATGGGAAGCCATCTCATTCATAAATAGCATTTAATAATCAAAATGTATGTCAATAGGAGGAGAAGGACAGATAGTGAAGGAGAGCAGAAACTTTTCTTGTCGGGGAATGAAATACCTGTGTGTCTGTGCTGCAGATGCAGCAGAAGTATTTAATACATATGCCCTCATCACCACCCCAAAAAAATTGCCCCAACCCGAGGGTTGTTCTTGGAAGAGTAATGCTATCCTCCTTCAGGTGACCCAGTAGATCAGAGCCCAGCTAATGAACCATTCAGCTTTTTATCTCCAGGCATGTTTAATACTGCTTTTTACATGGGATTGAAAATGTCACGTGAAGACAGGAAAATTCTGTCCTGAGTTATACTGGAGGCTTAGATGTAGTTTTTGTCAAACTCATAATTACACTTTATTCAAGATTGAAAATGTTGTGAGACAGGGATTCAGCCTATATTGTATTGTATTCAGCACATAGTACAGCAAGGCCTGATCTTGGCTGGGGCCTGCCCTCTTGTTCTGGGAATGAAAAGTTCTGTAGTTACTGTATGAGCACCAATAGCAGTACCATTTTATACACAGTGACACAGATGGTGACCTTTAAAATTACAGATCATATTTAAAGAATAGTAGCTTATTGGGGGTTACTTGTTTTCCATAACTGAACATATGATGTTAAGAAATGTTCTACCCATAATTTTTTCCAATTTTTTCATTACTTTATGTAATATTATTGCATTCTTTGACCTACCTTATTCCTTGAGTTAAGCTGTATAGATCTAATTTTTAAGTTGTCGCTTCACATATATTATAGTTAATTACAGGTTTCTGAGGTTCTATTCAACATTAAATATTTTCTGGGTTCGAGACTCTATATGAACAAAACAGAATTATTTATGCCAGTGATACTGTATGAATTTGATCAGTGGGTAACTAAAGATGTTTCAGGGTATGTACCTTGAATAGCAGTGTGTTTCTGTTAAAAGTCAAAGGTAAATACCCTCAAAGCAAGGTAAGGCAGACTGCGGTATAGGCTGTTCTGCTCAAGAACATTACAGAGTCACCAATTTGTTTTGTCTGTTAGTCTATAAAATGAGGTTTTGCAACAAGGCTAATACTTGAAAAATAATCCTGCTTTCAGTTTCAGACTTCAGTCAGTTCCATGGACATTCATGTCTTTCTGAATATCTGAAATGTTTTAAACACTTCAATAGATAATGTTGGATACTTCACATACTTTTAAAGTGCTCAGTTATTCACAGAATCATAGAATTAACCAGATTGGAAAAGACCTCGGAGATCAAGTCCAACCCTTGATCCAACACTGCCATGGTTACTAGACCATGGCACTAAGTGCCACGTTCTGTTTGCTTTATTAAGAAACTGTATTTAAAGGCCTGATTTTCTCTTTGATCTCATGATTCCTGTCAGTAGCAGGGAAACCCAGGTTAAATTTCATATAGATGTATAAAACTCCAGTTTCCTGAAGGAACAGAAGCCTATCTGTACCAGCTTACTACATCAGCTAAATTTATTTTGACAGAATATTAGATGGATCAGTATCAGGCTATATAAATTTTATTTCTGTCACAGTGGTAAAATTCCTGTACTATTTGTCCTTGACATTTGGAAGGATTCTTACAGTTCAAATATCCTTCTGCTCACACAGAAATTACTTGTCTTTGAATGTGAATTTAATTGAGCTGTGCTGTCCTTAGTCCCCAGTAAATGCAGGGATCACGTGGCAGAGCAGAGCAGACAGTTGTTTGCTCCAATTCTGTTACATTTCCGATAGGGATGTGAGCACAGCTGGTGGAAACTAGTGTTCCTGTGTGTCACAGTGAATCCTTTGTCTTGCAGGGCTGTAATCCTCAGAGGACGGGCTCCACTTTCATCTTGCAGCCTTTCAAAGATGCTCCGTCTCGACTGTTAATTTTTGAGGCTCAGGGTTGTGAAATGCAAGTGCTTTTGCATGGCTTTGTGAGGGTGCAGGAAAGATGCTTTCACAGCCCAGAAAGCTTTGAATGATAAAGTACACTTCATTTCAGTATGTAATTTCCTAAACTCTTGTGTCTACAGAGAGCACCTCAAAGCAAGCATGATGCAGGTTCCCATGATACAGAGAGGCAGAATGAAGGTCAAGGAGCAGCAGAAATCAGTGCAGCAGCTAGCAGTACTGGTCAGGTAAGTAGAGTATTTTGTGTGGTTTTAATGTAATTAAACATTTGAGGTGTATGTTGCTTAATGTGTTGGCATTTACTTTACTGTGTTTGCATGCCTACTCATTTAAAAAATATGTATGTGTTCCTTTTTTTCCATCTCTATGTGGGAAATTTCTTGTATTTACTGGAAGGAAATTTTTTAATAAGGTGAAGTATAAATATTCAATGCAGGGAGTGTTTTTCCTTTGTTTAAATGATTAATGAGCCTAATGCTTTGAAGGAGATAACAAGAATGACTGTGGAAAATGTATTTTATTGTATGTGAATTTTAGTATTGAAATTGTGATTTAATTATGGAAAATTGTTCAAATTTTCACTTTAGAAATTACCACTGAAATATCAGTGATTTTTAAAAAAAGAGGAGAAGCAAATGGCAGGTTTATCATTAATGTTTCTTTAATACTGTTTTATCTAAAGCTTTAAACCATAGTATCACTGAGGTAATCTCCTGGAAATAGCGGAAGGGTTATTTAAATGCTTCTAAATAATCTTTCATTGCTTTTCTTTTATTAGTGAAATATATTAGTGGAATATTTTGAGGTGTAGATTAAATTCTTGTCTTTTAAAACCAGTATTCATCAATATTTATGACTTCTCTCTTCAGCTAAAAGTACTTTTATTTATTTACCATGGTCATTCCCCTCATGATTTTCAACTGTAGCTGAGACATTCCCACTAGTAATTTGGGTTGTTAAAACTTCACACTACAGATTTAATAGCTGAATTCATATGCAAAATATTTTTGCTACTCTATGGAAGTAGAATTATTTAAATATTTCTGAAAGTATCTTGTAAAGAAGATTTATCAGAAAGAATTGTGGTTTGGCTAGAATATTTCACTTGATTAGTAAGCACAGCCTGTGATTTTGCTTTTGAAATACACTTGATCACCATTTGGAATTAAATTCTATCATCCATATCTGATTGAGGCTCTGACTCTTAATTCTTATGACAGCTTTATTGTTTGGGAAGAAAATAGTTCAGTGCTGCTTTGGGGCTGAAAGCATAATGTATTTAAATAATTGATGCATTGTTGCTGTACATCCACCTTCAGAGGATGAATTAGGAGTATTTCTGGACAACGTATTTTACAGAGAAGGAAGGAAGAAGGGATTGTCATATCTTGGCAGACTTACGCAAATGGAAGATTCATTCGTACTTCACTTGAGGCCTTACGTTGAGGATTTGTAAAATTTTGAGTTTTGCCTTATAAAAATATATAAAACATGCATATTTCTTCCTCCTGGAGGTGGATAGAGCCAGGGCACTCTATCTGTATTGAAACAGCCATCTGGGGATTACTTGCTTTCAGTGCAAGTCCAGACAGAGAAAGAAGGTTTAATGGATTGGGCGTAACGTTTGTTTCTGATAAACCAGCTCACTATACTTTGAGCCATCAGTAGTCAATGGAGTGGAAAAAAAAAGTTTCAGCCAAATCATTTGATTCTAACCGGCAGTCACTGTTAACTGAAACACTGCCAGTTGAATCCGGGATTTTTCAGAATTCAGGTATGTCCTTTTCTGCACCATCTTTCAGCTGTCTTCTCTTTCCCATTACACTCATTACCCTCCTGCCTAAGTAAAATTATTTTCAAACCTTTGTTTTGCAAGATTCGTAAAGGAATTGATTCGGATTGTCCCTCTTGTTAAGAAAATATGTCACAAACCAGGGAAAATTGCCAAATTGACAGCGTAGATAGCAAGCCTGATAAAACAATGAGTTAAAGACAGAAAAGTATAAAAGGAGAAAACAAGATGAAGTAGAAAGGAGAAGATTTTGAAAGAGAAGGTTCTATATAGGAAAGGTTCATGCAACATTTCCCTGTCATTACCCATTTTCTTACACGAGTAGCCACACCTTCCATTAGTTCGTTCACGTTAGTTTTTAGGACCCAGTAAGAAATGCAGTTACGCTTCATTGGCATCCTCCAAGTAGCAAGGCCGCATGATGGCTCTGAAAGAAATAGAAGAAATTGAAGTTCATACAGTTTGGGGGAAAGGACAGAATAATTAGGCTATTTCCATCTACACCATGGTGCATTTTAGTAGGTAGTGCTCCAAACCAATGTCATTTTTATGTTCTTGGATCATGCTAAGCTTAATAATGGAGAAATCTGGCGTGTCCATTATGTTGAACCTGTAATCCTCTGAATGTGGTTCGAGGTCAAGGTGATACAAAGGGATTGCTCTGTGTAAATATCTGGGAATTCATTCCCATATTCTTAGCACTGCACGTTATTTAAGTGAATAATTGAGAAAATCCAATGTGGTTTTCATTCTAAGCTTTCAGATTTTGATTTTTTCCTATAGTCAACAAAGAAAATAAGGGCTTATTTACATAGGAAATGTATATTGGAATAAATTGTGTGAATTTAAATGATTCCAGTTATACTCATGTAGCATAATACTTCTGGAACCTGCATCAAATCTTCTGGATTCTAATGGGAGAGTGAAATGAGTATAATAATGTGTGTTTCCATACTCCAGTATAACTAGATTTTTTTCTGTCTATACAAACACTGCATTAAGTTATTCCTACCTTTTATTTATAGTCTCTTTCAAATTAACATTTAAGATGTTGAACAGTATGAATAACAAATACTCAGAAGGGAATATTCTTCTTTATGGTCCACACAGAAAACACAGAAATTATTTCAAAGTGTCTTCCGTAGAGTTTTCTTCTGTGTTTTGTTTGTTTGTTTAAAGTTATATTATAGATTCATATAGTTTGAAAACATTGTTCTGCAAATAAGGACAATAATTTCATGAACAGATCTTAGCTTTTTTTAGAGGATCAAAGAAAGACTGGTTACTACCTGAGTAAAACACTGTTCTGATACTAAACACTAAAAGTATTCCCTAAACAAATGTATTTTTTAATTCCCCAAAGCAAATGGGAAGGGAGTGACATAATAAGGGGAACATCAGAGATAGGAAGCAGAGAAAAAGAGAGAAAACAACAGCAAATAAAAGTAAAGAGAATAAGTGGGAAAAGATGGTGAAAAAAGGAAAAATGTAAATACACAAAACATATTAAAAGAGGACAAAGATGCCGATATATGAGTCTTGCTAATACAGGTTTTTCATTTAAAAATTACTCAACAACTCACAATTTGCTTTTGATACTGACAAATTCAAAGAGGGTCATTCCTTGTCCAGGTGATTCTCTTGGTACTAGACAATTCTTGAATACCTGGCTGTGCTCTGAAGAAGTACAGACCTATTCCACTACATAATCAGACATAAAAATTGAGGCTGGTTTTTTTTTCACTCTGTACAAATTATTATTCAGGTTGCAAAGTCCAATTCTCATTCTTGGTGAAAATAGTAATTAATCAGTTCCATTGAAAATACAATTCTGTTGAGACTAAATCTCGGGAGAAGCAGTTAATAAAACTAGGTTTAACAGTGGCTTCTTAAGTTATATCGGGACAAAGAGGACCCAACAGAAGTTGACATTTCATTACTGTCAGTACAGTTCATCCACTGCTGAAACTGAATTAGGCAGTTGTTTTCACTCAGACTTTATACTGACTTGTTGTTTGAATTTGTAGGGTTCTGCTGCTCGAATGGACCACGAGACAGCCAGTGTTATGAGCTCTAGTAGTAACTATTCTGTTCCTCGCAGACTGACAAGTCATCTGGGTACCAAGGTAACCGAAGATTACAAACCACAGGTCGCTAATGCTACATTTTTACTAATACAATAACCTCATTGTTTCTGCTAGTAGTACTAATATTATCTGAATGATCTATCCATACATAGTAATTTTATGAAATTAAAATTTTAGGATACTTTTCAACTTTTAAAATATATGCACAGAAATTCCTTTTTTTATTTTTTTAGCTTGTTGATGATCAGTTAAGAGTTATTACAGTAAGGAACAAATTATTTCTGGAAGTTACTGGAATATCTAACAATCTTGTGATATTGTTTTATAATCAGTGATGAAAATTAACCTTTTTAAGAGCACTTCATCGAATACTTTTGCAGAGTCCAAATCCACCAAAAAAAAATGCAGTTGCCAAGAAATAAAATGGACCCCAAAAAATTATGTAAGCCCTTCACAGTGTCTGTCCACAAAAGACTGCAGTCAGAAGTATATGAGGGGAAGAAAAAGGCAAATGCATGAAACCATTAGATCTCATACTGCCTCTGGAATCAGCAGCAGTGTGGATACTGTGGATAGTGTGCTGAGCCAAGTCTTCTAGGAAGCCAGACCTGTTAGCTTGACATAGTGTTAATTACTTTGGGCCTTAAAAAAAGCGTTACAATGTTGTGATTGCAGTCCTGCACATCCCAAATGGAGGTGACATCAGCTCATCTGTCTGCGAGTGTTTTCACTGCAAACTGTAGAACTCCCAAAGCTACAAACAGCGGCAAAGCCTTGAAGGCAGGGAGTGGGATTCAGTGTGGAACGATACAGGCAAAGAAATGGGTTGAACAGAGTGTGCTGTGGGGTAGGAAATGCTTAATATTAATGTCTGATCAGAAGGGAAAGTGGTAAAGATTCTAAGTGAAGGAATGTTTTTACAGATGCAGAAAGATGAGTCTGTAGGCAGTGCGTGTATAAAGAGACAGACAAACAGATTTTAGTTTTTCCTATAAAATGCAACCTGGAAGCTTGATATTCATAGCTTCTTCAGCTTTATTCTCTGGCAAAAACTTTACCTTCCAAATGCAATTAACACTGCATTGTAGCTGCCAGTTGAAATATCTGCCAAGAGATTTGCATAAAGCAGATTAAAATTCACTCTCCTTTAAGAATCAAGGCGGATTATTTTAATGCTATATTTGATTTTTCCCAGACCAGGAAGATACAGTCTCCAAATTCGGATGCTACACTGTCACAAAATGGGCTTCTATTTCAGTGGGGTTTGCATATGATCATACAGTTTCACAGATTCTGAGATTTCTGTTGCCTCAGCAATCCTATGATGTTTAGAGAAACACATGTTACCAGACTTGCTGCTTAGTCTACCTGCTGGTGTTCATGATTTATAACTCGGTGTGTGTACTCATCTTCAGGCACATTTGAATTGTCACTGAAGATACCAAATAAAATCATTCATGGATAGGGAAACTAGTGCAAATATCTTGTTATAAGTAGAAAACTTTGCCTCATTTCTTCCTTAATTAGTATATTCTAAAGAAACGTACACACTGCAACTTCACAATTCCCTTTGACAGTTTCTTTATGTTGTGCTTTGACTTTGAATGTTCCTATTTATCTTGGCTTTAGGAGTTTGGAGTTTCTAGGTAGCATCTAAGATCATCTCCTGCATTCTGTTATTCTACTAAAAGTTGACTAGAAGAATCAAATGCATTTCTTTATTGAAAGCTATTACTGAAGAGTGGGAATACAAACCAAATAGTGCCTTGACCACAATATTACATGACATCAAGGGAATCATTCAAAAATTGCTATTTTTAATGAGAAATTTGGTAATGCTAGGGTTTTGTGGCTTAATTTAATTGGACAAATGCTCAGTATTTTATATACATTAAATAGGCATTTGTTTCCTTTATTGTTTTTTTAATCCCTGTAGATTTGACAAAGTATTAATTTAACTCTTTAGTGTTGCATTTGTTGTAAATAATATGTACAAGTCATGTACAAATCAGTCTCCTAACAAAAAATTATCAGTTAGTTTGAATACAGTGGATGTCAGATTTTTTTAACATAATGTAAACTAAAAATTTGTGTAATCATTCATATCCTTTGTGTAGAATAATTGTATTTAGTACCACATAGCATAGTTTTTCACCAAAGAACATCTTTTATAATAAAGTGTGATTCATACAGAACAGAGTTTTTTAAAGACAGATTTAATTTTAATCTGGTTTAACTCGTTTTCCCAAACTGAAACACTTTCGTTAGTATGTTTGTTTAATCTTTTTATACAATGGAAATCTGGAAGTTTTTGCTATAGGTCTTGTAGATTAATACAGTTACACACAGGTACCACCCACTTCCAGCCACTTAACCAGTAAGTGAAATTCATTGAGATTATGGATGCTGAAGTAGTAATGGAATTTAATTATTTCTAAATAGCACAATTTTTTGCACCATTAAATACGATTTTTTTTTGCTCACATGTACCATTCAAACTTCATTTTAATTTAATGTGTGCTTTTAAAACGTAACTGTATTTTTAAAATCATTTGACCTGCAGGTGGAAATGGTGTATTCATTGTTATCAATGCTTGGTACTCATGATAAAGATGACATGTCAAGAACATTGCTAGCAATGTCTAGCTCCCAGGACAGCTGCATAGCCATGCGTCAGTCTGGATGTCTTCCTCTCCTCATCCAGCTTTTACATGGCAACGATAAAGACTCTGTCTTGTTAGGAAACTCTCGTGGTAGTAAAGAGGCCCGTGCCAGAGCCAGCGCTGCACTGCATAACATCATTCACTCCCAGCCTGATGATAAGCGAGGCAGACGGGAAATCCGTGTGCTCCATCTTTTGGAGCAGATCCGTGCTTACTGTGAAACGTGTTGGGAATGGCAGGAGGCACATGAACAAGGCATGGACCAGGACAAAAACCCAAGTAGGTTCTGCAAGATGTATAAAAACATTTCAAGGATATACTGAAAAGAGTGAATTTACAAAAAATACAACTTTAATCTGACTTCTTGTTGAATACGTGCAAATATTATTATACATATATGTGTGTGTATGTATTTTACTTTTTTATAAGTGGAATTAGTATTAGGAAATAATATGTATTACAGGTATAATACCCTATTCATACGCTTTTTATTTAAATCATCAACCTTGGTGTGGTTTCAGGGTAGTAATTCTAGTAGTTCACATTTGTAATCTGTAAATTAATACTGAATATGTTCTCATTCCATTTTACATTTTAATGGATAAACAATCCCAAATTGCTTTCCATGCAGATGTATTCAGGATTGTAAATGAAAAGGATTTTTCTCAGGGAACAGATAGGGGGAAAAAAAAAAAATTAGCCTTCTGGGTTGCTTAGCTGCTTCTCTGAATTGAGGACATTCTGTAAATGCTTTCTGTAGTTGTCCATGGCAGATGTACTACAGAAATCAGGGGCTGCTTCCTGTATGCTGGACTTCACCACAAGAACAGTTTAGCAGGAGTGGGGCTCAGAACAAGATGTATCAATACCATTTCTGCATTATCCAGAATCTGTCTTACAAAACAAGAACTTAAAAACTTCTAGGTTATGAAACAAGGTGTTCAATTAACCATTCATGATGTCATATAACACCAAGAAAACCAGCTTCAGATTATGTGGGATATTATTTAATGCCACCAGAATATTTAACCATATTGATTTGCTTCACGAAGATTATTAGTGAGTAACGAGGTAATATTTTTGTACTGTAAGTGATATTTCTTACTCCACACATGGATCAGGATTCTTCCTGGTTTGTGGGTCAGCATCAAGTACAGTACACAGTTTTCTTAGTAACATTCTTAACTGTCTGTTCATGGATTACTGGGAAGATACAAACCCTGAACAAAACTGCAGTTGATTTATTTTTAAGATTAGATTCACTTTAAAAAACTTATGATCTAGACAAAATCACCTAGGAAATACTAACTGTTGCCTGTCTCTGGATCAGTGCCTGCTCCAGTGGATCATCAGATTTGTCCTGCAGTGTGTGTTCTGATGAAACTCTCATTTGATGAAGAACACAGGCATGCAATGAATGAGCTTGGTAAGATCAGATATATTTCTCTGATTTTCTTTGAGAAGCTTCCTGGAAACTCTAACATTCCATGTGTTCCTCACTGGATATGTGGCTTTTTTTTTTTTTTTTTTGCTAGTAGTTTAAGGACATAATCATTTGTGTCAGATGTAAGTGACGAATGCAGTTTAAATTAACCACACCATTTTCCAGTAGATAAATTATTATATCAGTTACTGGGTTTTCTGGCATGAATTATGAATTTCTGAAGACTAGTATTATTATGGAAATGCTTGCAGTTTTAGAAGTATTGGACTCACAATGGAGACTACTTCCCAGGTTGGGAGATTTTTTATTGGTGTTTTGGTGAGGGTTCTTTGTTCTGCATTGGTTCCTGCTTGACAGCCTGAATTTTTTAGTCCGTTCTCAGTAAGTTTTGTGCATGCAATTTTCCTTACGTTGCCACTTACCATTATCAAGGAAAATACTGCATGAATTCTTCTCAGAAAATAATATGCAGTGATAATAATTAAATGGATAATCTTTCTGATTTACTAAATAGACTTTTATGTATCTGGTTCTAGTCTGTCAGGATTTTGGCTGGGTAGAATTAAAAAAATGAGTGTGCTTCTTGCTTCTCATAATTCCTCCTGCTTCCATTTTCCCATGAAATCCCAATGTCATGCTGTCTTATGTTTTAGCTACTGCCAAACACAGGATTCAAGATCCAGAGGCAGCTTTTAACAATATATATACCTTTTTGAGCATTGAGAGTTTCTGATGTTTGAGATCTGTTCTATACCTAAAAATGCAGTTTGTTCCTTGGTATGTATGAACTGTACTTACCATACTGTAGTACAGATATTACTCCTTTTCTTGATTGTTTTTTTCCAAAGGAGGTTTGCAGGCCATTGCTGAACTGTTGCAAGTGGATTGTGAAATGTATGGACTCACAAATGATCACTATAGTGTTACCTTGAGGAGGTATGCTGGAATGGCTCTGACAAACTTGACTTTTGGAGATGTGGCAAACAAGGTGAGGGCAGAATTGTAAACATGCAGTGATTTCAGTTCACATGTTTGAATTACAGTTCTCAACACAGATGATAAATCTCCAGGACAGGATATTGAGTCAAGGCAGAAGTGCAAAATACTTTGGTCATTCCATGTTGTTCCTGACAGCACCACAAACTGAATGTTGTATCACTCAAATATAGTATTAGCTCTCATATAAAATAAAATAACTTTTAATTTGTTGCTGAGAATAAGGATTTATCTATTGGCTTGACTTTTTTATGAGCACTAGGTTAATATGACATATGATGATTTCAGTGACTGCTTTTTTTCCAAGGATATTGAACTAAAACTGCTAATTGAGTCAGATTTTCTGAAGTTGTCAGTTATTTAACAGTACTATAACTTCCTAGTGAAATTTTTCAAACCTCTTCAGGCTGGAGCTTGCTTTTAAATATTTGGAGCATATCTGGCTCATGCTGGGCACTACTTCTGTCATTATAAGGGAAAACTGATTCTCCAGTTTCTGACAAGGACCTGTCTTTCAGAAGATAGAAAGATCCAATAAATCCTTGCCCCAGGTTTTGCTAAGCTATGGATCTTAAAATAAATAACTTCATACTGAGAAGACTTATCTTTCTGCTCTACAGGGAAGATGTTTCAAGAGTGAATGGAAATAACAGGCTTCAGAGAACTTGGGTTTTGTACCAAGTTTTAGACAAAAGTAAAGCATAAATCCTTGCTGCAAAACAAATTCTCTGACAAATATTGGCTTTTTACATCATCCAGTCAGTAACTGCTACAGCCTACTGGGTTTTTAGCATAAACTGAACTACTCTGAGTTGTAAATGCCCATATTGTCCATCTCTGAGAAGTAGTACACTTCGGGTGCATGCTTCAGGTTGGAATTTGTGTATTATCAGAAATTATTTCAAAGCCTTGCAGCTTCTTAGTAATTACATTATTCTTAAAAAGTCATTCTTCAAATGTCAGAAACGTTGTTATGTCAGTTTTAAATACTCATTTTTCAAACCACGTTTATTTCAAAGCAAAAAAAAATGACTGTGAGACTTGCTAGGCAGTAGGTATCTTATCCAGTGCATAGTAAAGAAGGCTTCTAAAGTAGTAAAGTTCCAGATCATGTCCTAGACCTGTGGTAAAAAATACAAGAATTTAGCACAATTATATCACTTATGTATTGAAACTGATAGTTAATTTTTAGTAGTTGTAAAACAAATGTTGTGCAGAAGCAAGCCATCTAACCTGTCAATTAATAGTATTCACTTTCTTTTTTCTTCCAATTCATAACAGGCTACGTTATGTTCCATGAAGGGCTGCATGAGAGCTCTGGTAGCCCAGCTGAAATCTGAAAGTGAAGACTTACAGCAGGTAAGATTCTTTTGAGATTAAGTCCTTCTTTTGTTATCTTGCTTGCCTTAACAGTGATGCAGCATTTGTACTTGTACTCATTTCACCAATTATGACTTACATTCTCCTTGTAAAAATTCTTACCTATGGGGTCATGTTCTGGGGTTTTTTTGGCTTTGTTTTTTTTTATTGTAACATATGCACTATGAAACTTTCTTTTTATGACCCTGATCTGTTAGTGGAAGTCCACTTTTAAAGTGGACTTTTTTACACTTTCAAAAGTAAGTTTGAGAGATCTTAATGTGTTCAGTGTGAAACCTGAGTGTCTGTTCTGATGGCTCCTGCTGTGTAAAGAAAATAAAGTCTTTAGGAAGTGCTTATGGTCATCCTGAAAATTGAGAGCACAGCACTGTTCTTCATTGGTATGGCACTTATTTTAAGTCATTAAATATTAAATTGTAATAAATTTTAATTAATGCATATGTAAGCAAACTGGAATAGCTCTTTTAAAGAGCTCCTCCTGCACTCTCCTTGCAGTCTGAGTGCATCATCACAGAAAAAGACCAATTTTAAGTAAAATCGACTTTATTTCTTAAAACATTGTTAACAAAAAATACACTTCGCTACAGGAGGAACTGATTAGTTAAAATTTAGAAAAATATTAGAATTACAATAAAGGTTATTGGTAAACTTTGATATTGGTATACTCTGACATCTCCAGGCCAGGACTTTTTGACTGACCTGCATCAGTCCAAAAGGTACAGACTGTATTCTTCTTGCAAAAAGCACAGTGGATTTTAAAAAGACTTCAAAGAGCTCTATAAACATCAGTCAAAGTAATCATACCATCTGTGAGACAGGAAAGTGTTATTCTATTTTCCAAGCAGAAAATACTATATAGATCTCCCCTGGGATTAGATAACTCTGCAGAAATAAGAGTAGAGAACAAATCTGAATTTTTTTGACAAAATTTTTCAACTGTTGTGGAAAGCGTGAAACCTGATTTCAGATCTCTGTTTTAGGTAGCCATTCACAAAAGCCAGTACCTTTGATCAAACTTCATACTGAAATGTTAGAACAGTCTAGCAGACAACACAAGAAAAAGCAGATTTTAGCGAAGTTTAGTTCAGGAGCTTAACGTAGTTACTGTTAATTAGTCAAAGCATTTGAGAAGTCCCAGAAGATAAGTCTGATAACTTACTAAAGAAGTAGCTACCTTGAGATGCATTATTTTTCTTTCACATTTTGCAGGTCATTGCAAGTGTGTTGAGGAATTTGTCCTGGCGAGCAGATGTGAATAGTAAAAAGACTCTCAGAGAAGTTGGAAGTGTGAAAGCATTGATGGAATGCGCTTTAGAAGTTAAGAAGGTATCCTCTATAAGTGATTGAGATGAATTTCTGAGAGATTGCATGTATTTTACACAAAACACAAATATTGTCCTTTTTTTGGTGAAAGTGATTGGTCAGAAATTTGATGTGGTTCAGGTCTTCTTGCTTTGAAGAACAGCAGATTTGAGTTGATGTAGCAGCACACCACAATGTAGCAATGGCACCCAAAACTAGTACTATTGATTTAATTTTACTTATGAGGTTGACAGCTTTTGCTTTTCAGTTTCATAAGCTGTGCTGTTGAATAGCCTTTTTTATAATTTTTCCATTTAATAAAACCTCTTTTGAGTTAGTGAATACATAATTGCCACTTCTGTAGTTTTCTAGATAGATTTTTGGTGTCTGGAAGGGATTGTATTCCATTTCAGAGTCTCCTCCCAGCTGGTCTTCAAGCCATCTCTATCATTGCGGCAGCAAAGAAGTATTGTGACACATATTTCTGAAACCTCTGGGGCAGGAAATATCAAATCCACAGTTGAAGGAAGGAGCAAAGCGAACAAAACACCAAAAATGTACTTTACCACCCCAGAAAGCAGAAATTGGAACACACACAGCTCCTTGAAGCTAACTTAATGTATTTCTGAGAGCTTGTGGTCAACAGCTGAAAACTTCCCTCATTCTGTCATTTTGCTGTTTTCCTAGGAATCCACCCTGAAAAGTGTTCTGAGTGCCTTATGGAATCTGTCAGCACACTGTACTGGGAACAAAGCTGATATATGTGCTGTCGATGGTGCTCTTGCATTTCTGGTCGGCACACTGACATACCGGAGCCAAACAAACACTTTAGCCATCATAGAAAGTGGAGGAGGAATATTAAGAAATGTTTCTAGTTTAATTGCTACTAATGAGGACCATAGGTAGGTATACTTCTGAAAATCTTCAGCGATTCCACATGTATATTTAATAGACATAGTTTCTATGACCGAGCCTTAATATGAATGCCTGTATTAAGCATAGTGATTAAGCACAGTTAATTTTTAATACACTTGATAAGGCAGGCATTTCAGTTACATAACAGGAATATGCAAACAGATTAATTGCTTCTTGATAATGATGAATTTACTAAAATAATGTAGTAAAAGCTAACTATTCATGTTTGTAATAGGATTTGGTTAGCATTCAGATGAAAGCTAGCGGAAATATGAGATAAATCTGCACTGGAGAATTCATGATTATCCTTCCTAAGGGCAAGACTTGCCTGTAGAATAATAGGTTTTTGTTTTGCTTTGTCTCTTATCCTTTTGAAATGCCACTTACAGATGTTTGTTTTCAATTAATCAACACCAGGCAAATCTTGCGGGAGAACAGCTGCTTACAAACCTTGTTACAACACTTGAAGTCACACAGTTTGACAATAGTTAGTAATGCATGTGGGACCCTGTGGAATCTTTCTGCACGAAATGCGAAGGATCAGGAGGCGCTGTGGGACATGGGAGCCGTCAGCATGCTAAAAAATCTCATCCACTCAAAACACAAAATGATAGCCATGGGTAGTGCCGCGGCCCTGAGAAACCTCATGGCAAACAGGCCAGCCAAATATAAGGATGCCAACATTATGTCTCCAGGATCAAGCTTGCCATCTCTTCATGTTAGAAAACAAAAGGCACTGGAAGCAGAATTAGATGCTCAGCATTTATCAGAGACTTTTGACAACATTGATAATTTAAGCCCGAAAGCTTCTCATCGTAATAAGCAGAGGCACAAGCAAAATATATACAGCGAGTATGTCCTGGATGCCAGTCGCCATGATGATGGTGTGTGCAGATCAGAGAGTTTTAATGCTGGTAATATGACTGTGCTTTCCCCCTATGTAAATACTGCAGTATTGCCTGGATCCTCCTCTTCCAGTAGAGGAAACACAGAAAGTTCTCGATCTGAGAAAGACAGAAGTGTTGACAGGGATCGAACAGTAGGTTTAAATACCTATCATCCAACTGCAGAGAGTACTGGAAACTCCTCTAAGAGATTAGGAATGCAGATTTCTACTGCTGCAGCTCAGATTGCCAAAGTTATGGAAGAAGTAACAAGCATGCACATTCCACAAGAAGACAGAAGTTCTGGTTCCACTTCTGAAATGCACAGTTTGACTGAAGACAGAAATGGCCCAAGGAGATCAGCCACTGCCCATACTCACTCAAATACATACTTCCCTAAATCTGAGAATTCAAACAGGACATGTCCTGTGCCTTACACAAAAATGGAATACAAAAGAGCTTCGAATGATAGTTTAAATAGTGTCAGCAGCAGTGATGGCTATGGCAAAAGAGGCCAAATGAAACCTTCCATTGAATCCTACTCCGAAGATGATGAAAGTAAATTTTGTAGTTATGGCCAATATCCGGCTGACTTGGCACACAAGATTCATAGTGCAAATCATATGGATGACAATGATGGAGAACTAGACACTCCTATTAATTATAGTCTTAAATACTCAGATGAACAGTTAAATTCTGGAAGGCAGAGTCCCTCTCAGAATGAAAGATGGGCAAGACCTAAGCATGTAGTAGATGATGAAATGAAACAAAATGACCAACGACAGTCAAGAAGCCAAAATGCAACCTACCCTGTGTACACTGAAAGTGGAGATGATAAACACATGAAATATCAGTCACCTTTTGGACAGCAGGAGTGTGTTTCTTCCTTTAGATCAAGAGGATCCAGTGGTTCAGATCAGAACAGAGTAGGCCCAACTCTTGGAATGAATCAGAAAGTAAACCAGTCCTTGTGCCAGGTTGACGATTATGATGATGACAAGCCAACCAATTATAGTGAACGTTACTCTGAGGAGGAACAACATGAAGAGGAAGACAGACCAACTAATTATAGCATAAAGTACAATGAAGAGGAGCATCATGTCGATCAGCCTATTGATTATAGTTTAAAATACTCAACAGAAGTTCCACCGCCCTCTCAGAAGCCATCTTTTACTTTTCCAAAGACTTCTTCTGTGCAACTCACTAAAACTGACCATATTCCCTCAAGCAGTGGGAGCACATCAACTCCCTCAACTGGTTCAAAGAGACAGACCCAGCTCCACCCAAGTTCTACACAGAGCAGAAGTGGTCATGCACAGAAGACCTCCTCCTGTAAGACTCCCTCTATTAACCAGGAAACCATACAAACTTACTGTGTGGAAGATACCCCAATATGCTTTTCAAGGTGTAGCTCTTTGTCATCTTTGTCATCAGCTGAAGATGAAATAGGGCGTGATCAATCTACACGTGGCACAGATGCAAATAACACACTACAGATCGCAGAACTAAAGGAAAACAGTGGGGCTCTGCCTACAGAAGGTGCAGGAAGTGAAGTCACATCTACATCACAACATACCAGGACAAAATCCAGTAGACTTCAGACTTCTAGCTTGTCTCCTTCTGATTCCTCTAGACATAAAGCTGTTGAATTTTCTTCAGGTGCCAAATCTCCCTCAAAGAGTGGTGCACAAACTCCTAAAAGCCCACCAGAACATTATGTGCAGGAAACACCACTCATGTTCAGTAGATGTACCTCTGTAAGCTCCCTGGATAGTTTTGAAAGCCGTTCAATTGCCAGCTCAGTTCAAAGTGAGCCTTGCAGTGGAATAGTAAGTGGTATTATAAGTCCCAGTGACCTTCCAGACAGCCCTGGACAAACAATGCCTCCAAGCAGAAGTAAAACGCCACCACCTGCTCAAGGGGTTCAAGTAAAAAGAGAGGTACCTAAGGGAAAAGTACATAATACAGAGAAGAGGGAGCCTGGTCCTAGACAGGCAGCTGTAAATGCAGCTGTTCAGAGAGTTCAGGTACTGCCAGATGCTGATACACTACTACATTTTGCCACAGAAAGCACACCGGATGGGTTTTCCTGCTCTTCCAGCCTGAGTGCTCTGAGCCTAGATGAGCCATTTATACAGAAAGATGCAGAGTTGAGAATAATGCCTCCGGTTCATGAAAATGACCATGGAAATGAGACAGAACCTGAACAGTCAGATGATACAAAGGATAATGAGGAGAAGAAAGCAGAGAAGCCTGCTGAAGCAGAAAAAGACATTCTGGATGATTCTGATGATGATATTGAAATACTGGAAGCATGTATTATTTCTGCAATGCCAACAAAGTCTTCACGTAAAGCCAAAAAGCCTTCTCAAGCGTCTGCTCCAAAAATACCTCCTCCTGTAGCCAGAAAGCCCAGCCAGTTGCCAGTTTACAAACTTTTGCCTTCACAGAACAGACTGCAATCACAAAAGCATGTGAGTTTTACACCAGGAGATGATATGCCACGGGTGTACTGTGTTGAGGGGACACCAATAAACTTTTCTACAGCTACATCTCTGAGTGATCTCACAATAGAGTCGCCACCGAGTGAGTTGGCCAATGTAGACAGTGTGGGTGTGGGAGCAGAGTCAGGGGAGTTTGAAAAGCGGGACACCATTCCCACAGAAGGCAGAAGTACTGATGATGCTCAGAGAGCAAAAACCTCAGCTGTGGCTTCAACAGGCCTGGATGATGACAAAACAGAAGAGGGTGATATTCTGGCTGAGTGTATTAACTCAGCTATGCCAAAAGGAAAAAGTCACAAACCTTTCAGAGTGAAGAAGATAATGGATCAAATTCAACAAGCTTCTTCATCTCTAAGTAATAAAAACCAACCAGAAGGTGAGAAAAAGAAGCCAACATCACCAGTAAAGCCTGTTCCCCAAAATAATGAATACAGAGCACGCATAAGGAAAAGCGCTGAGCCTAAAAGCAATGTGAGTAATGAAAGAGGCTACCCAGAGAACAGAGATGCAAAGAAACAGAACCTTAAAAATAATTCAAGAGACTTTCATGACAAATTGCCAAATAATGAAGAACGTGTAAGAGGAAGCTTTGCATTTGATTCCCCTCATCATTACACGCCTATTGAGGGAACTCCTTACTGTTTTTCACGGAATGATTCCCTGAGTTCTTTAGATTTTGACGATGATGATGTTGACCTTTCAAGGGAGAAGGCAGAGTTAAGAAAAGGAAAAGAAGCAAAGGAAGTGGAAAGTAAAGACTGCTCTAATGCAGAACAGTCTTCAAATCAGCCGCCAAGTAACAGGACTCAAGTTTGTCAAAAACACCCAACAGGCAGAAGCCAACCTAAAGCTTTCTCTCAGTCAAGTAAAGATATTCCAGACAGAGGGGCAGCTACGGATGAGAAAATGCAGAATTTTGCTATTGAAAACACACCTGTTTGTTTTTCCCGCAATTCATCTCTTAGTTCCCTCAGTGATATTGATCAAGAAAACAATAACAACAAAGAAGGGGAACCTGCAAAACGTCCCGAGGCTCCTGATTCACAGATGGAATCTAACAGACCACAGACTTCTGGTTATGCACCTAAATCATTTCATGTTGAAGATACTCCTGTATGTTTCTCTAGAAACAGCTCTCTGAGTTCCCTTAGCATTGACTCGGAAGATGATCTTTTGCAGGAATGCATTAGTTCTGCTATGCCTAAAAAGAAAAAGCCCTCAAGAATGAAGGCTGAAAATGAAAAGAATAATTCCAGAAATACTGGTGGCATACTGGCAGAAGATTTAACACTGGATTTGAGAGAGATACAGAGGCCAGATTCAGAACATGGTTTTTCACCTGATTCAGAGAACTTTGATTGGAAAGCTATACAAGAAGGTGCAAATTCTATAGTCAGTAGCTTGCATCAAGCTGCAGCTGCTGCATCACTGTCTAGACAAGCTTCATCAGACTCTGATTCTATCCTTTCATTAAAATCTGGTCTTTCTCTAGGGTCACCATTTCATCTTACCCCAGACCAAGAAGAAAAGCCCTTCACTAGCAATAAAGGCCCAAGAATTATTAAGCCAGGAGAGAAGAGTACACTAGAGTCTAAAAAAGTAGAGTCAGAAAGCAGGGGAATCAAAGGAGGGAAGAAAGTGTATAAAAGTATAATCACAGGAAAAGCTCGCTCCAGTTCTGAAGTTTCAAGCCAGTTGAAGCAACCACAACAGACAAGTGTGCCTTCAATTTCACGTGGTAGAACAATGATCCATATTCCAGGAGTTCGAAATAGTTCTTCAAGTACTAGTCCTGTTTCCAAAAAAGGACCCCCACTCAAAAACATGAACTCCAAGAGTCCTAGTGAAGGCCAGAGTTTGACTAGTTCTCCAAGAGGAGCCAAGTCATCAGTGAAACCTGAGCCAGCTCCTGTAACGAGGCAGCCATCAGGATTGAATCAGACTGGATCAAGTAAAGGACCATCTAGATCAGGGTCTAGGGACTCTACTCCTTCTAGACCTCAGCAGCAGCCATTAAGCAGGCCTCTGCAATCACCTGGGCGAAACTCCATTTCCCCAGGAAGAAATGGTATAAGTCCTCCCAACAAACTGTCACAGTTGCCAAGAACATCATCTCCTAGCACAGCTTCAACTAAATCCTCAAGTTCAGGTAGAATGTCATACACACCACCAGGCAGGCAGATGAGCCAGCAAAACCTTACAAAGCAAACTGCCTTACCTAAGAGTACCAGTAGCATTCCACGAAGTGAGTCTGCTTCAAAAGGGTTAAACCAGGCTCTCAGCACTGGTGGATCAAACAAAAAGACTGATCTATCCAGAATGTCATCCACAAAATCTAGTGGAAGTGAATCTGACAGGTCTGAGAGACCTGTTCTTGTTCGTCAGTCAACTTTTATTAAAGAAGCTCCAAGCCCAACTCTGAGACGGAAATTAGAAGAGTCAGCTTCATTTGAATCTCTGTCTCCTTCCAGGCCAGATTCTCCCACAAGGTCCCAACTACAGACCCCAGTTCTGAGTCCCTCTCTTCCTGATATGTCTTTATCCACTCATTCAACTGCCCAGACTGGTGGTTGGCGAAAATTAGCCCCAAATCAGAGCCCTTCTGCAGAATATGATGGGAGACCAGCGAAGCGTCACGACATAGCTCGTTCTCATTCCGAAAGTCCATCTAGACTGCTGATCAATAGATCAGGAACATGGAAGCGTGAACACAGTAAGCATTCCTCATCCCTCCCTCGTGTAAGCACTTGGCGAAGAACTGGAAGTTCCTCCTCAATTCTCTCAGCTTCCTCAGAGTCCAGTGAAAAGGCAAAAAGTGAAGATGAGAAGCAACATGGAAGTTCTCTTCCTGGACACAAGCAAAGTAAAGAAAGCCAAGCACCAGCAAAAGGTACTTGGAGAAAAATAAAAGAAAATGAGATTCCTCAGATAATGAACGATCCTTCCTCTGGTGCCGCAAATGGCTCCGAGTCCAAAACTCTCATCTACCAGATGGCACCAGCTGTCTCTAAGACGGAGGATGTATGGGTGAGGATAGAGGACTGCCCAATTAACAACCCCCGATCTGGAAGGTCCCCAACTGGAAATACTCCCCCCGTTATTGACAGCGTTTCAGAGAAAGGGGGTATGAATGGTAAAGATCCTAAAGAGATTCAAGAAAAGCAAACCCCAGGGAGTGGAGGTGTTCCTGTTCGTACCGTTGGCTTAGAAAACCGTCTGAACTCTTTCTTTCAGATAGACAGTCCAGACAAGAAAGGCAGTGAAACAAAGCCTCTGCAGAATATTCCCGCTCCTGCACCAGAAATTAGTGAAAGTACTGTAAGTGAGCGCACACCCTTCAGTTCCAGTAGCTCAAGCAAGCACAGCTCCCCCATCGGTGCTGTGGCAGCAAGGGTGACTCCCTTCAACTACAACCCAAGCCGCAGGAAGAGCAGCGTGGACAATAGTTCTGCTCGGCCCTCACAGATCCCAACTCCAGTGAACAACAGCACCAAGAAACGTGACACCAAGTCTGAGAACACAGACTCCAGTGGAACCCAAAGCCCTAAACGTCACTCTGGCTCTTACCTGGTAACTTCTGTTTAAGTGCAACAAAAGTTAATAAAACTGTATTATATACAGCAGCTACTTACAAACTTTGTTTCGAATGAAACAAGAAAAAATGGGGATTGATTTTGTTTTTTCCTGTTGTTTTTATTTGTTGTAAATAGCTTTGATTCTTGTTAGATGGTCCTTGTTCTGGAAGCCATATTTGATAGTATACTTTGTCTTCACTGGTAATATTTTGCAGGAATACCTGATTGACAGTTTGGAATAAAATTGGTAACGCCAAGTATATTTGTATAGTATGTTTAACATGTATTAGCATCCCATCCCATAATCCTTCAAATACTGCTTGTCATTGAAGTCATGGAATAGTGCAGGTAGAGAAGATACAGTCATACTGCTTTGTCAGTAATTTCTAGATTACACACCGAATAAACTACGTCAGGGAAGAATTGGTATTATTTATGCAAAAAAAAAAAATAGTCATTTTTAGTATTTGTGAGTCCATCTAGCCCAATAATTAATCATGTGGCTGTGAAATTCACAGTAATATGGTTTCCGCTGAACAAGCTTTCCTTGCCTGCTTTTCTGCATGAATGGAACTGATGGTTCATTTTATGAAGTAATGATTAACATTTCTGTGGTCACATAATGTGCATAGATAGTTATGGTGTAACAATTTACACTTTCTTTGTGCTCTGAAAAAAAAAAAAAAAAACAAACAAAAAAAACAACTGTGTAACTGTAAAACCTTGAACAAAATTATTTTACCTGAACTAGATTTTATCTTAAAGTAGGTAGAATTTTTTTGCTATGCTGTAACTTGTTGTATATTCTGGTATTTGAGGTGAGATGGCTGCTCTTTTATTAATGAGACGTGGGTCATGTCTCAACAGAGGCTAAAATGAACATTTCAGAATAAATTATTACTATATGTAAGTTGTGTGTGTTACTTCTGCATTACATAAAAATACAGTATTTTATTTTGAGATATCACCATATAATGTGTTGCATAATGCACTTAACACTTAAGGCCTGATCCAGTAGAATTCTGCACCTCCAATATTTGTTCTTCCTTATCACTGACAAATGGCTATTGTAGGATGCTTTTAACAGCTGTGGGATCAGGCCCTAGGTCTTCTGTAATATATTTGTAATTGAGACAGTTTCACACATCTCAGGTGCATAACAAGGCTAAAGGCAGGGTATTTCCAGTAGCCAAGCAGTATAATTGTTCTCGTGACTGCAAGCCTGAAACAATATTGTATCTATAAAATAATATTTGTAAAACAAAAGTTTTTTAATTGGGGATATTATGTAGAATGTGAAATAGTGACTATAAGATAAAATTTAATTCTATTTGCTATCTTTATGCTTTTTTGTTTAATTTATTTTTTAAGAATTATGAACGGGAAAATATTGCAAGAATCCCATGGCAGCAAGAAATTTGTTATCTTAGTAGAAAAAGAATTATGCACAAACAGGGCATTTGCTGCCTCAAGCCTTTTTGATGCAAATATAGATTGTGCTAGAACAATGCCGGAAAAAACAGATTTGTGCTTTAAAAATACAGTCTGAATTTAGATGAAAATTGGTTTAAACTACAAATATGAGAGAACAGAACATTAACCATTCTGTGCATTTTTGAAAAAAAACATGAAATGGTTTGTCAGTTTTGTATCTCAAATTAGCTTTCTAAATACTGGATATTTAGAACTCAGAATGCCCTGATTTCAGGAAGCCCTGAAACAGAGCAATTTACCTTTATGGTAGCTTTAACACAGTTGCAGAGTGTATCACTTCTGTGGCTTTTGTACTTCTGATATTGAAATGAGTCAGTTCAACTGATGTGCTGATTTATGAACAGAATCAAGATACTATCAGCAGACAGAAGTCAATTTATATAAAAGCCAATACCAAAAATACCTGTTGGGCAGAAGTGGTATCTTACTTGCTCTTTTGTTCTTTGCTTCCTGTCAGATTTGTTTAGAGACATGCCATGTTCTTGTATCACCTGGTGAACCTGTTAACAAGCAGCAATCTTCGTGTTAGCATTTGAAATATTTTGCATATAGTATCTTCACAAAGCTTCTAATATGAATATTGGTGTCTGTTAAAGATGATATAGAGACAGATTATGTGATGTGATCAGAGTCAGGACTTCCTGTTGGAGTAGGATACAGATATTTGAGTTTTAAATGAAAGACCACTTTTCTTGTAAGTTATGTGATACTTTTTTTGTGCTGGGCTTTTAACAACTAACACAAAAATACACCACGTCATCCAGAATAGTTGTTTAACACCGGCATTACCTATTTGTCCTGTTAATTTAAGAATTAAAGGTAAACTCAGTAAAGAAATTCTGATTTCAGTTCAGTAACTGAAAAATTACTGAAATCAGTTTTTTAATCAGAAGATAAGGTGAAACCATAAGTAATTGTATGCGTATCAAACACCAGAATGTCTTTGAAAATTGTAGTGGCTTCTTGAGATAGTCATGGGGATACTTCATGATCATTATAATTGGGAAGTTTCTCTTAGTATCCTCATATGTAACCTATATTTGTAGCAAAGACAGGCTAGAGAAACTTTCCAACTATAAGGGTAGTGATACACTAAAATATGCTTCCCATGGGAGTTGTTAAATTTCCATTATAGAAGTTTTAAGGAGAGGTTTATGAAACATCTCATAGGGATGGACTGTAGTATATTTCATATTGCCTGCGTGCAGAGATGGGCTTAGGTGATCTTTTGAAATCTCTTCCAAATCTACATTTCTCTGATTCTTTATCTAAAATACTTAGTATCCACTAAGAGCCTTTCAGAATATTTAAAGACATCCATGATGTTTGATTTTTGATGGGGATATAAAGTTATATTCTAAGCTAAACTATAAAAACAGATCCCAGAAATAGAAAATCAAAACCAAGAAAAATTATTACAATAAGTATATTTGTCTTGGATTTTTTTTAATTATTTCTAGATTCATGATGGATTTGATTTATGCTGCTAAAGATTTATTCTTATTCTTGGTTTCATTTGTAAAAAGTTGCTACAGCTGGTAAGAGGACATTATTTATGTCAAGGCAAAACAAAGAAAAGCAAGGAGCTAGGGAAACCAAGACTCAATTTACTGTTCTTCTGGGATGCACTGCCTTTCTTTCTACCAGTTTTGGGTAGAACTTTTTGTGACTTGTGCTCAGACCTTTAGTTAGTCCTTGAATTAGTTTATCATATCCAGAACATACCAAACTTGTACTTAAACATCAGTTTATATTGAAAAGTAACTCATACAGCTCATTTCAGACTGTCTTACAGCTTTGTCCTCTTGATGTGAAAAGCGGAAATATGACCTCCCCACAATTTGTAATTAGTCACTTTTTAAAATGTATCTCCATTTTAGTTTCTTGCAGTGTGCCACAGTTAAGGTTACTGCTCAGTTTCTGTGAAAGGTCTTCTAAGTATTGCAAATTTTAAAGAGGAACTAGTCTAGTTCTCTATCAAGAGTATTTTCCCCTGAAAGCTTAAAAATAAACCTGAAAACTCTTGTCAGATATGACAGCTTAAAAATTGAAAGCCTTGCCACAGTTTCCTGATGAGATTGGAATATTGTTTCAAGCAGGATTTTGCTGCAGAATACAAGCAGAGTTTATGCTATAAACTTTAGTAAGCCAAGTATTCAACACAGATTAGTACCTTTGATGGCTGTGGGAAGTTGGCTGCTGTGTCTTCTTTGGTGGAAGAGGATGCAAAGAAAAGGGATAGTTTTAGAGATAGTCATGTTGTCCCAGGGATGCACTTCCCTGTCTTCCTTAGTAAATTGCATAAGCTGCACCAAAGAGAGAACAGCTTGTGCACAAATTAACAAAGTTTTATTTTGAAAGTGTACCAGTAGACCATGAAACTGCAAAACCATTGTTTGATTATCTGATAGCTGAATTATTTGATGCCTGATGTTTCATAGCTGTCCATCCCCCTATCCCCTTAACAGAAATGGGTATTACCAAGGAGATAAGTGTATTAGTTTCTTCATTCTTCTTAAGGATAAAGATCCATGTCATTTCTAGAATTGGAGGAATGGGATGTGCTGTTGAAAGAAGTTTTCTTCTCCATTCCACTCTCTTGGCTGTGAATCCTGGCTCTCATGTGACCTCTCAGGAGACTTGCTCACTTCTTACCTCCCCCTCCCAATGGAGGCAGTAGGATTAGAGCTGCATTTAATATGAATTTACTTATTGCATAGTTGGACAAGTGCCACCTGAGCCAGCAGGAAAAAAAAATTACCAGCTAGGGCTGGTTGGAATAGTTTCCTTTGTGGGTGGTCAGTGGGTTGGATCAAGCCATGGCAGGCAATTTTAAGCCAGTTGCAGAACTTCACCCTTTTTTTGATACAGCAAAAGCAAATTGAAGTTGGATTTTTTTTTTTTTTTTAAAAAAAAACTCTGAACTTCTGCCTAATGGCCCATAGTGCTTTACATTTCAATATGTGATGTTTGGGTAAGTCCTTTATCCTGGACATTCTGACAACTGACTTCAGAAGTATTACATCAGTGTATAGATGTGGAAAAGAAAGATTTCTTCATCAAAAATACCCAAAGAAAAGAGTCTACCATATGTACACTTCCAGGAGACAGTTTTTGGATTTGCAATACTGAATTCAATGCAGTAAATCCTTCCAGAAAAAAGATTAATTGCAAATATTTGTTTTCTAGAGGGGGGTTGAAGAGGGAGAGAATATCTCCCTTCCTTTATGAGGTCAGTATTACTTGGAGGGATGATCTGGAAAATGTTTAGGTGGACTCTCCTTACAAGCTCTTCAACAATCCTGTTGTTACTAGATGCCTCCCAAAATGTATTTTCTTGACTAGCTTTCATGGAATGGTATGAACAGCCATAAGAGCGTCACTAACAATCGTATTTAGACTTACACCTAAACACAACTTCATGCATCTACTGTAATGCCTTGCAAAGTTGCATCCACCTATCCAACAGCTTTGTTCTTGATGAGATGTGTGATTTGGATGAAGCTGTGAATCAGAAGTGAAGTGTCAGTTAATGTGAAGCATGACCTTCTCCATGCATTTAAATCTTCAAGGACCTTCTTAATACCAAATTACCCAAATGTATTCACTCTCTGGTTCCACAGCCATCTCCTTTGCACTTTTACATTTAACTAGAAGAGATGCCCACTTTTCATTTTATTTGAAATCATGTGTAGAAGTATGATTCCTGCAGCATAGTTTCCTATATGCAGAATAACAGTTTGTATCTGTAAATGTGTTTATAGAGAATGTTACGTAGTTAAGGTTGAGTTTTTAGTCAGAATGGCAAGTTAACTGGTTACGTGTTGTGTTTGGTTACATATTGGAAGTGCAAGGGAATTTGGTGTGGTGCAGAAGAGCTTTAAGAGTTCACAACAGTAATTAATGCAGGTGTCAATCAATTTGTGATGTCAAGATGAATTTCCTGCTCTCGAGTTTCAGTTTACGAGAAGTGCTGTTTACTTACTCTAAGCCTGGGTAACGCCTCCCTAGTGTAATTTTGCAAATTACCTTTCTTAGGAAATTTCCACATAGATAAAGGGTTATGTACTTGTGAATTTCTGCCACTTCAGGATTTCAGGAATTTATTCAAATTTTGCCTTTTGTGGAAACATCCTTTGCTTGAGTGGCTGTGGAATTACAATTAGGATTTCAGGAAGGTGTAGCAGGAGCTGTTTCACTCAGTAAAATGCACTTCTGTCCAGACCTCAAGCCATACATACAAACAGTATCTAATGCCCTACTTTTTGGTGGGATTTAACATGCGTAAAGCTTGTGTTGGTTCTCTGCAAGCAGACTGTCATCCTGTGAGATCAGATGCATTTTCCCACCTGTAAATGTTGTTTCTCTTGAACAAACTCAGCCCACAATTATATTTCCTTCAGTTTTGTTGTTTGCTTCTGCCTGGGATGCATTACTGTTTATATCCTAACTCTGTAATTAAGTCTTTCTTCAATTATTCTAATGTATTTTGTTTCACAATATACTTATTCTGAATTTAGTCTTGCTATGCATAATTTATTTATTACTTGCAGTGTTATATAAAATTTCCTCCTGATTGCACCTTGTCAGAGTGGAATTGTTTTCTTGGCTATTAACTGAAAGTCAGGTGTCTGTTCACTGTATTAGAAATACGATTTCATTTAAAAAGGAAGTTGCTGTTAAGACCCTTGAGTAATTCAGTTTATCAGAACAAATGCTCTAAAAAATCCCATGCAATTCCCTTTTGGTGTTAGTCACATTTCAGATAAATGAGTGGAAGAAAGAACCTCAGAGATGTGTGGTTTGCTAGTTGAGCTCCCTGTTCTCTTCCATGTTTTGTCTTAAGCTACACAAAACAAAATCTAGTTCCAACACAGTGTAATTCCATAATCCCTTTGTTACCTACAAAAGTTTTGCAAGAAGGCTTATTTCGTTGTGACTCATAAGCACAGCAGAGACTCACAAAGTCTTTTCTTAATCACAAAGTCTTTCCTTCCCCAAATGAATGAATTCTTTAGTCCCTGATTAAACTATTAAGGGACCTCGCTTAATTAATTCCCAACACACATGCACATATATTTATATTTACATGTGTATTTTGTACTTCACTTTGGCTTTGACAGAAGCATTTAAACTAAAAAAAGCATTTTTGCTGACTTTCTAAGATCCTTTGTTTTCTGATAGTTATACCACACTTCCATAACTGAGATGAGTTCTAATTTCAGGACTGATTAACTTGTATCTTAAATTATTCTAGGGGAAAAGTGCTCTTAGGTGTTGGTTTATATGCAGAAAAGGTCATTCCCTTGCTAGAAATTAAAACATTTCAGAATTTAAAAAACCCAAACCAAACAAAAAAAGTGTGGAAGTAACTAAGGAAGAGCTGTGGAAGTAGATGTAAAAATTAAGCCATAATATGAATTATGATAAATCTTCCAATTTTTATTATTTGTAGTAGTAGTACTTCGTTATTATTATTTTGCTATTATTCCACTGTGGGATGAAAAAAAGTTGGCATTCTTTGGTTCTTGCTCCGTTGAGCAGTTGAACAGCCATGATGGATTACTTGACAGTTTTTAAGTGTTTTAAATGTCACCATTTAGCCACAGTCAGCAACTAAGCACTGCCCAGCCACTCACCTGCTCCCCTAGGGTGGGATGGGGGAGACAATAAAAGTGAAAAAGTCATGGGTTCAGACAAAGATAGTTTAATAAATGGTAAATAAAGACAATAATACTAAATTATTAATATTAATAATAATAGATAATAATATAGATGATACAAGTGAATCACAATATAATTGCTCACCACTTGCTGACTGATTCCTAGACAATCCCTAAAGGAGTGGCCCCCCAGCCAGCTTTTCTACCATTTTATATGCTGAGCATGATGCCATATGGTCTGGAGTACCCCTTGGGCCACTTTGTCTCAGCTGTCCAGGCTGTCCTCTCCCAGGTTCTTGTGCCCCTCAGCCTCTTTCTGGCAGGGCATGAGAAACTGGAAAGTTGTCGACTTAGTAGAGGCACCACTTAGCAACAACTAAAACATCAGTGCATTGTCAACATTGTCATACTAAATCCAAACCACAACACTGTACAAGCTACTGGGAAGAAAATTTGCTCTATCCCAACCAAACCCAGGGCATAAATCATTTGGAATTCTTAGAAGTGGAAATCTAGCTTAAGTGAAAGGTATGAACTCAGTGCAAATACTGTATTACTGTGTCACATACAGATGACTGATGGTTCCTTTTGATATTAGAAGCAGAGTGTACACAGCTGTGACTTTACACAGCTGTCGGCTGCTTTACAAGGCTAAAACAGACAAGGAATGACTGTAAAACTGAGATCTGTACTGCAGAGATACAGGCTTTGCAATCAGAAGGAATGGGAGATGAGTACAAATCCATATTTTTCCACTTTGCCACTTCCCCTGTTGCCAGCTAATAGGGATTTGGGTAGAGTCTTGGCAACGTGGTGCCCAACATTCCCCCCAGTATCTCAGTGAAACACTCTGTTGTCTGCTGTACATGTTAATTCATGCAAGTCAATGCTTGTGTCTAGGTGACATAATCCAAAAGGCTTTTAGCTCTAAACACCATACAAATCAGGACGGCTGTTTTCAAGGCCACTGGTCAGCTGCTCTTGCAGGGCAGCACTTAATACAGATTGAAACATATAAGGCAAATGTGGCTTTAGAACATCCCACATGCCATAAAAAAAGCTACTGACAGTGTTTATAGGCTTCTACCTTTGAGATGAACAAAAGTGATGCTTCTGCTGATTCATAAAGAACACCATGTTGCTGATCTCTGAGGGATGGGTATGAGGTAGTGCTGCTTCTGAAAACAGTAGAAAACTGTCTCCTTATGTAGGAGATAGGATTTTGGATTTTGGATTTCAGTTAAAACTGAAAGGTACCCTGGATTTAAAATCAGAGAATCACGAAATGGCTTGGGTAGGAAGAGACCTTACTTAAAGCTCATCTAGTTCCAAGCCCCCTGCTGTGGGCAGGGACACCACTTGCTTTGATGGATACAGTCTTTTAAAAGTGGCATATACTAAGAATAATGGTTAACTCTGCATGTTGAAGTTTCATGGTAAGTAAATACCAGTTTTATGAAAACTAAATGAAGGAGAACAACATTTTCTCTCTGTGCTGTGGAATATTCACTGTTGGACAGACCTAGTTCACACCTGTCCCTTCCAATTTGAGTCATATTTCATGAAGCATGTTTCTATATTGAAAGTTGTTGGCTTTTTTCCCCAGCTCTTACATTTGACTTATTAGTATCTTCTTTGGAATCCTCGCTTATAAAGATGATGGAGAAAATCCTCATCTTGTCCTGTTCCTTTCAGTGACCATTGAATGAAGAAAGATTTCCCTTTACATCCCCTTTCTTCTGTGTTTTATCTGCAGTTCAATACAGGGCCTATTCTACTAATCTAGCTGAAAATACGCCCCTTCCTGAATGACTTCACTAGTCCTGTTACTATATAGGTATTTCTAGCATGGTTAGACTATGCAGTGTTGCCTCAGGTGAGAGAAAACTGAACGTGTAAGCTAGGTCTGAATAAACTGGGTCTGAATAAGTATCTGTATGTGACACTTCCAGTAAAACACACAAACTGTGTCACCTCAAACCATCCAAATTTTCTTGGGCTCCCACTTCTAAATACAGGGCATCTGCATTTTCCCCAGGTAATTGCTGGAACGTGTATCACAATCACTTTGAATTTCTATTTCATATTTGTATGGGACTTCTGTTACTGGGTCATCTTGTTTGGAGGTGGGTTTTTGCGGGGGTTTTGTTGGGGTGTTTTTTGTTACTTTTCTTCCCCAGACACCATTAACAGTAAAAATAGAGTCTGAATAAGGACACCTGACTTGCTGATGACATTGTGTACAGTTGGGGAAATCTGTGCTTGAAATGTTTGTAGTGCAGTGCTCATTCCCTGCCCCGTCCACTTCTGCTGCAGTTACAGCAGATGGAATAACCTCACCAAGTTATACACAGCTTTCCAAGACCAGTATCCCTGCTGCTAACCAAAGGCATTATTTCCAGTCTTGACATTTTGCTGCAGATGTGTATGATCCCTGTCCTCGCCAGCAATTATCCCTTCTCTTAATCCTGCATTTAGGTGTTTAAAAGCTGTCAGGTTTTGAGTGCTTCACAGTTCCATTTCTCGAGGTCAGAGATAGATATTCAGGAAGCTCATGCAGCTACAACGTGCCTGAGCTGGAATGCTGTGTGACCTACTTCTGTCTCTGAATTCCTCAGGCTAGAAATACGCAGAATTCAACTTTGAAATTTATTTCTTATGGCACTAGGAAAAAAATCAGTGAATGGATGCCATGTACTCAGTGAAATTCTACAGTGATGATGGGGATTAAATTGACAGGTCTGTAACCAGTGCTTTATTTCCAGCATGCTGGTTTTGAGATATTGTGAATTCTACCACCTGTGAAGGAGACTGGTATGTAATAATAGCATCTGCAGAGTGGTCAGTCATGTATGCCATATCATCAAATCTGTAATTCCACAAACTCAATTTCTGACAAATTTTCAATTACTTTTCTATTGGAAAAAGATGCAGAAAATAATTTTTGTCTTTGCCACAAACACTGATACAGTCTGTGTATCTTCTGTTACAGAAGTTTAAATACTGTTTTGCAAGATAAGCAGTATGTTGGTATTAAAAAGCTCTGAGAATTCAAATTAAAAAAATATAAAATGCAACTGTCAGATAAAACAACATTAAATATACAAAACCTTTCTCAATGTCCTGAATTAGGTGGACTGACTGAGAGCAGTCTTAATTTGCAACAATGGTACTGTGCCACTCACAAACTGCAGCTGTGTCAATGCCTTAAACAATGCACTGTCAAAGCAGCACTGCTCAAGGTGATGCCCCAGAAATTGGTCTGCAAACTAAATGAGAAACTAAAATCATTACAGAAATCTAAGGGAGAAAAGAACTGTGAAGTAACATGGTTGTAACTTGATTTGTAACATGGTTGATGATGACTGTGTTTCATATAATGGTCAGATTAACATGCCCTGCATGGAGACACAGTGGCAGCTCTGATACTTTTTAGATCCTAGGTATCTCAACAAAAAGTCATTTAATAGACAAGTGTGTGCATGCAATGGAGATTTAAAAGAAAAATGCAGGAAATCCATTACCAAGCTACTATTAACAAATTGAGAACATTTTGTTGCTAAACAACAAAAAATATTTACAATTATTTGTAATAGATTACCTCTTAGGAAGCTACACTTGATTGTGTATCAGCCAGCTTAATGGTAATCTGGAGATAACCCTCCGAAAATCTGTCTGTAGCACTGGACAACTGTCACGTCAAAAACTTCCTTTGTAACTGGAACACCTCATAACCTTTTTTTTTTAGCTAAGGAGCTTGTTGAGTCATGTTTGTGAGGTGCTGCCAAGTTGCTGACTTGGTCCCATACAGCTGCAGGCACCTTTTCAAAAGCTGCATCTGCTGAGGCTACACAGTTTTACATTCATGTTTTCTGTAGTACTTTGTACAGTATATTCACTTCTGACATACTGAGAGCAAAGACAGAAGACAACCAAACTGTTCATCAGTCAAAAAGCTGAACTGACGATTAACTTCTTAACTGGGGTCAAATGCCTAATTTTCTGAATCTTCTTTCTGAAGCTTCTCCATCACTCTTAACTCAAACTCAAGTTTTCATGAATGGTACTTGTAGTTCTTCCCTGGGAACACCACTGTGTTGCAGTGGGTCTCAGCACCCTCCTCTTCAGGATTTCATTGTGGGAGCTGGACGTGTTGGTGGAGCAGGAAAAAAAAAGCAAAAAAAATCAGCACCAGGGATAAATACTGAATAAATACCTTCAGTTCTTTGTCCTGGTACATAGCTGCTGTAT
>JAWWES010000094.1:12113081-12131899 GCA_035583135.1 Lophotriccus pileatus | reverse complement strand
GTATGAAGTTTAACTGGTGAGTGTAACAGTGCACAAAATATGCCCTGTGAAATTCAGAGTGACTGAATGGCTGAGGCTGGCAGTGACCTCTGGATGTCATCTGCTCCAGCCACCTGCTGAAGCAGGACCACCTAGAGCCAGATGTCCCAGATCATTCCCATACACCTTTTCAGTGTTTCCAAGGATGAAGACTCCATCACCTCCATGGGTAACCTGTGTCAATGCTTGGTCACCCATACAGGGAAGAGGAGTTTACTGATGTTCAGAGGGAACCTCCTGTGTGTGCCCATTGCCCCTAGTCCTGTCACTGGGCTCCGATGGAAAGAGCCTGCCTCTGTCCTCTTTGTACCTTCCCTCCAGGTGTATATACACATTGGTGAGATCCCCCTGAGCCTTCTCTTCTCCAGGATGAGCTGCTCCAGTCCCTTCATCATCTTGGGGGTCATTTCCTGGACTCTCTCCATCATGTCTGTATTGTCCTGAGGAGCCCAGAGCTGGACTGGCACTCCAGATGTGGCCTCACTAGTGCTGGGAGGCAGGATCACCCCCCTGACCTGCTGGCAACACTTCTGGTAATGCAGCCCAGGAAACCATTTTTCTTCTTTGTCACAGGAGCACTTCACTGGCTCAAAGGTCCACCGGGAACTTTCCTGACAAGCTGCTTCCCAGTTGGCAGTCCCCAACCTGTGCTGGTGCCTGGGGATGTTCCTCTCCAGGTGCAGGACTTTGCTCTTCCGCTTACTGAAATGCATGAGGTTCCTGTCAGCCCCTTTCTCCAGCATGTCCAGGTCCCTCTGGATGGCAGCACAACCCTCTGGTGCATCAGGCCCTGCTCCCAGTTTGGCCAGTGCATATCACCCAGGTCCTTACTGAAGATGTGAGACAGGACTGGACCCAGCAACTGACCCCTTAATTTTGTCATTAATTTTTAGCCTATTTTTTTCATTTCATTGCACACGAGGCTGTGCTAATTCCGAACAGGTATTTCTTCGCGTTTCTTTCTGAGACATTGGATGAGATGGGTTGTTCTTGGGCTGAAGCACAGCCGGGGCGCTGTGAACGACGAGAACATTTTGCGTCACCCACCGCACCCTCTGGGAAGGTGTTATATTGATTATTCGGGGTGTCCCCCTACGCCCCGGCCGTTCCCGGCCGCCTTCCCCCCGCCACTCCCGCCGGAAGCGGCGCGCGCGGGCCCGGGCGTGTCGCCTCCTCACAGGCTGGTGCGCTGGACAGACAGCGCCGCCGGCCAATGGAAGCTCGGGACGGGCGCTCGGGGGCGGGCCCCGCGCCGAGAGGGAGGGGCTTCTGTCATGGCCGCCGCCGCCGGCGCCGCGTCCCCGGCCGACAAGGAGAGGTACCGCGGGTCGGGGTGCGCTGGGCACGGTTGTTTGCGGTTGTTTCTTTGCTTAGGTGTTATTCGGGGCGCAGAAATCGCGGGCGGAGGAAGGGGGGTGGTGAAATTCCTGCGGTACAAGGAATTTGGTGGTTGGGGTGGTGGCGTTAGGTGTGTGGTCTGGGGAGTCGGTACCGACACCGGAATTGCCGTGCTGGACCCACGAGAACTAGTCGGCTCATAAAGAACAAACAGGGAGGGAAACACCCCTGGAAAGGAAAAAGGAAAAAAATACCAAGAATTGAGGTGATTTGGGCTGCTTTTAGAGTAGCAAGGAGCATTTCCTGGGAGGCAGGAAACGTTTTTCTGTCGTTCTCCAGCTATATGAACGTCAAACCACTTACTCACTTTTTCTTATATCCTAATGCTCTCATAGGCCCTTATCCAAATAAATACAGGCGTTCTTCCACTTCTTGGTCTCACTTAGCTGGCATTTTAATTGTCTAGTAAGTGTAACTGAGGTTCTGTCAGTCTCATCCCCCGTATGTCCTTGACAGGTTTAAATCCACTGCAAAATCTTGATCAGGGTCCTAAACACGGTATTTCGGTGGCTTTATAAATTGCCCCAAACATGGGTTGATCTGTGTGTGAATAAACAAAAACAAAATAAAACCAACAACAAAACAGACACCCAAAACCAAACAAAAAATCAAAACCAAAGCAAAACACACACACACACCCCACCCACCAAAAAGCACACAGAAAGGCAGAACTATAGCAGAAAAAGAACTCTACTTCTTCCTTCTATCTGGAACTTAGTTAACTATTAGCGTAGTAAAACCCTTTCAGGAAACATTCTTTAATTCTTTTTGGGGAAAGATGTGTGTACCCTGCCAGGTTTTAGGGGTGTGAGAAATAGGTCAAAATGTCCTGTTTCAGCCGCTTCTTTTTTTTTTTTTTTTTTTTTTTTGGTAATAGGTAGTGCTGCCCTTTGTACATACAGTGCCCCAAAAAGTGGTGTCATGCATGGAACATCTCAGCCAAATGGTCCTGCAGTGCCTGTGATAACTCCAAGTGTGATTTTGCAACATTCTATGAATCAGTCTAGAGAAAATAAATGGTTGTTTTCTAAGAACTGCTGTGTTGTAGCCATGAGATTTATTTTTTGGTTTTACTAGGAAAATATTGCATGAATAATGGAGTTGATGTCATTTACTTAAACTCACCGTTTTTGCTTTCTAGATTCATCTGCATTTATCCCGCATATTTGAATAACAAGAAGACAATAGCAGAAGGAAGGAGAATTCCTATAGACAAAGTAATTTTGTGGGTGGCAGGGAAAAGATGTTTTCTTTTGCTATGCAGTATTGTGTAGAGAGCTGGAAAATGTATCTCTGATCTTTCCAATCCCCCGTAGCAAGTAGTTTGGTAACTGGAAATTACACTGTATTTGAAGATAGCCTGGTGCCAGCATGTGAGTCTAGTAGAAGAGCACTGGGTTGAAGTGTCTGCTTTCAATGTGAGCAGCACCTTGGGCAAACAGGTGAATGAGGAGCTTAGTGCACTCAACTTCTGATACAAGTAGTTTGCCAAATTTCAAAGCAATGCAGGAAAGAATAGTTAGCTAATGATTGCTTTTCGGAGACTATGTATGCCTATACTCTGTGTCCTGTCCTCTCTGCTGCTTTCCCAGTTAGAACTTGAAATGCATGTGGCACATAAACTTGGTAGTTATTGTTGTTTTTGATCTCTCCTGAAATAGTTTTTCATCATTTCACTTCTTTATAATAATTTTGACAAGCAATGCTGGGAATATAAAGGGCTTTTTTCACTGCTTAGGGTTGTGGGGGTTTTTTTATAATAGTTAAAAATAAAATCTTTCTTGACCATGCAAGTTATCAATCAAAGATCTAGAAATTTTCTGTTCTTTCCTCCTTCAGTCTTTACTATGACTTTGCTGTTGCTGATTCACTGGTTTTGGTGTTTTTACAGATCCAGCAACTGTTAATTAATTTAAATTACTGTTCCTAAGCAATTCTTTCGCTTTCTTCCCTATCCTAATTAATCCTGTTTCATCTGTTTTCTATTTCCCAATGTCTTTCTCTCTCTTTTTTTTTTTAATATTTTCTAGACCATAGAAGCACTGACAGATGACTTCTAGAGTAGATGTGTCAGTATTTGAAGTACCTTCTCTGTCCTCATCTGCTGTTTCTAGTTACAGAGTATAGGCTGAGAAACTAATAGCTATTGTTACATAGGCGGATCATTGTTGAAAACTTATTAATTGTTACACATTGTTTCAACAGGCTGTTGAAAATCCCACATCTACAGAAATCCAAGATGTATGTGCAGCAGTTGGATTCAATGTGTTATTAGAGGTAATTTTTTAAAAAAGCCCCCCCCCAAAAAACACAAAAAAACCCTAAAACAAACAAACATGGGATATATCTCTGTTATTTCGTTATATATTTCCTTACAGAGAGGATAACTTGCACCTGAGAAGTTTTGTTACTAGCTTTGCTTGCTTTGAATGATAATTGACCATAATCATGAAGTAAATGTTGGAAAACTGATGCAAGTTAGAAATATCTCAGATTTCTTAGATAATGTCACTTTTAAGCTTATGGAAAGATTAGTTCTGTTTTACTGTCTTCCTGAAAAGACTATACTGGGTGCTTGAAAGTGTGTCAGAATAAAAACTAATTTTGCAAGCTGCAACTCTGCAAATTAAGCTTTTAAAAAGCCATGTTTTTAATGAAAAGTGGTTTGCAATGACTGTGTTGTACAGGAATAGGATTCTGATGCATGGAGTCTTCATAGCTCTTTGGAGCTACATTTTAGCCAGAGAATGTTAGTTTTTTATTACAATGCATGCAAATAGTCTGTTCTTAGGGAATGAGTCTGGATTTCTAGAGAGGTAACTTCACAGGTTGTTTCCTGAAGTAATTACTCATTTAAAACAGTGTTGAATTTTTCTAAGAAGAATTGAGCTCCTCGTCTAGGAGTGTTACTAGTATCCAAAACCAGTACAAACCCACTTTGCTTTTCAGAAGCAGTTGAACAGGGCACTGTGAAACAACCAGTACCACTGAGACCTGTGATGCTTGATCAAGAATGAAGGCTATTACTGTCCAAGAGCAGTGACTGTGACCTGTGACTTGCTCTTTCTAGGTTTCCCAAGGGGTTTGTGGCTGGGGAGATGAAACAAAAACCTGTGTCCCTGCGGTCCAGACCTCTGGGGAAGTAGAGCAGTCCCTGTAGCAGTTTATTCAGAATTGCTCAGCACCAATGCCTGGTTGCAGCAGTGCCTCTGAAACAGTTCCATTTTCCACTGCTCATTACAATAAGCTTCTCCTTTTGCATGACAGAAAAATAAGATGTATCCTAGAGAGTGGAACAGAGACGTGCAGTACAGAGGTAGAGTACGAATCCAGCTCAAACAAGATGATGGCAACCCATGTTTACCTCAGTTTCCAACACGTGAGTAGAGTACCTGGGTTTAGGCACTTCTTCTGTTAATAAACCAGAAAGACTTTGTTTATTTTATGTTACCAGTTTGTTTAATTAGTTTTAACTATTATATATTCTAGAGCTCTACATTAAATCTCTTTGCCTGTGTAAATCAGCTAAATCAAGTGTATTGTGAGTATTAAGGAGAGTTTGTAAAATGTTGTTGTCCTTGATCCTGCAGTTTCTGCAGCAGTGTCATAGCAGGGGACTGTGGAGAATGCTGTGTGATTGCTATGTGGAACAAAATATCTATTCAGTTTTGGCTGACTGTTATGTTAACATGTAAAACTGAGTATTTGGTGTTTAAATGGCTAAATTCCACCTTTTTTCTGAGGTTGCACATACCTGCTAGGCATCAGTGTAGATGCCAAATTGATAAAATACAGTATTGAGTTCAGTTCAGATTTCATAAATTAATAATGAAGCAGCTGCCCTTAACTAATTAATAGAAATAGTTCATCTTGAATGAGAAATAATGCAGTATTTTGCATTTTTCCTGAAAATTAATCGATATGGAGAGGGAAGCAGTATGTGTCTTAAGGAAAGAGCAAGACTACTACTGAACCTAGAGTAGCAGAAGAGTGCTGGTAGTCCAGAGGAGATGATTTAAAAACCATATTCCTTCTGGAAGGCAGCAGTGCCTTTCTAAAAAGCCTTGCAGCTTTTGCCTGATCATTCTGTCCCAAGTATTCTGGGCCAGTAAGAGGTGAAGCAAAAGAGTAGCAGGAAGGTTTTAGATACAATGAAGATTGTCAAGTTATGTGTCAGTTCCAGTCTGTGGGGATATTTCTCAGTTCTGCACTTTCTTTTCCCTCTCCAAGAATTTTTCACAAGCTGCTTGGTACCCAGGGGAAGGAAGCAGAACTCCTGGGCTTTATACCCTGTTTAAGTGAAATCTGAAGTAAGGCTGAAGTTTCCAATTTTGAAAATGCTGCTGTTCTTAACTTGCAAGGTGTACATTGATCTCTCCCCATAATTTTAGGTAAGTCGGTGATGCTGTATGCTGCAGAAACCATTCCCAAACTGAAAACAAGAACTCAGAAGATGGGAGGTAGTGATCAAAGCCTTCAGCAAGGAGAGGGAGGCAAGAAAGGTAAAGGGAAGAAAAAGAAGTGAGCTGACACCTGGAATCACTGTAACATCGCATAACTGCATCTAAAACAAATACAGATGGACATGTTGCTGCAGCTTTGAAGCGACAGATACAAGCAAGAAATAAAAAGGGGAAGTTGAATAGAACTGCCTGCTTTATCAGAACTGGAATGCATTTAGCTGCCTTGGATCTGTGTAACAATAAATCTGTTTTCACACACAACCTGCAAGTCCGGAGCTAAACATCCACTTTTAAAAGTGGAAGAACATAATCAAGTGGGGTGGGTAGGAGAATTATTCCTTCCAGAAGAAGTATGCAGCTTTTGAAAAATAAATAAATATTCTTATGCAGACGAGATACCTGAAAACTGGTTGCCATAGTAAACCATTTATTTATGCTAGTGAAGCAGTTGTCTTAATTCTGTACTATTCCATATTAGGAAGAAATTCTTCACTAAGAGCATTGTGAGGCACAGGTTGCCCATACACCTTGTGGATGCCACATCCCTCGAAGTGTTCAAGGCCAGGCTGGATGAGGTTTAACCCCAGCTGGGAACTAAGTACCACGCAGCTCCCCCCTCACTCCCTACCCCTAGTGGGATGGAGAGGAGGATAATCAGGAAAGAAAAAATTTAGGGGTGTAGGTAAGAACAGTTTAATAATTTAAACAAAGCAAAATATAATAATTAAAATAAAATACAATAATAAAAATTATTATTAAAACAATTTTTTTAAGGGTGAGAAAAAAAACTCCAAAAAACCAGTGATGCACAATACAATCACTCACCACCTGCTGACTGATGCCCAGCCCATCCCCCAGCAGTAATTAGTCTCTCCAGTGGTATGGATGATCGTTGATCAGTTTGGGTCACCTGTCCTGGCTTCTTGCCACACCTCCTCACTGGCAGAGAACGAGGCACTGAAAGGTCCTTGACTTAAGGGAAGCACTGCTCAGGAACAATCAGTGTGTTACCAGTATTATCCTCACTCTGAATCCAAAACACAGCACTGTACTAGCTGCCAGGGAGAAAATTCAGTGTGTCACAGCTGAAATCAGGACAGTAGGCAGCTCATATTCCATATGTCCAGGTCCCACACTTCCCAATGCCCCATCACTTACCTCCCTTTGGATTTATATACATCAACAGATAATATTCCCGTAGTCTGTGGACCATCCCTATAAAAGTCCATTGATTTCATTTAGTGTTTGACCTTGGGCTTCAGTTGTCAGAACTGTGTTTCAGCCAGGAAAGGTGGTGTGTGGTGTTGGGACTACGTCAAAGTCCATTCTCCATCAGTGTGGTGATGGGAAGTGGTGCTGACCAAAAGATGAGTCAGGTTCAGATCCCCAAATTCAGCCTGTCATAGACAGGCACCGTGAGGTGCCCAGTGTGGTGATGGGCATGTAGCCACCATAGAAGGGGTAATTCACAGTTACACAGTAATTAACATCATACAGTTTAATTCATTAGCTTTGAGACACACACTGGACTTTTCCATCCTCCTGTATAACCCACCAAGTGCACCCAAATGTAGGTTGGGCAGGGCAGGCCTGACTGGCAGATCCCTGAGTGTTGAATAACCAGGTGGCCTGTGCTAAATGTGCATCCCAATCTGTGAAGGTCCCACCATTCATTGCTCTCAGTGTGGTCTTGAACCATCCACTGCAATCTTCAACCTTTCCAGAGGCTGGTGCATGATAGGGAATGTGATATTCCTGCTCACTGCCATGCTCTTTGGCCCAAGTGTCTGGGGTTGTTTTGGAAATGAGCCCCATTGTCTGACTCAATTCTTTCTGGGGCATTGTGTCTCCATAAGGCTTGTGTTCCAAGGCCCAGGATAGTGTCCTGAGCGGTGTCCTGGAGCACAGAGGCCATTTCCAGCCACTGTTTCCAGTGGTTGCTCCCACCACTTTGAGCACGTGGCACTTGGTGGATTTGGGAGAGTGTGATGTGAGCACACTGCCCAGCCTCCCCATATTGACATTTCAGGCATCACCCACCATACCGGAGAGGCTTTAACCACTTGGCTTAATCACGCCACATGTTTCACATTCATAGATAGATCACCTGTGCAATAGTGTCCAAGGTCAAGTTTACCCCTCCTAAGCCCACCCAACTGTTACATCTATGTGTGAGTAGCATATGTTCCTTAGGGGATTAAAAACAAGCAGGTCAAGATAGTAAGTCACGTTATTCTGCAGGTCTACCCCCTTACTCAGCACCCTTCTCATCTCAGTTTCACCCCTCATTTCCTGCCCTGGGAACAGGGCAGATACTTACAGGCCATTCTGGAACTGAAAGTGCAGACAAGGTTTCTGTAAAAATGCAGAAATACTGCACCTTTTGGTCTCAATGCTATGAATTAAAAGAAAAAAAAATGTTTGAGGGAAAAAACAGTTGATAATGGACATCTTTTTATTTCACCTGCCTTGCTTTGGCAGGTTTCTGTGAGGATTTGATTGTGCTGCCTCATTACTAAAAAGGCGCTGTGCCCCGTGGTTTCCTGTGGGTGGCAGTATTAACAAAGATATGCATGAGTGGGATTTACTCTCCATCAAGACAGGAGGAATATGGATTTTGAACTAGTGTCCCTTCAGAAGATACTAGTCCAGTTATTTAAAAGTATACACTTGTTATTTCCCTTTTACCTAGACAAAGATTAAACATTTGAAATGGATATAAGCTCAGAATCCTTATAACAGTCCTTATAACAATTTCTGTGTCAAGAATGGATGGGAACCTTGACACTGAGCATTAGGGAAGTCTGAAATACATGCAGTAAATGAAGAAATGGTTTAAAATGAGAATTCAACTCTGCTGTGAGATAGATAGTTTGTTCTTTCAGATGTATAGCACGTAACTGCTGTAGCAGAAGCACAATCATAATTATTCCGTTCTTAATGCAAAGAGAGGAAGCTTTGAAAGGTTATTTGGAAATGTGTTTTGACTTGGTAAGTGACAGTGACGTGTGATCTCATGTAGTTCTCAACCTTCAGCCATGATGTAAATGTCTCAGAAGACCAACTCTGCAGAAAACAGCTGTTCTTAAAAACTTGCCTGTGTGTACATCTAGTTCCCTGTGGGTGCTTAACAAAGACTTTTAGCCAGAACTCTCTTTTGGGGCAGCATGTGGGATATTTGTATGTGCTGTACTTGAGAGTAGGAGAGATATTGTTGCTCCCTTGTTTCCTTCTCTGTAGCTGCAGCTGTAGCTGTAGCTGTAGCAACAGATGTAGTGGAATGGAATAGAATACACTATTTCAGTTGGAAGGGACCTAAAACAATCATCCAGTTCAACTGCCTGATCACTTCAGGGCTGACCAAGAGTTAAAGCACCATATTAAGGGCATTGTCCAAATGCCTCGTACTACTGACAGCTTTGGGACATCAATCACTTCTCTAGGAAGCCTGTCCCAGGGTTCAACCACCCTCTTGGTATAGAAGTGCTCTCCAGTGCGAAGTCTCAAACTCTGCCGACACAGCTTTGAACTATTCCCACATGTTCTGTCCCTGGATACCAGTTATTTAGATTCTTCCTGTTACAGACTGGCCTTTATGGGGTTATTTCACCTCTTAGGATAAAATAGACTTGCTTTTCAAACAGGTTCTTTTCCTAAGGGAAAACCCCCAAAACTTAATTCAAGTACTCTCTTCATCTAATTTTTTATAACTTTTGAGCCTGTCAAGTCATTTGATTGGCATGATGAAAACAGTAAAGGTTTCAAAGACAGTTCCCGTAAGTCATGAAGCTAAGTGGTCAAATTAGGAGGTAAAACTATGTTGTTGCATAAACCAGTGAGAAACTCTTGATGTACCAGCTGGGAGAAGGAAAGACAAGAATTTCTGTTTAATATGTTAGGTATTCAGTCAGCACAGGTGCAGCTACATGTTAGGTATAGGTTAGCTCTGGCAAAACAGCAACCAAATGAGCTGCCCTTTGCTGAAGGTCCTGAAAGGATGGGAGAACTGAACATAATATAGAGGCTGTGAAAGGGAGAAGGGAGGAATCTGACAGTCTGTGGTGGTGTTGGATCTGGGGGAGAGCAGGGGACATTCCTGGTAGGATCTGAGTAGCCTGCACTGGGAGTACTTTTTCCTATGAAACAGCATCTGTACCTCTTTCTGTATCAAGGGTTAGGGTTTCTTTTAGATGCAGTTTTTTGTTTGTTTTTCAGACATGTCTGATTGAAGTCTTTAAAGAATTCTTCTGCTGCAAAGATGCAGTAATGCAAAATATAACACTGTGTGGAATTCCATAGCCTCGGCAAAGGCATCAACTACATGCCATTCCAAAATATGCTGTATTCAAAGATGTTCATCTTCAATTATGTTTCCTTGACCAGATCATGAGTTCATGTGGTCATCTGAGGATATTTTGCTCCAGAATCCCTTAAGAGTTTATGTACCAGCAGGAAACCTAATTTGCGGAAAGTTGCACCACCATGGACTCTCCCTTGGTGGTCCTACGTTGTCATCCTCAAGTACTGTTTCATTCCATCACGCTGGAATGTACAAATTCTCTAGAATACAAGACTGATGTTCATGATATTTGCCAGATTTGCAATTTACAGAAAATACTGTCAGTCTTTCATGACCTACAAAGATTTGTGGTTTTGTTTTCTTGCAACTCTATTCTTCCTTCTTTGCATAAGAGGAATTGGTTGAATTTGAAATGGGAGTGGGAGGTGACTAGAGGAATTAGTCATAATATTTTTAGTTGATTCTCAGACTATTTGAAGAGTTGGTAAGACTGGAAAATTAGGAAAAGTTGTGAGGGTTTGACCTGACAAGTATCAGACCACTTACAGGAATTTCTATGCTTTGTTAAGTATCCTGCTTTGGTTTGAAGAACTTTCATTTTATTATCACTAGTGGTGATGTTATCCTTGTGGGGGTCTTTTCTGTTTTTCTGACCTTATTTTGTTTCTGCTGAGCTTGGAAAAGCAGAAGAAATGTCCTGTTACAGTGGTAACAGAAAGAACTCTAAGTGTAACAACACCACTGCCCACTGCCATGAATAGCTGTGCAGCATTGTTTGTTTAGGTCATTTATAGAACACTAGAAAACCAAGGGGTGAGGGAAAAACATCAAAATCCAGGTATTTTACAATTTTTCCTCTCTACGTTTCTAAAGAACTAAACTTGGATGATTCCTCAGGTAAGCCAGGCTAAGGAGCCTAGAAAGAGGCAGCTGCACAGACAGATGTTCACGGTGTTCACTGTTGGGAAGAGATCTGCATTCCAAACTCTTTTGATAAGGCCTGATGTTCTCAAACTGCTGCCTAAGGTTGCCATGAAGCAGAATTACTTCCTTTGGGTTTTTAGAGAGGTTTCTACTAGTTCCACAGTAATGAAGTTTGGGGGCGGCTGGGGAAGTGAATCCCCTGTAAAGACCTTCTGCCTTCCTAAAGTAATCAGGTTTTCTCTGTTGAGGTATAAGGCTCTTAAGAAATACTGAGGCATCATACCAGTCCCATAAGAATCTCTTTATTTGTGTCCATTTTTATTTAGCACATTACAACTTCAGCACAGACATGGAGTAGATCTGTGTACCAACATTTGCACATAAATGTTGTGAAGACACAAAGAAAAGCACTGATCTGCGGGGCCAGCCCAGTGGATTGCAGGAGTTGCAGGAAAGGATAACTTGCTCCAGAAATTCAGTCATTTCTACTTGCATCAAGGCAAAAAAAGCAAGATCAATTTCTGTTAACAACAGATTGTGTTTCTAATTCAAGTAGGAATCTGACAAAAGAGCACTAAATATACACGCTGGTAATATCAAGTTGTAAAGACAAGAAGTTGATTTAAAATCAGTTAAGTTCTGAGAGAGATGCAAAGGCCGGTTTTAGCTCTACCTAACACTTATCTAGAATGTTTTATCCCCATCAATAACAGTGGAAGAACTGTTGAACAGTATAAGAAACAAAAAGTAAGTCCTGTCTCTACTACAGACGTCATTAGGCTTGTAAAGTCTAAAATATATCATAGCTTTTAGATCACTAAGTTATGTAGTGCTTTGCACCAAAATCAAATAGACTATTAAGTATCTTAGTTTCTTTTTATCTATTTACTTCTTATTTCAAGAGGTGAAACTAAATTACAGTGGCCACTTGACAGCTAATCATGTTTAAAACACAGGAATAGGATTTAGTAAGGCTTACAGAAAAGTTCAGTGGGTTTATAACAGAGGAAGATAAGACAAAAAATTAAACAAGTTAAATGGTGACTCACTTCAGATTTTTTACGTCTACATGTACAACTTTGCTGTAAACTTTATCCTCTTCAGCATATCCCCTCTAACAAAAGGTTGTCTTGGAATGATTAGCTGTGATATTTTACATTTTTTCCTTCAAATGACAAACCGCATGATGTTCTACAGACCAGCAGGTCTCATGGTTCCCTATTCAACTTGGAAGCCTAAGGGCTGTTTTCCAGCTTAAAATGCTTCTTTTAGACCACTTTTACATCCCTTCTTATAAAGTACATCTTTCAAAGTTAAAACTGACCTGCTGAGTTGCATTGTTTGCTTCACTATTTTGCGGTTCTGGTTACACCAACTTGTTGCAGAAAGCCAAAAGTCTTCAGAAGTTTATTTTAAGATTGAATCTTTTGAATTCAAGGTCATGGACTGTAAATCACTTTTTCTCATACTAAAAGTTTAAGCTTCCCTTCTGCATATTCTGTGAGTTAAGAATTACCATACAAATACCGTAGGCTTTAAAGAAACATTAGGATGGACATGAGAACAGGGAGATTTCAGTAATTCATGCTGAATTTGCTGAAGAAAACCTGCACTGTGAAAGAGTAAATGCACGATGAAAATCTAAAAAGAAATACATATATATATATATATATTCTTTTACACTGATTGTGAAAAATCCCCTGATTCTTTTAACAACTTTGGTTGCACTGTTACTGACTGGCCAGGAATATGTCAAGTAGCAATAAGAGCATCTGTATTCAGGCAGTTTCAGTGCTCATGAGAAGTTGTTCTTAGTACAGTCATAAGCAGAAAAAGCTCAGGGGGTTGTAGTCCATCCCATTAATAATGTATTTCTGAGGACTGACACCTAAGGCAGTTGACATTTTAATGGAAATTCAGGAAAAACTATTTTTAATGGTATCACTCCTTGGCAAAAGGTGGTTTGTGTTTTTTGAGTGTGATCTGAAAAGGAGCTCTATTAATAATTTTAGAGGACAACTTTATTTCACAAGAATAGGCAAGGAGTTGTACTTTAGTCATCTTGAGCTAAACTTTGCAACTTAATGCATCCATTCTAGCAAATTACTTCACACTAATATAAGCTTGATCACTTCAATGAAGTTATTCTTTCCTGTATGTAGTATTTATCCGTTGAAGAATACACACAACTGTGCCAAATACTGTGTTACAACAAAACATGCAGCGGTGAACAGTCTCTATAATCAGGGTCTAGAACATGTAATTTCATAATTTACAGCTTTACTGGTGGGAAATACATCCATTATGCCACCTCTAACAATAATTCCCTGTATATTTGAGAAGATCCATTCAGATTAGTATTTTCCTTATAAAACAGCTTTGTGCTACCAGATGGACCACAAAGTATTAAGAGTAATTTCATAGACAAAGAGACAACTAAAGTGCAGAGCCTGAGGGATATATACTTTTTATTTACGTTACTGCAGAAAGAGATTACTGAAAGATTTCTTCTGCATAAAGATGAATAAAATATTTTCATTAAGCCTCAGATGCTGCCCACTGCATTGCTTTTAAATAAAAATGCATACTCTCTATTAGACACAGCAAAGTAGTAAGTAAACTTACGACACATTCCTTTAATATACCAAAATGTTTCCAAGGCAATATTATTAAACTTATACCACAGTTCCCAGTAACATCAAGCTTCACAAAGGAGGCAGTACGGAAACTTTATCCCATTTAAGTGCTCTTCTTTTCTTCACCCAGTAAGTTCACTGTTGCTTTCTTGGCTGTAGGAAAATAAAAGCAATTTTAATCACAGGCCTACAGACAAAGTGGACTACCCAGTGTTCTCAAGCTGCATTAATAAAAGTTTTTCTTTTAGGTCACAAAATATGGGCACTGAAGGAGACACAACAAAAAAGAAAATCACAGCTTTTGTATACACATGCACACAGATATAGTGATGAAAATGATCAGAAAAAGATTTTTAAAAATAAAACATAATCAAGGAGCAGCACAATAAACATCACAGACTGACTTATAACTATGGTACTGATAAGATAGAGCTGCTTGTAGTGTTGAAGACGTACAGCAAGAAATATAATGACAAAACAGGGTTGCAATAAAGTTAGTGTGTCTGTGTACATGCATATGCATCCACATGATTTCTTGAAAAAAAAACAGCAAAAGCCTGTATGTAGAAATCTTTATATTAAAAAAAAAAAAAGGAAAAAGAAAGATTAAGTGATGAAATGAGGACAGGAAAATCCCGTGTGCAATGTGGAAGAACATTAATTAAGACACATGCCTAACAATGACGATTCAGGAAGAGTCATGCAGTAAAATTTCCAAGCAAGGCTGGGAAAGGCAGATCATTTAAATAGAAAGGGAAACTGCTTAAGTTCAAGGGATGAAATGAGACTGCATGCACTGTTTGGTGGAAAGGAGACTTTAGATGCTTTGAAATAGTATATAAATAGAATTCCTTTCAAATGAAATTGAAATAAACCTTTCTTTTAGCTTCTAATGCATTTCCTTTTCTTATTATTATTAATACTAATATTATTAAATGATCATCAGGTATTTTAGAGTACAAGGGTTCACTATAGAATGCAAGGAAATAAAAGAAAAAATTTAACAACCTACAGGCTGTGATAATAATTATTCTAACCAAATAAAATCAAAGCAATTTCTTTAAGAGTGGGCTCAGTACCCTTTGATCTCCAGAGGAAGGAAAAGTACAAAAACATATAGATGAGAAAGCTTAATTTCCTCTTCTGATGTTTATTGGAGTTAATTGCTTTACTATACAGTTGGCAGCCCTTCTATACTACCAGGCATTTGAGGCAGTATTTTAGGACATATCTGGGACATTTTAGGACATACACTAAAACAATAACCACATTTATGAAAGGTGTCTTGTGAGGATGTTTGGAGCTACCTCTAGAGAAAATATTTATAATGGCGTGTATGGTGGGAAGACACACAAACCTTACCATTTTTTCCACTCGTTCTAGCATAATAATGCTGCAATTCTAGCCAGCAAGATCCACTGCAATTCTCATTTCCTGGCACCTTCACCCAAGTTTACTTTCTCCATTATAACTTACATAGTCATCTTACAATTTTTTCCCCTCTAAGAAATGACTATTACCTGTAAATAATAGAATTCCCAAGTAAATTACCCCTACTTGATGTGACTACTGAATGGTCTGCTCACCCTCCTTAGTGATGGTGTCTGCAGTCTCTGCAGCCTTGTCTTTCAGGTCTTTAACAACACTGTCCAGTCGAGCTTCGTGCTTCAGGAAGAAAGGCCGGATAATCCGATGGTAGAGGAATTCTGCTCCATTGGAAGGACTTGGAGCCATGCACCACAGCAAGAAGCCACACTGCAAGAGCAAGAACAACTGCCTAAGTGGCAGAAATGAGTAGAAGACAAGGTGTCTCCCTGACTACCACAGAATTGGGCACATTCAGAACAGTGCACCATCCCCTTCTTTCTGCACCATTCAGTAAGTGTGCACACCAGTATAATCACAGACAGGTAACCTTTACACTGGAATAATTGCATGGACAGTGACAGAATAAAGGAGGAGGGCTGTAGGCAAGTAAATCTAATCTGGTATCAGTTGTATCAAGACTGTATGCACTTTTTTTTTTTCTTTTTTTAAGATAGAACTATAAAATCTGAACATTTCTAAAACATGTAGCACAGGCCTGACTGAAGGTCTTGGTCCCTAAATCACTTAAATTTGACAAAACACATCCACAAAGGCAAAAAGTGACGGCATATGAATTTTCAAAAGCTTCTATTATTTGGAACTTAATAGAACAAGAAGAATATATGGTACTGACTTACATTATCTTTCATTAAGAGCTGAAAAATATACTGATTTTATTTCCTGTTAAAGAATATCTAGTCAATTGCTCATAGTTATTCTACTTCTCCCAATACACAAAAACGTTAGTTCTCCGTTGTTGTAGAAAAAACCCTCATATGCGAGTCCAGCTTCCTGTGAAACTAAAAGAAATTGAAATTTCCCATTTCTTGTCTAAGAACAAAATTAGTAATTGGATTTTACAGCTTTGTCCCAATCTAGTCAAGAAAAAAAATCAATTACAGACTTGTTCTCAAATACCTATTATTTTTGAAATGTACATCTGATTTGAAACAGATGCATGTATAGATTTTCTAGAGGACACAAAACAAAGTTACAAATCTCTGTCTTTTCAAACGTTGAGAATGTCAGATTGCTAACTTAAATTTATTTTCCCCTTGTCTCTCATGAAACTGAACTAATACAGGCTATTAAAAATAGAGAGGCTTGTATGAAGGCCCAGAAAGTTCAGAGTGATACAACTGTTAACTGGAAAAAAGATCCACAAAATATGTTCTTGGGTTTTGATAGTCTTCTGTCTGTAGAATCTTGGAGCTGGTCATAGCCACGCTTGCTGTATTTCTCAGCAGCAGCTCTAGCGTCAAACCCAGCTGTATTTCATTTTGTGCTGCCAGGGCAAAAACAGCTGCTAGGAGCAGATCCAAGTGGGTTAGACTGAGCTCAAGTGATTGCCCAAGGAAGTCACTTTATTGCCTGAATTCCATTCCCTCCTCTGGCTGGTCTGGAGGGATTGCAAAGAACGTATTTTGTGGGTTTTTTTCCAGTCAAGAGTTGTATTGCTCTGAGCTGAGTGCCTCATAGCAGAGGTTTGCACAATGCACCCAGCATGATGTGTTTGCTACTAATTTTGTTCAGAAATAGCATTCTAGTATTTTGAGATAACGCTGTTGGTTGATCAAGGAGTCTCTCTTCTCCCCACCACTAAGAATATCCCTAGGATGAAAAACTGCTGCTTTTACTGGCTACTGTGCTTTAATACCTGAATACCACAGAAATGTTTAAACTATTAACAGAAGTATTTAAAAACAAATCACATACACATGAAATCATTAATTGCATGCATGTCCTCTGCTTCAGAGGAAAAAAGAGGAAAAAAAAACCCAAACAACAACAAACCAGATGAAAAAAGGGTGGGTAATTAAAAAAAAAAAAAAAAAAAGCCCACAAAATCCAAGAAATCTCCAAATCATTTTTAAGTGGAGAACAAAATGTGTAAGGAAGGTGTTTAGATGTAATGACCAACCAAAACTCAGTTTGGAGTGGAAGCCACAAGCTGTATCAAATAAATGCAAATATTCAAATTTAGCACATTTTGAAAATGAAAGCAAGCTCGAAATTTTCATGAATGATGTATCTGGGTTTCTACTTCATGGAAGAGACATGGAGACATAATGAGCTGCACTACAAGAGCTCATGGGTGGACTGAAATGTGAAAACACCCTGCTTCCTCCTTTTCCCCACATGGAGCAAGTTCCATCCTTTCACCCAGTCAGCAATGCTTTCTGATTCTCAGCCAACACCTGGCTGCTTTTGTATAACAAAAGCAAATCTCTCCTGCTAACCACTACTGAGAGTAAGTACTTGTCTTCTATTGTGCCTTCTGCACACAGAAAGCTGTGTAATTACATAATTGCTTCCTTGTGTTTGCTTTTGCAGAACTGAGTAAAAGCACCTTTCTCTTAATTCAACAGTGTATGTAAATGTGGCACTTCTGATACAGTTTTATCAGAGTCATCTGTGGTCTTTATTTGCTAGGTCAACCTGAATTTCAATTGCATGCTCTTCAGAAAGAGAGCTGTGGTGGCAGGAAGAAATCATTGCCACATCTTTTACCACCATGAAGTTAGAAAAGAAGTTCTGAAAATGCATTCCATGAGTTCAGATTTGTGAGTATACACCACTGCAGACAATAGGTTAAAGTCATAATCCTCCTGAACTCTGAGGTGAAGTTGAGGATGTGAAATAAGCATGTAAGTAGTTAAGAACAGATTCTTCCAGTGCCATAAGCAATCCTTCTGGATCCTATTCAGATCAGAACCTGTAGTTTGATCATACTTGGCTTGGTCTTAAAATATTAAACCAGTAAAACTTTCACATGTTACCCACACTAAACTTCAACATTAACAGATTCTTCCTTAAAAACTCTTCCATTTTAAGCTCTATCGTTCTGCAAACATATTTTCTTTTTTTATTAAGGGAAAAAATAAAGGCGGGGGAGAACAGAGAATTAACTTTGTGAGGCAGACCAGAATACTATTTGAAGAAGTAGTATAAATATACACTTCTTCTTAGGGAGCTAAGGAAATAAGTTCCAAATGATTGTCACAGTTGAGGTCTGTTAAAGATTCAAGTAGAGCAATGCAGAGGTGTAACCAAGCTGATCAAGTCAATTTCTGCCTATATAATACAACATTTCCTGGAAAAAGCTTTAGGCATCATCAGGTCTTACCATTAAAATTTTAAATGATCCCACTAAAATAGCAGGCAAGCAAATCCTTTCATGAATTCAATTGAAGTAAAACAGGCAAACAAAACAAAAGAGAAGGAAGAGAACAGCCTACTGAACCAGGAAATAGGTAACAGTTCTTTAAGCTAAACAGTGGACTTTCCAGCAAGCTAGAATGTCTTCTACCCAACAGCATACATACAACATCTCATACATACAACAGCTATCTCTCAGAATAATTTAACACGCTAAAGTTGATTGACACTTTAGTTCACAAACAAAGCTTGGAGCACATTAACCAAATTATTGTTGGTAGTCAAACCACACTAACAAATGCACATTAGCAA
>JAWWES010000094.1:12061705-12094716 GCA_035583135.1 Lophotriccus pileatus | reverse complement strand
AAAGGAACAAATTTTTTTCAACTTAACTTTAAAAGCACAAAACAAACCATGACAATGCTCTACCTGGCCATCCTACCATCCTAATTGCCCTTGGAGCTTGACAAGAGGTATTGCCAACCTCACTTTCAATATATCAGTGTGTGCAAGTTCCCTGAAGGGACCTAAGTGTAGATTTATCTTTGGGGAAATATAACCTGAATGTGTCAGCTTTAACTCAACTTGCTTTGTGTGAGCTAATGGGTGAAAGGAGCGTATGTTAGTTTAGCAAAGAAATTAGAAAGTGTTACAACAAGGTTATAAGTGACAACAAAAAAATGAAACCCCAATGATTCACCATTCCAAATCCTACTAATGAACACATTTCTTTTATATATATTCATGTAGTCTTTCAGCAATGTGTCTAAAATGGAGCAAGCAGAAATGTTCAAATGTGTCTCTTCTCACTGTCCTGTGCTGGGGGTTTGCAGCACTATTTACAAACTTTCACTATGTTCTTCAGTTAATACATTTCTGTTATATTAAGCAGCTTATTATCCAAGACTGTTTCACAACTTAGGTAACATTTCACACATTTAGTTCTTCATTGTAGCAGGCTGGGTATTTTCCAGACACCAGGCATGGGACAAAAGTACCACAGATAACATGAGATGTCAAAGTGCATTTTCTAAACCACTTTCTTTTCTCCTTTATTAGTTGTAGGAGCTCTGGGTACCAAATCCACATGGGATCATGTAACTGTTACACAGATTCCTATGTCTACCCTTTCTGATAAAAACTGGACTCTCTGGATCCCTGAGCAATGGGATTTATCAATTTGCACTCGGATCCTTCCCTCTGTCCTTCTATCTAGCCATATTAGTAGTTCTGCTAATGGTAGACTTATTTTCCTCTGCCAAAGTACTTCTTTAAGTCAACACTGAGGTGATCCACACATCATCTCCAATATCACAGCAATAAAGGTGGTGTACCAAAAGTCACTGTCAAATACCATGGAGTGACTTAGGAGAGGAGAGCACCAATAGATGTAAATGTGATGTTTTTACTAAGATTGGACTTTGAAGTCTTCTTACAGTATTGCTCCTTCTGTACCTGGTTGAATGTCCTCACCTTGTACTTCTGGAGCTCTTGTCCTTTGTTATAGCTTTGAAAAGGAGGCAAAGGATACGTTTCTCACTTTCTGTACCCAACAGTTAGTAAATGTGTTGTGAATATACATACTTTCTGTGTCTTCAGTGTAACACTGGGGTGGTATCTTTATGTGCTGGTTTTGGCTGGGTTAGAGTTAATTTTCTTTAGCTATCATGGAGCTATGTTTTAGATTTGTTCTGAAAACAGTGTTGATAATATTCCACACCCTGGAATGCTCATGATCAGCATATAAAGTCTGTGGTGAGAAGAAGGAAGGGGGGGGGACATTCAGAATGATACAATTAGTGTTCCCAAGTCACTGTTACACATGATGGAGCCCTGCTTTCCTCGGAGTGGCTGAACACCTGCCTGGCCACAGGAAGCAGTGAATTAATTCCTTGGTTCGCTTTCCTGTGTGTACAGCTTCCCTACGGTTTAATAGGCACTAGTAATAACATGGTAGACAATTTAATCTTTATCTCAACCCACGAGTTTTCTCACTTCCCTGATTCTCTTCCCGAGCCCGCTGAGGGGAGCGTCCCTCAGAGGGAGCTCAGGCACTTGGGCAACGAAGGGGTGGGGAAAGCACAGGAGGAGGGACGCACTAAATACTTGCTTTTAATTGGAAACGGTGCAGTGGCAGCAGCAGCCGCCGCAGAGAGAGCAGCGATACCCTCTGCCGGCAGGGAGGCTCCTCCAGGAATGCCACCCGGAGCCTGTCTTGTTTCACAGCATCAGAGGATCGTGAGAGTTGGAAGGTACCTCTGGGAATCACCCACTCGAACCCCCTGCCAAGGCAGGATCACCTGGAGCAGGTCACACAGGGATGTGTCCAGGTGGGTTTGGAGACCCAGACAGGGGGACTCCATGCCCTCTCTGGGCAGCCGGTTCCATGCTCTGCTACCTTCAATGAAAAGAAGTTCTCCCTCATGTTGAGGTGGAATTCTTGTGGTTTAGCTTACGGCCTTTGCTCCTCATCCTGTCTCTGGGCACCAATGAAGAGAGCCTGGCAGTATCCTTTGACATTCGCCTTTCAGATATTTATGTGCATTAATGAGATCCCCTCTCAGTCTTCCCCCCTCCAGATTAAACATCCCTATCTCCTGCATTTCTCCTCATCAGAGAGGCTCCAGACCCTTCATCATCTTTGTTACCCTCCACTGGACCCTCTCCAGGGGTTCCTAGACCCTCTGGTCTTGAGGAACCCAGAACTGGACACAGACTTCCAGATATGCCTCACTAGGGCTGACTACAGGGGGAGGATCCTCTCCCTCGACCTTGGCCATGTCCCATGCCCCACTAACCCCTATCCTGTTGTTCCTTAACCCTCTATTCCCTAACCCTTTACTCCCTATCCCTCTATTCCATACCCTTCTATTCTCTATCCCTCTTCCCTAGCCCTCCATTCCCTAGCCCTCTATTTCCTATCCTCTGTCCACTATCCTTCTGTCCCCTATCCCTCTGTTCCTACTGCCTATCCTTGTATTCCCTAACCTGCTATCCCCTATCTCACTATCTCCTATCCCTCTATTCCCTACCCTGCTATCCCCTACCCTGCTATGCTCTATCCCTGTATCCCCTACCCCTTTATTCCTTATCCCTCTATTCCTGACTCCACTATCCCCTTGTAGTGGTTTTCAGTCTAGGCCTTCCTTGGTAACCAGGTTGTATCCAAGGAACCAAGGCCACGCTCCCAGTATTCCATACGATTTTTACCTAAGCAAGGGTATAAACAAGAAGGGAGAGGAATCTCTCGCTCTCTTTCTTCCGGCGGACTGGAGGGGAAGGTTCTCTGCTGTCATTCTGCCCGGGTGAAGGAGTGAGGCCTGGCGGGCCTGGCTGGCCTTGAGAAGCGGACAGTGCTGGCGGTTGTTGGTGCAGTTCTCTGCTATCTCAGCTATTATTTTGATAGTGTGATGGTTTGATACCTGTGTGTTGACGGTTCTTGGGGTTCGATTGTGTGAAACTGTATCTGGTTTTGTCCCTTTTTTCCTTTTCCTTTCCCTTCCCTTTTCCCTTTCGGGGGTTCCTTGTGAATAATACCTATATGTGTATATAACCGTATAAAATATATAAACATATATTACTTGGAATTCAGTTGTTTTGCGTCTGTTAGTTTTGTGTGGTCTTTTTGGTCTGTCCCAAGAGAGGGAGAGGGAGGGGGAAGGTTTTTCACCACGGTCCAGGCACTTGGCTGGGAGCAAAGTTCAACCTGAGACACCCCTATCCCTCTACCTTCTATCCCTTTATTCACTACCCCTCTATCCCCTATCCCTTTATTCCCTACCCCTCCATACCCTAATGCCTCTATCCCCACCCCTCTATCCACTATCCTTCTATCCCCTATTCCTCTGTTCCCTATCCTTCTATACCCTATTGTGCTGTTCTCTATCCCTGTATTCCCTAACCTGCTATCTCCGACCCCTCTATCCCATACCCTGCTGTCCCCTATCCCACTATGCCCTATCCCTCTATCCCCTATCCCTTTATTCCCTATCCCTCTATCGCCTACCCCTGTTCCTTATCACTCTCTCCCCTATCCCTCTATTCCCTATCTGCTATTCGCTATCCCGCTATTCCCTATCCCTCTCTCCGCTATCCCTCTATTCTCTATCCCTGCATTCCCTATCCTTCTATTCCCTATCCCTCTCTCCCCTATCCCTCTATTCTCTATCCTGTATCCCCTACCTCTCTATCCTCTATCTCTCTACCCCACTATTCCATACCCTTCTATTCGCACCCCTCTGTTTCGCGTCCCCCGCTCGCGGCGTAACCGGCGCGCACGCGGAAGCCCCGCCCCCCCGGGGCGCCCATTGGCCGCCCGCGATCACCTGAGCGCCGCGGTCGGCCCGAGCGCTCCGCCCCATTGGCCGCCGCTCCGCCAGTGCCGTGCGGCGATTGGCCGGGGCCGCTGTCGTTCCGCCCTCCTCCTCCCTACCCCGCGCGGCCCCGCCCCCGCCGCGTCCCTGCGTTCCGGGCTCCGCCGCGTCGGGATGAACCGCGATTCCCCATGGAGACCAAACGGGCCGACATCCCCAGCAGCGTCCTGGACGACCTATGCAGGTGCGGTCGTTCGCGCGGGGGGCGCTCCCGGGGCTTGCGGAGCCGCTGTTGCTGGAGGACGGGGTGGACGCCTTCCCCCGGGCGGCTCCCCCGGCGGGGCGGGGGTCCCGGGATGTTTGGGATACCTGGGATGCTCGGAGCGCCGCGGGGGTGCGGGGCGAGCCGCTGGAAGGGGCGGCTCGGGCCGTCCCCCCGGCGGCCGGGAAGCGGAAGGAAGGGGCTCGCCCCGTTCCCCCCGTGGCCGAGGCTCCGCCTTCACGAAGGGATCTATCCTGGGAGGGCGGGAAGGCTTCCCGCGGCACCCTCCGGACCTGAGCGGCGGGCAGGGAGCCGGGAGTGCGGGGGAAATGGCAGTCTGCGGTGTATTCCTGCGGTGCCGGGTGGAGGAGGTGAAGCTGCGCAGGTGAAGCGGAGCCGGGAGCGGGGGTTTGGGGTGACGTGGTGGAGATGGACGGGAGGGCGCCCGCCGCCCCGGCGTCGGGATCCGTTTGTCCATGGCTGTCAGGGAGTCCCTCCAGCTGGTTTACTTCTGCTGGAATGGGATGTGCCAGCGGAGGAAAAGGGATATCCAGCGGTCTGGAGTTGCCCTCTCCCGCTTTTCCATACTTTCAGAGTGTAGTAGTCACCTTTTCTTGTTCTCAGGGCTTTGCGTTTGAATTTTCATAAAGCGTGGGTTCTCTTTTCTCAGAAAGACCACCCTCTTGTGGTCTTAAGCTCTGATCATTTGTGGACTGGCCCATCAGACTTTTAATTTATCCATCCTCCCCAAGAATGTGACGCCCTAGACTGGATCTGGTATTTGGCACAAAATCATCAAAGAGACCCTTCCTGAAGTATTACGTACAAGAGGGAAAGGTAGTAGTAACCTTTTCCTAGTAACCTAGAGACAAAGGATAGTCCACTTACTGTAATTACATGAATGAAAATGTTTAGAAGCAAGACTACCACAGGAAGGTAGAACTGCTCTGCTCAGTGTTGCTTTCCATGTGTCTAATGCAGGAGTCAGAGTTTATGATATGCAAGGAAATTTTAAATTCTCTAATTCTCTCTTTAAATTCTCTCTCTGGCCTCTGAACCATGTTTGTGTTTCATTGTGTCTTCTTTGGGTTCCTTGCACAGAGATGAAACGTGCCTTTTAGATCCCTGCTCACATATGAAGTGGCATTTGAGACTTTTCAGAAAATCCGGGGGGAAATTACAATGTTTACAAAACTGGTACAGCCTATGAGTGTCACTAGTATAATAGAGTATTTGGATCTTACATTGTGATAGGGTCAGTCCCACTGTCTTACAGTGTTTCTTTGAGCTGCTGTCATCTTCTAGCTTTGAAATGGTGTTTTGTCTTATAATTGTATGAGTGTAGTCAAGTGGTTGGCTAGAATGAGTTATAAAAATAGCTGTAATTTCCCACATTCTCTGTATATGATATTAGTGGCAATTTTGGCAGAAAGAGCCAAGCAATTTTTCCTACTCAGTTACTGAGTCTTGTTAAATAACACATCACAAGTACCCCTGTAATTTTTTTGTCACGCTGTCTTATTGCTGCTGAATTGTTCTTTGCTGAATAAAGAAGTGGAGGTGCAGAGACTTAATTTAGGTTTTGGGGCCTCTTGATACTTTCTCTTATAAACAAGTGCTGTTGCCTCGTCATATGACTTCAGGACTCTGGTTGTTTAACCTTGCTCAGTAGCCACAGGTACACCCAGCCATTCACTCCCCCTCTTCAATAAGATGAGGGAGAAAATAAGGTAGAAAGCTTGTGTCTCAGGATGAAACAGGAATGTTGCTTACCAGTTACCACCATGGCTGTAGGGTGGACATCTCCTCTGCCATGGAGCACCTGCTCTCCCTCCTTCTTCTCCAACTTCAGTGTTTGCACTGCTGTTTCATGCTCTTTTTCTTCCTTCCTTTGCCTGTCTGGCATTTTTGTGCTTTAAGTACACTTCCACCATCCTGGCTGCTGACTTCAGCTGTGCCACGCAGTGTGTGCCTCACTGCAGCACTTGGGCAGCTGTACCCAGTACAACCTGGAGATGCCTGCTGTTACCACGTCAGTCACTCCACATAACTTAAAAGTTAATTTTTTGATTAAAAAGTAGCGTTCTAATTGGCTTTGCTCTTGTTCCTCTAAGCCTAATGCCTGGTACTGCCTAATGCCTCTTTGATACTGCTATATGTTGAATCTTTAGTTTTATGTCCAACTGCAGTACTGTGAGTTAAAATACACTTTTAACTTTTTACATTTTATCTACAGAAGCCTTGTATGTCAGGGTGTTTTTTCAGCACTGAAAATGGAGCCTTCAAAAGAAATGGGGGTGGTATTGCCAATTGAAAATTGGGAAGTGGGAAAACACAGTTGTTGAAGTGAACAAGGTTGTTTATGTAAGAAGGAATCATAGACTGGTTTGGGTTGAAAGGGACCTTAGAGATGATCTAGTCCCAACACCCCTGTTGTGAGCAGAGACACCTTCTAGATCAGGTTGCTCAGGGCCCTTTCCAACCTGGCCTTGAACACTTCCAGTAATGGGACATCCCAGATTTCTCTGAACAACCTGTTCCAGTGTCTCACCACCCTAATAGTAAAGAATTTTTTCGTAATGTCTGATCTGAACCTGACCTCTTTAAAGCCTCTCCCTTTCATCCTGTCACTATATGCCTTTTTAAAAAACCCCTCTCCATATTTCTTACAGCATCCCTTTAGGGACTGGAAGGTGCTATAAGTCTCCCTAGAACCTTCTCCTCTCCAGACTGAACAATCCCAACTCTCTCAGCCTGTCTTTTTAGGAAAGGTGCTCCATCCCTCTGATCATCTTCATGGTTCTCCTCTGGACTCACTCCAGCAGGTCCCCATTCTCCCTGTGTTGGGACCACAGAGTTGGACACAGCACTGCAGGTGGGGTCTCAAAAGAGCAGAGTGGAAGGGGAGAATTCCCTCCCTCAGCCTGCTGCCTATTCTGCTTTTGATCCAAAGAATTGTCTGTGAGCACACATGGCCAGCTCAGGTCCAGATTCTCATCCATCAACACCCCCAAGTCCTTTTCCCCAGGGCTTCTCTCCATTCAGCTGTATTTTTGCTTGGGATTGTCCTGGCCTAGCTGCATGACCTAGGCATTTGGCCTTGTTGAACTTTGTGAGGTTCACACAGGCTCTTTCAGGCCTGTCACGTTCTTTAATGCTATCTGTTCAAGGATCTTTTATAGTGGGATAGTAAGGAGGTGAGAAATCCAGGGACACAAACCCATAAGGGAGGTGGTGGGGAGAACCAGACTTGGCCAGTGACTGATGAGGGAGTGTGGGAATGTTCTTTCCAGCAACTTTATCTCAGTAGGGGGAAATCAGAATAAAAAAATATACAGACATACACCAAAGAAAACAAAAGTGGAAACAGCGACAGTGTCAAGTGTGCGCCTGCATGAGTGACCTTCTGCCTCTTTGACCAGAGTGCAAATGTTGATATCCTGTAACAATTTATACCTGTCAGATTTTAAGTAAGATGGCTTAAATACTTCCAGCTGCAGCAATGATATACACTTTTGGAATTTAGCTGGTGGCACTCAGGAGTTGAATGTAAAAGATCTCTGTCAAATGATTTAAGTTCAATGGGGTGTATGACCTTCAATTTCTAAAAAGAAAGTCGTACTTTTGATAGAAATAGTTGAAGTTTCCTCTGCTTAAGTAAAATAAGCTATCACACAGTGCTACTTAAACTTACATTTCTGGTACTGTGTTTGTGAGTGTCTGGGGTAAAGCATAATGTGACTTAAAAAAGAAACCATGTTCTGTTTCAGACTGAGGAAATCAGTAAGATCATATTGAATTTTAAAATCTAAATAAATTAGTACAACTTCTGAAAACAATGTGTTGAAACCTCTTATCGGAGTTTGCAGACGTTCTTTACTGGACTTGTAAAAGTGCTTTCATTTCTGTAGTAGGGATACTTATGTAGGTTGTCCTCACCCTTCCTGTTTTCACAACAGTTAATTTACTTAGTTTATTGTAATTGATATTTCTGAAAGAACATCATAATCTGTCTTCCTTCTTGACTTCAAAAGTTGTGTTTTACTTTGTGAAAACTTTTTGTTCTCCCTGCAGAACAACAGGAGGATCTGGTGGTCTATTGGTATCTGCTAATGGATCAGGAATTCTACTATTGCAATGTGTTTTTGTTGTTAGATTCATTTAAATCAATAGATTTGGTTAATCTTACTATTCTTTCTTTTCTGGCAGCCGATTTATTTTGCACATTCCAAGTGAGGAGAGAGACAATGCAATCAGAGTGTGTTTTCAGATTGAATTGGCCCATTGGTTTTATTTGGATTTCTACATGCAAAACACACCAGGATTACCTCAGTGTGGGATAAGAGACTTTGCTAAAGCTGATATCCTTTTTATTACTGTGATTGTTTTCTGTCTCACTGGTAAAATGCAAACGGAATGTTGTTAACAGTATTTCATAGAAGAAAATCATCGGTTCATGTGTTAGTGATTAAAAGTTAGTATTATTAGGTATGTGATCTCACCTGTTCATTGCTTCCATAATTTTGTGGCACCCAAAAGAAATGTCTCTCAGACTGCTTAGAGAACCAATTTCTAATCTTTGAGGATTTTTCCTCATAGTTGCCCTTTGGCATGCTAGGTAGTTTTTCAATAATGAGCTGTTAGAGCTCTTCAAATTGAACTCCTTAGTTTAATTGATTTTCAAGTAAATAGTGACACAGATGTTAACAAAGCTGAAGGTGGTATGTGCTCCCCCATGGGCAGTGGTTTGTATTTTTTGGAAGTTTCTTTTCATAGGGGAGAGGATGCATTTTTACTGAATTCATATGGTGATCCCCTGCTTTTTTCATTGCTTGCAGTGGCTGGTGGAATATACACTATTTAGAAATTATAGAAAAGTTTGTGGCTTTCATCCAGCAGGGGTTTTAGTTTTAATGTTTTTGCATATGCTTTTCTTATGGCTTTTGGAATATTGCTTCTGACTTTCAGGGTAATATTACATATGGTTTCACTACACAGCTTACTTATCTGTTTGGTAATGTAGATTTACTTTGAAACACTGCAGCTTTTATTTTGACAACAGACCAAAAAAATGGTAATATTTTGTTGTCTGATATTATGCAGGGTTTTTTTTTAATTTTATGCATGTTTTTAATTATTAACGTATTTTTCAGACCAACAAAATTTTTCTAGTAATTTCAGCACTATAAGCAGTGCAGAAAAAACACAGTGTATGAGATATGTTCCTTACATCTGTCTCTCTCTCTAGCTCACATTTGCGAGAAATATTAATTCTGCTGCAGTGTCATATTTCTAAGTACTCTGCTTTTTATCAGTATTATAATATTTTTATGGTAGTAATCATATATGTAATATGTAACATTAATACTTCTATTAAGGAGTTGTAGATTTGCTCTCAACATTTTAAAGTTATGTAAAGGTTGTTCATGTTTTCTCTGCATGAGTTTTGGTGAAGTATATTAGAATTCAGATTTCTGTAATTTGGTGCCATTAAATTTTTTTTTTTTTTTTTTGCACAGTAAATACTGAAGTACAGATTCTGTACCATAGTCCTAACAAATGATTGTGGGGAAAAATTATCCCCGTTTATTTCAAGCACAAGATTTTTGTCTGTCTTGCTCTCTTCAAAATGAAGAAAATGTGCTTAAGAATAATATATATTCAAAATAACTGCGGTGTGGATACTATTTTTTTTTAAATTAGAGGAGACTGTCCTTCAAACAAGCAGCCTTGTGTCATCTTTTCTCAATTTATTTATTTATTTATTTAGTCTTGCATTGGAATTGCCAAATTACTTGATGCTTTCCAACCTTGAGTGTTTAGTACTGAATTATTCATAACATTTTTTTTTGCTTCCAAGAGAATATATCTTAAAAGCACTTAGGGGAGGGAGTGTGTTTATTCTAAGTTTTGAGTTTGTGTGATTTGGAACTGGATGCTTCTATTTATCTTCCTTAGCATTTTGCTGTACTCTTCAATCACTGCCCTTTTTTACTGCCTCAAGGTGAAGATGTACAAAAGGTTTTAGATGAGTGGAAAGAATACAAAATGGGAGTACCAACCTATGGTGCAATTATTCTTGACGAGACACTTGAAAATGTGAGTCTGGAAATGGTTGTGAGGCACTAGAGGGAAGGGTGGCATATGCTGGCAGAAGTAATTTTTTTGTTGTTTGCGTTTTTCTTCTGGAGAAATTTAGATTCATTGTCAGTTTTGCAAACATCTGACAGTTACTTGACACTGTTAACTGTGTACAGAAAAATAATATGTGACACAGTAGACACACTTCTGCTGGCTTTCCTTCGCAGTTTTGGTTTTTTTTTATTCTGAGTTACAGAATCCCATAAAAAAATTTCTCAGTTCATGCTGAAACACAGCCTAATGAGTTCCTTTTCTCATGCTAAAGTATCCTTTTGGAGAACCAGGGGGTGGTGGAGGGAAAACATTTTAGAGAAGTTGCTGAGAACACCTGTGTGTTTGACAGTTGCATTCCCTTGTATTTTGTAGGTTCTCTTGGTTCAGGGCTATTTAGCAAAGTCTGGCTGGGGATTTCCAAAAGGCAAAGTAAATAAAGAAGAGGCTCCCCATGACTGTGCTGCTAGAGAGGTAAGTTATATCTAATTCCTTTAAATTTAAGCTAAAGAAGTAAAATATTGTTGAGATCAGGATATGTGTATTAGATGAGAAAACATTTTACTTAGGAATCAGGTAAATGAATATTCCTGCAGTCATCTTCTGCTGTACTTTCTGGTGTTTTTTCTGAGTTTCAGAGTGATAATCAAGGTTGAGGTTTTGTGTTTCAAATTGGTTTTCACTAATGTGCTAAATGAATTTTTCACTATTTTTAAGATTCTCTGCTGAGTCGTGAATTTTAAGTATTATTTGTGTTGCTGGGGAAATCTTATATCCTTCATGGCTTTTGGAATATAAATTTCAAGGGTTACCATAACTGTAAAAAGGTAAAAGGATGGGAATTTAGCCTGTGTACACTGGGTTGCGTAAAGAGGATAAGGAGTTAAGTTGGATGTTGTAGAATTTTATGTAAAATTGTGAGGAACTTTGCTTTTCAATTTTTCAGTGATGCGGGAACAAGAATCAATGTATGTGGCAAGTAAATTCTGAAAAATAAAATAATCTGTGGTATTTCTTGCTTCTGGAGACCTAGATATGTAGTGAAGCTGCATATTAAAAATGCCCTGTAAAAGAATATTACTGGTACAAACTCAGTGTTTATTTGACATAATACATCCAGAGTTTTTGAGAGAGAACATTAAGGTGAGGGAAAGTATTATTATGCATTTAGTGTTCTTTACAGTTGGACTGAATCAGTATCTAGGAAATGATGGATTTTTCTTGTTCTAAATATACATGTCAAAGATGGACTAGGCATAACTGCTTCAGGAAGGAGTGACACAAAGTATGCCTTCCTCTTTACTTCAAGTTATGGTAGCAAAAGCAATAAAGTGGGCGCAGTTATATTGGAAAAAAATCTTTTGATGGTATTTTTAATTTGAAAAATTGATTTAGGTGTCACTGGTGAACAGCATTGTTACACCTGTGACATTATTTCCATCAAGTTAGATTGTTCCTGTGGATAAACTGACGTATTGTTCAAGGCTTATATGTGGCCAGGAATAGGGATGTCTGTAATCCCTGAAGTAAATCTTTTACCTGCTTTCACTGAAGTCAACACATATCTAAAACCATAACCTACACCTGTGTGACATCTGATTGAAGAGGTGTTCAGTTCGCAGTGCCTACACAGTTCAATAGTATTTAAAATGTTGACAAGAACTAAACCATACTAAATGGACGATTCTCTTCTTAAAAGAAGTTTTTCAATGAATTCACTTACATCATTTGGAAATATCATTTAGCAAGGGAAAATATTGGTGATGGAAGTGAGAGTAAGTATAGAGGAAAAGTCTGTCTGAATTGAAACAGTGTGTTGTAGGTTTTTTGTTTGTTTTCCTCAAAATTTTGGTGTCGTTCATGTAGTTAGATGGGAAGATGGCTTGCTTTTTATTTTTATATAAGAAGGGAAGTAAGTGCTCATTTGAAGAGTAACTGATCAATTATTTGCTTTGTATTAAATGCTTCTTGTTTTTTTCTTGTTTCTCCTTACTTTTCTCTGCATTGTTAAAAGTGGAAATTAGAAACATTTTGCTGATACCAATATTTAAATTGGTATTTTGCATAACATATTTTGAGTATTGTCTGCTATTCTCATTTTATATGGAGTTATCTGGATGGGGATTGAGGTTTTACTGAAGTTCCTGTTTCTATTTTTAATTCTAAACCTAGTTTTTAAAAAGTTTAACTGAGTTCTGCCTCTGGACTGTTGACAGTGGGCCTTAGCAGCCCTGGAGTTAATACCCAGTTCTATGAGTGCATGTTCACATGCATATTCCACTGTCTGGGCAGAAACGTTGTGCATAGTGGTATCAATCCTGCATGTTTTCTGAGTAGTTATATGTCCTGTTGAAGGATTTTGAAGACAAGGAAGTTTCTAAAAATGAGTATTTTCTTTGAAAACTTAGAGACATGATCTGATTTAAGCTATCAGGTGTGTTTGAAGTTATTCTTTTTGTATTATAAATGTTATCAAAAGTAACTATTTCTAAGTAAGACTTTGAGCAACGTGATCTGAAAAATGTGCGTGCCTGAGGCAGGGGGTTGGACTAGGTGATCTTTTAAGGCCCCTTGAAACCTTAACTGTTCTGTGAATCTATGATCCTTCACTGCAAGGCCGTAAAATACTGAAACAAGATGTTCTTTCAAAATGTCATTGTCTTTGTAGTAATTTGGAGATTACTAGACACATTTTTTTCTTTTTTTTTTTTTTTAGGGTAGCTGACCATGCAGGGTTATATATTGGGGGTTAAAGGTTCTTAGAGCAGAAGGACTGTGAAAAAGAGGAAAAATCAAGGTGCAAGGAAACCTAGATAGAATTTGAAGATGTCTTTACTCCCCAGATACTAGTTTTTGCTGTGAATAAGATTTCCATGCATCCAGCAGCATGGAGGAGTAGCTAGAGAACTCCCCATAAATATTAATAAATTGCTATGTGAAGATTTAGTACAGTTGTTTCAACTTCCATTCCAAGTCTACTGTCTTAGAGAAATATGAAACACATAGGATCTTACATATTTTTCCATTTTTGAGTGCACATCTTTGTGCAAAGGCTTGTTTTTTCCAGCAGCTTTCATGGATATATGCAAAAAACAGTCATTCCTTCCCTTATGATACTAGGTTGTGAAAGGGTAATTCTGAATACACACACACTAATTTCATTTGTGTGCTTCTCAGGTGTTTGAAGAAACTGGCTTTGACATAAAAGATTATATCTGCAAAGAAGACTACATTGAGCTGCGAATTAATGATCAGTTAGCACGGCTGTACATCATCCCAGGAGTTCCCAAGAACACAAAATTTAACCCCAAAACTAGAAGGGAAATTCGGGTATGTGTTATCTTGCTTGAATCTGTAGGAGCCTCATGGAGCTTGATTTTTAAAGCCAACAGCCCGCAAAATAATTAAACTGCCAAGCACAATGAATACCTTAAATATTAGATGCCAGTGGCATCTGTGCACTGTCAGGTCGTGACGACTTCTTACACTTTAACTCCAAAGACTGATACTTGACCAAAAGAACTCCAAAGACTGATACTGACGTCTCCATTCATCATGAGAACATCATCAGAGCATGCTGTCAAACTATAATTCTCCCCTTCTTTTCTTGTACATGGTATATATGTTAATCATTTCATGTTATTCCTGCTTACAGGTGCATATATATGTTGGATATATAAATAATGTGTCTAGTAATCTCCATATATGTTCTCAAGGTGTAATTATTAGTTGGTGATATGTATAAGCCTACATATGAGAAGGAGAAACTAAGGATTGTGTTTTCTCTTTCATGGCTAGTACTGTCCATATTTAAGGAAGGGTATGTTTTAGGAGGAGGTTGGGAAGAGGACAAAAAATGACAACTATTTTGGATGGTTTGTGTACCTTTAGGCCTTTAAAAGGTATTGAGAAAGGAAAAGGCAAGGACTCAGGTAGTAGATTTGTTGGAAACTTTGGTCCAATGTCTATAATCTTTGAAGTTGGAATATTTTTCTTGTATGGCAGTTCAGTTTAAAATGGCTCTCCCTACAATTCCGTGCAGATGATGCCACTATTTTAAATAGTGAAAGGTACTTGCAGTTGACTGGACAGGACTTAATTTCTTGCATTAGAGACCTGTTTTTCAAAAACAAAGATAAAATTTGAGGGTTTTTCAAAAGATAGAGTAAATATCCATCCCTTTGTAGAACAGTGATCATCCTCGTGGGGTTGATGAAGAGTTCTTGTAAAGACAGAGTTTTGAAGCGTTGTCTTCACCTGATCTAATACAACTGGGTGTGTTGTTTTTGTATTCGCTGTAGAAACACACAGAAAACTTGTTCAGTTTGTAACTCATTTCATAACATGCATCTTATCTGGACCTGGGGTTTTGGGGTTAGATTCTGCAATAGGAAGTCCCATGTGGGTTCTTCTACTGTAAGTCAGACTGTAGTCAGACTTTCTGACTTTTGACTGTAGTCCGAATTTCTGATTTCCTTCCCCATTGTGCAAAGTATACAGTTTTAATAGTTAAAACAGTTTTAATAGTTAAAACTGTAGTGTATAAACTGTAACACAGATCCTATCCTTTACCCATGTTTTTTTCTTTTAGAACAAAACCTGAAACTTACTCCCAAAGTAAATACCCTTTTTTCTGATAATTTTTGAACTAGTATTGGTGGTCTAGGATTTTACATGTTAAGTAAAAATAGTAAGAAGGTTCTAAATTTTCTTACACAGAATTTAGTTGCTGATTAATACCTTTCATATTTTAGGTGTGATGTGTTGCAATGAATGTGTGCTGTAACATCTGCTACTCTTTAATGGCAAGCAGAAGAATGACCACATTGTTAATTAACCTTTTGTGAAAAATGCTGTTATGGCCCTTTAATTTAATTCTTCTGTGGTCATTTTTTAATTAAGGGAAATATTTGTGGCTGAAACACATTTGTAACATTCTGTAAGGCTACAATAGCATGTATTTTTATTTTATTTCTTCTTTTTCTAGAATATTGAGTGGTTTTCCATTGATAAATTACCGTGCCACAGAAATGACATGACCCCAAAGTCCAAGCTGGGTTTGGCACCTAACAAATTTTTTATGGCAATTCCCTTCATCAGGTATGTTTGAAATGAAGCAAGTGCTAGGTCAGAGTTTTTCAGACAACTTTAATTCTTTTTGTTTTAGTAAGTAGACCTTGTTGTACTTCTTGCTCACAGACCATTGAGGGAATGGATTTCCCGAAGGAATGGAGATTCCTCAGATAGTGACAATGGTTTTTCATCTGCAGGGAGCACACCCTGTAAGCCCAACGTGGAAAAAGCTAGGTAAGAACCAGGTCAGTTTAACACCTCTATATCCTTTCTATAAAATGTTGGTCATACAGAGCTGCTTGTCCTTTCTCCCAAGAATTCATGTTCCTGTAATAGAATGGGTTAATAAAAAAAATAAAATGCAGGCTTATGTCCCAGGTCTGTGAACAGGATAAGAACTTTAATTAATGTTGTGATACACAGGTGTCAGAACTGAGATAATTTCTTGAGTTTTGTTTATGGGAATCAAAAAAAACCAGAAGCTAAAACAAATTTCACTGCTTCAAGTTCAATGCTTTGGCACTTCCACAGAGGAAAAATAGGACTCTCTAAACTAGGGCTATAAAGTACTGTCAGAAATAGCTATCTAGACAAAACCTGTGGACATCAGAAGAGGAGCAAGTGCTGCTGGCTTTAGGTTCAGCTGAGTGAAAAGTGGTAGAGCAAAATTTAAAACCTGTAGTCCTGAAGGGAAAGCTCAAATAATTTATGTCAAGTCAGTACCAACACTGAGAACAGCAAGACAAATGCTAATGTGGACCGGAGTGTTGTCCATGGAGAGCACAGGTTTTCTACCAGTAGGCAAAATCAAGTTGGGTAAGTGCACTGAGCATTAGTAGAGTTTCCATACTAGGTTACTTAAGCTTGTCTTCCAGATTGTTCTCAAAAAGCAGAAAATTCTTTCATGTTTGTCTTCTGCTATCAGTGAGTGTGAAGTTGTGTTGTAAACTCTTTGTTCTCCTGTACTAGATCCAAACTTCGCTGTAGTCAGCAGGTGTTTACAGATGGCTTTTCAGGAGAGCAGTGTACCCACAAACCAAAACAGCCACAGAAGCCATATAATAATCCTGAGGTGTCTGAAGTTCTGAAAATAAAGGTAGGTTGTTTCTTAGGCAAACATGCATCTGGACTATTTAAAGCACGTTTTTGTTCATAAGGGTTCCCCTCTAGAATGAAAATAGTGAATTTTATCAATACAGAATGCAAAACCAGAAACATAGGAAGGGTAGATACTCTTGGAAATTGTCAGATTTGTCTCACATTAGAGGTAGTGGATATCAGGTACTTAGTTGTGTTGTTTCAGTGTCTCAGGTTGAACTTTGGTCCCAGCCAAGTGCCTGGACCACAGTGAAAAACCTTCCCCCTCCCTCTCCCTTTCTTCGGACAGACTAAAAAGACCACACAAAACTAAGAGAATCCAAACCAACCAAATTCCAAGTAATACATGTTTATATATTTTTACAGTTATATACAGTTATACGTATTATCCACAAGGAACCCTCCAAAAGAGGAAAGGGAAGGGAAAAGGGAAAAAGGGACAAAAACAGATACTTTCCTCAAGAAAGCACAGAAGTGCAGTGTCACCCACCAGCACTGTCCGCTTCTCAAGGCCAGCCAGGCCCGCCAGGCCTCACTCCTTCACCCGGGCAGAATGACAGCAGAGAACCTTCCCCTCCAGTCCGCCGGAAGAAAGAGAGCGAGAGATTCCTCTCCCTTCTTGTTTATACCCTTGCTTACGTAAAAATCGTATGGAATACTGGGAGCATGGCCTTGGTTCCTTGGTTACAACCTGGTTACCAAGGAAGGCCTAGACTCAAAACCACTACATTCAGGTATAGATAGTAATTACTACTTGCTTTTTTGGTGTCTTATGTGCCCTATTTTGAAATATTGCACATATGGGTGTGTGGGAACTCACTGAACTAAATTTCTTGTCTAATAATTCTCTAATAGTGCAAGAGAGACTAAATAACTGCTGATGACTCTGTAACTTTTGTGTAGGTTTGGTTAATTTCAGTGTGCTTCAGTTTGTCTAAAAAGGAAACTCTTTACATGTTTTGAAGTTATTTGGAGAGAAGTTGTAGCTAGTAATTATGAAGTGTCAGTGCAAAGATGTTCAAAGGTGCCATTTAAACTCTTCTCTCTACTCATTTTGGACTTAATGGCAGAATCAGAGCTTGAGGAACAATGGCAGAAAGCAATATCAAGACACTTCCAGCCAAAAGAAGCGAACAAATGGAGTCCACAGTCAAGCAGTTAAGCAAAACCATACCTTGGTAAGAAATGTGCAGTGGCTGTCTCATTAATGCCAGTAATGCCTCACAGACCTCCAGGCCAATGTCCTGCTGAAAGAAAATAGAGTACATATCTATCAAAAGTATATTTGATCAGAGTCTTTGATATGTATTTATAGGTATATGACATTTCTTACCTTGTGTGCATATACATCTGTAGAGAGGCATACTAAATTTCAAGGTTTGTGTTTGGAAGTAAGTAGTTTTAGCTGTTGGAAATACATCAATTTTTTCAGTACACAACCCTGTAGCTTTCCAGGTTCCTGTCATGTAATAGCCTACTGTAGTATGTAGTAATAACTCAGTGTAGTACATGTCTTATTTATTCATGTATGATGAAGCATCATGGGGTTTTGCTATGCAACACTTAGACAGAAAGGGGTAGTGCATATGCTTATTATTTCTCTTCTCTCTAGCAAAAATGTTGAGATGCATGCTTGGCTTGGGCGCCAGAAACTCATATGATTTTTTAATCATAGAGTAGAACTACAGCAGTTTGTAAATTCCAGTATGGTATTCTTGGCTTGTTACTTTCCTCTTTCCCTTACTAATTGTATTTTTCCTCACAGTTCTACTGGCTGAGAGAAGGCTCACTGAGCTGCACTTCCTTCTTTTAGCAGAATATGGTTTTGATGCCCTGTTCTTTATGGCTCTTCAGTTCTACTTTGTTGTGTCTTGTGCAGCAGTGAGCTCCAGTTCTCCATGCAGCTCAGCTGGCTTGTTCAGGCTTTAGTTTTTCTTATTTTCAGTCTGTAAGCTAAATTATTCCCATTCTGTCTTGTGGTTATTGCGCTTTCTCTGTTATTCACGTAAACATAGAAAAACTGTAAATTCTTAACCTGTAAAATTTTCAGTGTAGCAAGAAATGAGTAATTGTGTTTGAGTCTGAGAGTAGAAGAATGAAAAGTCAAAGAATTGACTGCCCATACGTATTTGTATGGGTATTTAAAAACTGTCACGGTAACCTGTAGGATCTTCATGGAAACAAGTGGAACTGTTAATACTCTGTAGTTACTTTGCAGGCTCTTTACTTTTCTAAATACTTTTCATTTCTAGTTTGTTTGCATTTTCATGATTGTCATTCTTTTAAATTTTAAATATTTTGTGTCCCAGTGATAATGTTCTGATACAACTTGAGGCCAGGGAACTCTTAATTCACAGAGAGTGCCAAGGGCCGTGGTTTTTTTTCCTGTATTTGTGTACTTACCGTAGCATACCTGGGGCTAAAGCAACTTTTCCCTGGAGAGGGAAGTTCTAAGTTTGTGTCTCTAAAGCATGTTAATTTAGTTGGCAGTAGCAGCATGTTTGCAAATACATTCCCCTTGATTTTTTGGAGACAAGCCAGTTGAAGAGTGGACTTGTGTATGTGCACAACATCATGTGCAAGACCCTTTCATCTTAAAACAGTTAGAAAGCACTCAAAATTTTCCCCTGAAGGCCTGCATTTTAAAAATGGTTTGTTGACTGTTAAAAAGGTTTCATGCTTCTGAAAGACTTGTAGAGTTGAAACATGCTTGCTAAAATAACATGACAGAATTCATGCTGAGTTAAAAGTAAAATAATTCACACATGAGGAGGTGTGTCAAAGCAAATATAACCAGTTTGCCTTTTAGGTGATGTTTAAACTATACTCCTAAGAACAGAATGCTATCTCTTTGTCAAATGAGTAATGTATGGTTGTTCTCTTAACCAGAAATGTGAAAAAAAGCTTAATCCAAGAAGACTACAAGATAACTTTGAAACAGGCAAGTGGTTGTTTTTGTTTTGTTTTGGTTTGGTTTTTTAAATGAAAAATACAGTGTTTCATGTTGATTTTACAGTTCTTCTCCTTAATTATTAAGACTATCTGATTATACCACGAGTAAAAAGTAACTGAAAGCTGGTTTAGGAAAATAGCATCTGAATCAATGCAGTGCTGGTAATTGAGTGTTGGTTCAAGGCTTTCAGTCCTGCTAGTAATAAGCTGCAGGAGAATGCATACAGTTCTTTACTGACTGCTCAGAAAATAGTGCCATATTTCTTTCCTCCTTATTAAAAAATGACTTGTGAACACTATTATGTGGGTAAAACTGGCTACTGAAAGTGTTCTCAGATTGCAGTGACTTTTGAGATTTATTCTAGCCACTATATACCTTGTAAATATTGTTGTTTGAGTTATCTTCTTCTGTTTATGACCAAAGATGCAGGTTTTGATATAAATATTAGTTGAATATAAGTTTGAGGTATGACTTTGTATTGTTATTGACGCGTTTATTGATAACTACCTGTTTAAAATTTGTATCATGTTTTTTTTCTCTTTAAGCAGAAGCAGCATATGAGATGTGTTGCTACAGTGAAGACCCACTGCCAGAACACATAGAGGGACATTCTATGGCATGCAATGGCCATTACAAATTTACTTTTTCATCAAGAGCTTTCTTGAGTTTCAAGTTTGACCATGATGCCATAATGAAAAGTTTTGACCTCTGACAGCAAACTTAATAGTAATAAATCGGACTTACCTGTTGCAACTGAGGGGGTTTCTTATCCAGCCTTACTCTTTCTCAGGAGTTTTTTTATTTTGTTTTGTTCATTTGTTTTTAAATGCAATGCAGGGACTGATTGGTAGTTTGGAAGGGTTTGTTCTCTTTGCAGGAGTGGCATAGTCAAGTGTTGCACTTTAAATGCAGTATAGCCTTTGTCCACAAAAGTACCTTTCCAATGTTCAGTTTATGTGTTCCTAGCTGTGCATTAGAGGGCATTCATTTTAACTTGTGTTTCATTTTTGGTGGTTTATTTTTTTCATTTTTTACTTTAAGTTTCTGTGTGTTTTGTAGAATGTCATTGACCTTTTTTTTTTAACTGTTAGACTATACCAGCTTGCTGAACTTCTAACTGCTCAGATGTAAATTATTGGACTTTAGTCATTATTTTGTAGTAAACTTCAATATTATGCAGTGGCAATGAAACTAATTCTCAGAGGACTCCTCTGTCCTAGTGATTTTGAAACCAAGTTGCACATTTCAAACTTAGCCTGTCATCATTTCTCTGTACTGATTGCTTGTACTGATACCTTCTCTCCTTTACTCTGATAGTTTCTGTTGGCTGGCAATCACTAGTACTTGGAGTCAAATCTATAACATCTATAACTTTGTGTACCTACTCTTCCTTGGTCTTCAGTAATCATACACAAACTGGGTAGAAGTTAGCCCTTCAAAGTGTCCAACTCTTGTGCACTGTCCCCAGCTGCACGAGAGGAAGTTACAAAGATCTGTGTTACCCTCGTTGTGGCTGCTTTCAAAAGAAGAAAAGCTGAAACTTTGTCTGTGAGAGGTTACTTGTGTAGAATTTATACTGAATGTAAATAAGACTCTATAGATCTTGCTGAGGAGGAAGGCAGGTGCATGGATAATAGAGGCATTGTGTGACACTGAACAGCTTAATCAGGCTTCCAATAACTATTTCAAGGGTGTTCAGTATTGTATTCTGTGCTGTTGTCCTCAGATCTCTTGTGTAGTGTATCTGCTCTGTATATATCCAGTAGTATTGAATTGCACTTGCAGTTAGCATTTAAATGATCTAGCCTCAGTCGATTTCAGCTACAGTGCTTTCTTGGGAAAAACATCAAAGGTGGGGTGGGAGTGGAGGGGAGAAACAAAAAAACAGTGAGAGTTGAGGTGATGAACTGTTAACATCACCTTCAAGTTAATGGGTTTTGAGCATGTGCTTTGCAATCGATAGAAATACACTGAAATGCACAGCAGCTTGTCATAGCAAGCATGTCCCAGATTTAAAAATGGACTTTTCTCTAGAATAGAGGTGATTTATTGGTAACTTCATAGGTTGAATGAATTACACCCTTGTAGTGTATGCTTATGCACTGAGTTTTTATGCAACTCATGCATCATCCAAAACCAAAATCCTGGTCTTCCTTCAACCACCCTACTTCACCTGCCCTACCTGATCTGTTACCTAGTGCTTTTCTTCAGAAATAGCTTTAGAACTTTCTCCTGGTTTATTCACTCGCCCTGGCACCAGGTGATTTGGAACTCTAAATGCTGTAATAATTTTGGCTATGTTTGTGCTCAACTTCTGTATCAGTCAACAGGAGAAAGGGACTACAGCATTTCCTCCTTCTAGAGGATAAGAGTTCTGAGGGCCTTGTTTTTCAAGACCAAATTGTGAAATAGCTCAATCTAGCTTTGACTCACATTTGTGTTTTGTTTGTTTTGTTTTGTTTTAAAGTATCCAAAGGCCGTTCAAAGCAGTAAATGAAACAGAACAGTAATTGAGAAGGTGTGATAATGCTGGAGGAGGTTATGTTATTCAGCTTCAGGTGAAAACTTATTTTTAGTTACTCCTTTAGTGCTTCTTTAGTTGATTTCCCAGCAAAAGTGCCTTTACTCATGGTGAGGCAGAAGTTTGTATTCGTATCCTGAGGCTGCTACTGCCTGTGGAGTTGATAGAACTCTCCTATGGCATAATTAAATATCAGGCTGTGGAAATCTTTTTATAAATAAGTTGACTTTTCAGATAAATTAGTTATAGTTCATGTAATGCTCTGTGAAACAATGGGGATGTTGATGAAGCAGTGAACTTGGAGCATCTATCATGTTTGGGAAGTTCTGTCCCAGACAAGAGAAGTCTTCAAAACAATGGAAGCATGTCCTATGAATAGGAGATGCTGGCTGCCCTCTGTTTACTGTGTAATTTTTTTATTCTTAGTGAAAGGTTGGTTCACTATAAGAGACACTGGTTGCTTCATTAAGCAACCCAAAGTGGGGCTTATACATGTCATGATTTTAGTAAATCTAGCCTTAATGTGAGTTGCAAATAAATGTGATAAATATGCAATAACTTACTTCTTTGTATAAGGGTACTGTTTCTTGTAGTAGCATTGCTTTCTGCTTTCTCAGTAAGGTTTCTAAAACTATGTAAGTGTGGAGGCACGTGATCTACCCCATGGGTTCCATCATGCCCTGCACTGTGAACATTTTGTTTACTTTCTTGTGTTATTTCACCATCCTTTTATAATTGTATTTCTAAGTTTAGAAGTACTGTTTACATTATCTTCCATAAAACAGAGAAGAAATAGCAAGTGAGATCTAGGCGTTAGTTCTGTGAGTTTTTACTGTATGGGAGCCAGACACAGCGAAACAAGTTTGCATGTCAGACTCAAGAGCTGGTATCAAGATACTTGAAAAACAGATGAAGTCAATTTGAGAATGCTTGCATGTACGGGGTTTTTAAGATTATGAATGGTCAGTCAATGTTCCTGAAACTAAAGAACTTGTGGAATAAACAAACTTTTAACAAACAAATCTACCGATGTGTGGTGCTGGGAATCTAGTATTAGTTTACAGTTTCCTAGTACCACAGGAACTTCCTGCTTTAGCATGAGGTTTTTAGCATCTCTCCTTCACAGAATGCTCTGTACTTTGACCTCAGGCTGAAGACTGTCCTGCCCATTTGAGTGACATATGTTCTGTGCTGAAGTGCTACTAACTTCAACTCCTTGATGTACATCCACATCCAGCTTTTGCAAGTAGCTGTGTCTTACATGGTTTGAAGTCTGGCAGCAGTGGTTATGGGAAGAAGAGGTGAAATAGCTTTATTTATTGCACAATCAAAGTATTTTTTTTAACACAATGTAAATTCTTTAGATCAAATTTCCATAAATAGTTCCTAATAAAATTTTGGGCCTAGTCTCTGTTTGAGGCTTCTGTGCTGTGCTCCAACCTTCCTGAATTAATTTGGTGATTTGAGAACAATACACTGTGTTTTACCTTGATCTACCTGTGGCCATTACAGATGTAATAGTTGCTTTTGAAAATAAGGCAGGCTTTGGGTATGACTATTTCTAACATACTTGGTCTCAGATTGTAATTTCAAATAAGTTATGTTTTCCAACCTTTACTTGCTGTAGTAGATTTGCTTTTACGCTCATGTCATTCTGGTATGAAGAGCAAGAGTCTACATTAAAAATCCAAGCTCTGATATCCTGTGGTGCAAGACAGCACTGTTGCTCCATGGGTGATTGGCTGCCCAGATGTGGGGTCAGTGGGCTGCTTAATCCTCAGATACCTGGGGGTTTTTTATAAATTCTGAGCAACAGGTTTTTCTTCCAGAGGTAAAGTCAGGTGCCTTCATGTTTTAAGTTAGGAGGTTATACTCTTAAATATGCTTGGAAGCTCATAATTATTGAGAATTGGTAGAATAGTCTCCTTGATGATTTAATTTCTGTAAATAAACCAATTTTAATTCTTGCACTGTAAATGATAAATAATCTGGTGCTTATACGTGACTTCATAATTTCAAATTGTTTTTGTTATTACAATATTTTAGCTTTTGAAACAACCAAAATTATTTAAGATATGGTGAATTTCTACAAACTAACTGAAGGTGCTTTTACAGTAAATTAGACTTGGAAATGTCACTATTCTTCCATAATAGGTTTTTGTTCTGATGTATTTATAGCAATAGTGTAGTTCAAGAAGGAAAGTAGGCTAAATGCTAGTATTTGCACTGTTCTTAATCTTGTATGTAAGCACTAATAGATACAGTAGAATTTGTGCTGTGTGTGCATTTCACTTCCTCATGTAGATTATGACCTTAAAAGGAAGACTACATAGGTAATAAATACAACGGTAATGTTCAAGATCATAGGAAATTCCAGATTGGAAGTAGTACTTTAAAATTAAATGCTTGGGTTTTAACTTGCATTTTCATTGAAAATATTAAGTGAGACTTTACCTTTTATACAGATTCAGCTTTACAGAAGCCCTTATCTTTAAATTGTTCTCAGCTCTGGGATGCTTCTGGGAAGTCAAACTGTCTTCAAGTCCTTCAGTTCTTGCAGGAAAAAAAAAAGAAAGCTTCCTTTTAAGTAATTATTAACATTTCACAGAATACAGAATGTTTAAATTTGAATAGGCTAAGAATTTTACTGAAAATGGAATATTTTGTCATTTTTAAGCATTTATACTGTTGATCAGAAGAACTGACTTCTTGTTTCCAGTATGGGTTACAGTTCAGTGCCTTTAAGAAAATGATTACAGCTCATGGAGTATTAATCATTTTTTAAAAAGGCATTTGTAACTTTTAAAGAATATAGATCCTGCAAACACAGTTCTCTACAACACACTTCCTGCTGTGAGAAAAAAAACTTGGCAAATTTTTTTAAGCATGTTTGATCAAAATTAATGAACTATGGAAATTAACCATTTGTATCTTACTGTTTGGGTACATAGTTTTGTTATGCAGAAAAAGTATGCAAAACTGCACGATCAAGAGCTCTCAGCAAATACTTCTCATGCCTATACTTGCAACAGGATTCTGCAGTAAGGATGTCTGCAAGGCACTGCAGTATGTGGAAGTTGTGCATCATCCCTAAGGAGCAGTTTAGCTGCATTTGCAAGGCACTTTTAAAATAAAAAAGTGAAGCAAGACTCTACAGATGAAGGTGGGGGCTTGTCCATTAATTCTGGCATAATAATGCAGGATCCCTGCTGACTTGGGTATTGCTTCCAAAAAGTAACATTTTTCAGGGCAGCATTGCATGCCTGGCAGAAAACAGGGAGCCAATGTTTTATTATATGGCTCATGCATGAAGGGTTATGTCTTCCTCCTCTTTGTTTAAAGCTCAAGAACTTGATCTGTTTTCCTCACTTGTATGTAAGTGGCACATCAGTGCTAATTAAGTAGAAAGTATGTACAGCTAATAGGGTTAAAATCATTACAGATTTTATTAAATTTCCATTATGTTCTTTTGAAGAAAGTTTGCATTAGTCAACCTTCAGTTGTATTAAGTAAAATCTGTAACTACCTGTAACATCTGCTGTACTAATGATTGTGATTTTGTTATGAATTGATTCAGAAACTGAAGCACACCATTTAAGAGACTATGACTAAGTTGACATTTTCTTCTATATTTTCTCTGTAAAATTAAATAACTTTATAAATAAACTTACTGAAGTATAAATATAAGGACTGTGGGTCTTTGTGAAATGTAAAGCCTGTGCTGCTGGAACAGGTTATTGTTTCACTGCAGAATGTTTAGGTGTTGTCTTAAGCCAGTCAGCAGCAGTGATTATACCAGGAAAAGAAGTATTATTTTTTAAGATCAGTTGCAAATGTGGATGAGGAGCCCATTCAACACAATGGAAAGAAAAAGAAAGTAAAAAGGTGTTGGACGTACTGGAGAAAGGAAGTACGTGAATTTCAGTCAGTGCTTTTAAGAGTATTTATGAAAGATTGAGGTGGGTTTTTTTTTTTGTCTATATAACTTGTTATTAAAAGAACTGGATGTGTGGAAACAGATTCACATATGCCCTTTTTTTTCTATAAAGTGTTCATTGAAGCTCTAGAGGGTTTGGGGGAAGTACTAATATGTCACTAACTTTTCGTGGCTTTGTAGTGGGAACTTTCCTGACAATGTGACACCATCTCCCTCAGTACCTTAGAGGTACCTCTGTGTCTAGAGTACTTGAAGGCGGCCCCATTCAACAATAAGATGACAAGTTATGGTAAAACATCTCCAAAGGCAAAGAAACAGCATTAGAAATTTATTCAGAATATAAGAACATTTGTAAAATAAGTATTATAAATGCCTCTGTATAAATAAATGCAGTTTTTACAATTCTATATCAAACACAAAATAGCTATTTTACAGCTGCTAGGAAACTAAAAAGTAGCAACACATTTAAAGCTAATTCAGCATGGTGAAAAATTTATAAAGTTACAATGTATGGTGCAGTATTAAAGGATGAGAAAATCCTAATAAAACCAGTAGAACAATACTGACATGACTGCAAACTTAGTCACGTGTGCTTTGCAATAGCTAACAGTACATTCAAGCTGGTGAAGATTTATACACATAATTAGAAAAAAAAAGTGTGCGGGTTTTTTTTTTTCTGAATACACTATGAAATACAAAGTTTCATGCACTTTAGTGACTTAGAAAAGCAAAAAGTCATGAATGGACTTAGGTTTTGTTGGCAGGAACCACCTATATTTCTTGTTTTACCAATGTATTATTTCTGCAGCAAGTGTTAGAAGAGTTTAGTTGCTGTGACTGAAGGCGCATTGCACACTTGTGTATCTTGTGTGCTGGTATTTCAGAGTTACATGAACAGAGCTGTTAAGTTTTTTGGCTTTTATTCTCAGGCTTGGTGCCATTATAATGGCTACACTGGAACTACAGCAAATTATTAATATTGAAGAGTTTTCACACTAGCACTAAACTTTTACCACTTCTCTATTGATCTTTTTCGGCATGCCAACAAATCAATCAGTATCTGCTTGCTTGGGTAAACTAAACTGGTGGTCTGGCAAACTGGCTGCTGTTGAGGCTGTGTGATATTAGTGTTCCTTTTTCATCTACAAGCCCTCTGGGAAGAAAATGGTTTACATTAACTGATGATTTATAATTCATTCTAAAGCACTTTCAGAGCACAGTTGGCAGGGAAGATACACAGTAAACACAGTGAAGTGGCATCAGCAAATCTTGAGGCCTGAAAAAAGCACTGAGGGACGGTTGCAGCTTTTTATGCCTCGGAACCCAGGTGCCTGTTCAGCCCTGAGAGGACAGGACTGAGAAGGAACCTCATCAGCGGGTGTCGGAGGTGTCTGGGAGGTATCAGAGGATGGATCAGGCTCTGCTTGGGGATGCCAAGAAATGGGAGAAGAGGCAACAGGCAGAAATTGATCCTGAATATAAGGAACAAATTCTTTTCTGAGTGGGTTACTCAGCACTGGAACAGGCTGACCAGAGAGGTTGTGGAGTCTCCCTGAGTGGAGATATTCCAGAACCATCTGGATGCAATGCTCCAGGAAACCTGGCTTGAGCAGGGAGGTAGGACCAGATGACCCCCTCAGTGGTCCCTTCCAACCATTCTGTGTTGCTGTGCTTTTATGCTTTCTTAATTTGTACCTATAAATTAAAGACAGATTTAAAATCAAGTGGTACAAAGAAATTTTTTTAGGGAATAAATTCTTTACTGTGAGTGTGGTGAGGCACTGGAACAGGTTGCCCAGAGAAGCTGTGGATGTTCCATCCCTGGAAGTGTTCAAGGCCAGTTTGAATGGGGCTTGAAGCAACCCAGTGTTAAGGGAGGTCTCCCTGGTTGGAACAAGACTTTTAAGGTCCCTTCCAAGTCAAACCACTGTGTGATTCTGTTACTCTAAATAGAAAAAAAAAGAGCCTAAGAGGCAATCCGCTGCGGTAGTTGTTTCTAGTCCTCTTCACTGAAAGGTATTTCACATGGACATTTTGAGATGACCTCAAATCAGATGGATGTTTCAGATGCCAGAAGACAAAAGTGTAACTGCATTTCTGCCACAGTACATAGTGGATATTTTCCTTTGTGTTTCTTCTGAAACAAGTGTGCTCAGCTACAGCTGAAGTTTATGGCAAAACCCCACATTCCCGTTGGTGAGAAACTTGGCCAAAAAAGGGAAATGTCATAGAAAGCTGCTAAGCAAAACTATAAAGGCAGCAGAAATCAATGTGTCTCCTCCCTCAACAGACTGGTTTGCAAAAATTTCCATTCATGTTGTAAATTAAGTGCAATTATCTTGAGAAAGAGGACTGATCAAAACCAATCCCAGGATGTTACTAACCAAAAATTTTGAAATCAGCATTAACTTGCTGTTGCAATCAATCATGCTGGCTTTGTAGATGAAGTATCAGGCTCTGGAGAAGTAGGAATGACTATTTTAAGGAAAGAAGACAACAGCAGCTACAGTAGAAAGAGATGAACACCAACTGCTAGTTTCAGATGCAACCAGGATGTAGCAATAATGCCATACTCTGAACACAGATTCCCATATTTTGTCTGCCTGGTCTAACCCAACAGTAGAAAAAAACAGTTGAAGTCATCTAAAACTATTTCCTTAGTACTAGAAATGGGAAGAATAAGTGAAAGAAGTTTTCATCATTCTAAATACACCTGTAAAACTGGAGGTGCAACTTAACATGTAAAGCAAAAAGGATGAATGATTCCTGAAATCAGATTCACTTGGAAATAAGCCTGAAAAAAGCAAAGCAGAGATGTAACATAGTAGCAGGCTAGCGCAGTGAATGGATTCTAGTTTGGCATATTAAAACACATGTGGAAGCTCTTTTACGTACTCTGTCAAAAAGAAGATTCTGAATGTAACAGGTGCTATGGTAGATTCCTGTATCTAACAGAAATCAACCTTATCCCCATGATTTGCTTAATGTTCATTAATGTAATAGGGCAACATTTGCAATTCAGTCAGTTTGATAATACAGTAATATGATGTGACTTAAACCAAAGAAGAACATGTTAGCAGTAACGAAAACTAACCTAAGAAGCTGTAAGAAGACTTCACCATTCACATTCTGTTTGTGACAGGATATCCATACATCTACACATTTATAGTTTTGTGCCTATGTATTCAACGTTAAACAGGTACATTCCTAATAAGTACCTTTTTTGGTCAAAAAAAGTATTAAAAAAAGACATTCTACCTCTTGATCACAGTAAGTGTAATAAGCACTATACATGTGACAAAAATGGCCCAGCTTCTTAGAGAAAACCTTGGCTATAATGTATTAGCAAGAAAAAGCAACTCTTCTACAAAGTAGTTGCGAACACCATGCAATATAAATACCAGGAGGTCTCCTATAACTTCTTACCCACCCATGGCTCAGACCATCTACGTGGTGTGGTGAAACTCACAGCCTTTAGACCATCATCATGGTTCTCAGAGATGCAACTACAGTTTCTTGGTTTTTTTCCAAATCAACAGGAATTTTCCTATCTGATCTGCACTGTGAGCAGCAGTATTGCAAATAGGGCGCAAAAAAGCAAGGCAGCCTGTCATCTCCCCTCTCTGCAGCTGCCCATTTGGTTGGTTTACCTACAACAGCAAGTCTTTCTTGAAGGTACAATATGGACTTGTGTGCAGAAGGAGCTCAAGGATTGGGAAAACTCCCAAATGATCTCCAAACAACCGAAATGAAAACCTCTTAAAATTAATTATTTTGCTATGTGACACTGTCACCCATGGGACGTATATAAAATGGAAGAGAAGCTGTATGAATATAGACATAACGACACAGACAATGTACATAATTATAGCACGATAATTCAGGCACTGCCATTTTACATTACGAAACAGTTCTTAAGGTTAACATTTTTATTATCCCCATGACACCTCTCTGGGAGCCCAGAAAAGGTGCTTTAAGTGTGTCAGCATTGACAGTCAGAGCTTTTAGCGTTTGAAGCTCCCTAAAAGTCAGCCTCCAAAAGAAAGTTGTAATGGCACTAAGCATCCTTTAAAGAGGTGCATTTAAAGTGAAGTTTCATTGGTGTGTGGTCTGGAGTTCTCTTCTTCCAGTAGAGCTATTCTTTGTTTGAGCATCCTCACTTGTGTTTCATGTCTCTCCACCATGGCCATCATTTGTGATTCCAGTTTTTTCAGCTTATTTTGATGCTTTTTCTTTGCTTTTTCATAAGCTGCTACCAAGTTGCTGTTAAAAACACAAGTCAATACAAGATAATTCAAAAAGGCTTGTTCTTAGCAAGTGTTACAAAAAATCCACCCCAAAGCCCCACCTTCAGAGAACTCCAAAGTCTGGGTACTGATAATCTTCCTAAAATTTACCAATGCTTGAAAATGGATTAGATCCAAACCTTATTGATTCAAATCCAAATCAATGCTAGTGTCCGTGTCTTTTCTGGGGAAAGCACACACCTCTACCAGCAAACTGGTAAAGAAAATATGTTTAAACATGGTTCAAGGAGCCAGATAGAGGTTCCTGATGATGACCTTGCAGAGCACTGTTTGTGAGTCAGGATACCACAGATTAAACATGTAATGATTTATAAGAACATTGCATGGCCAGAATCTTTTCAGAAAATCCAGGACTGATTCTGCATTTTCCATTTTAAAAAATCATATTTACATTCAGAGGATGGCATCCTGTGCTAATTTATCAGCTGCTGGGTAGGTTCTGTGCCTCCACATTGACTGAGTAGGAAAGCTTGAGGTGGATGTTGCTTTTCACCACATAGGCTTTCAGGTATAATTTAAGAAAAACTGCATAAGTTTCTTGCAGGAAGGCAGCTGCAGTCCACCTTATTCCTAGTCCATCCAAACACAGGGCCAGTAAAATGCCCTGAGTGAGCAATACAGTTTAACTGTGATTATCCAAGAGAGTTTATTAATGAAGAGGCTGGAGCCAAAGAAAACGGAGAAGTTTAAAACAAAGTAACAGATTCATAAATCTGAGTTTTGTTTGTTTCTGTAAGTGCATTTACTAGTAGCTCAGTAAAGATTAACCTATTTCCCTACCTCTATTCTTAACTCTATAGTTGTCAGTGGCCTACATGGGAGGTTTAATAGCTCCCACATCTCTTACTAGAGCCTTAAAGACTCAACGTGTGTGAGTACAAGGATCCAGAAACTTCTCATTAAAGTAAGCGAATATTACAGTGCATTGCCAGAACACATAAAAAAAACCAGTGGTGGATCCATCTGCTGGTAGATCCTTTACCTGTTTGCCCTTTTAAGGTCATTAACGAATTCTGCAGACTGCTGATGTCTGATCTCACTGCTCTTCGTAAGCCTCTCCAAAGCACTCACTAACTCCTGCACTCTAGCCTTCAGTTTCTTCTCCCTGTATCAGGAAAAAAGGAGGTAGAAAACTATGTTCAAAACAGAAATAACACTTCAGCTTGCAAGTGCATGAACACTTGTCCTGTGCTGGGTTGAAAGGCTGAAAATATTTCCCTTATTACTACTTGGATAATACAGGAGGTAGTTCTTATATTAAACTTTTCCAAATATTGATATTTATAACAGTCACTATTGTAAACAGTATGATCAGAGGTACAGTGGACAAAGAAGTAAACAAACTTTTCTGGTAGATCATAGTCTTGTATGCATTAAATCACACTAAGAAATAAGCACAAAGATATATAAATAAAAGTTTAAGAATACCTGGAACATGCCATCTACTGTGTTTTGAATGAGATAGCATAGAAAGTTGAGTACCAAAGGTACTCAAACATCGTGACCAATTTTAATTAAAAACAGCATACCAGCATTGCTATTAAAAATACTTTACTAAACAATTTTTTTTTTTTTGCACAGAGAACCACAGAATGGTTTGGATTGGAAAAAAGATCATCTAGCCTGACATCTAGCAGGGATGTTGTCAAGTAGATCAGGCTGCTCAGAGTCTCATCTGACCTGCCCTGGAATGTTTCCAGGGATGGGACCTACCAGATCTCTGGGCAACCTGTGCCAGTATTTCACCACCCTCTGAGCAATTCCACTGATTTCAGTTACTGCCTCAAATTTACTCAAGTAATTTATATTTGAGTATAAATGTAAATACAATCTGTATTACAGTAACTGACTAGCATTTTATGGAGCCAGCAAGTTCAGTCCATGTGGCAGTGAGAAAAAGTTAAGAATAGGAGATGGGAGTACAGACAGAAAAGGCAAATGCAAGAAATACAGAAGAAGAAAGAGCATTTTATTCCATGAAGGACTCTTCTTTCTTTCAAACAAGCCAGAGTAGTGAGGCTTAAAATGCTGATATAGTTACCACCACTTAATTGCTAATTATGAACCAAAAGCTAATTATGTGGAGTGTGCCAAAATGGAAACAAGGTATCTTATAGTATTTCTACATTACAAGTATCTATGATGAGAAAAGAAAAAATGAATGAGACAGAAATTCTGAGGAGGAGCAAGCATTACAGCTTGGGGAATAAGCTGGCTTTAAAAAGCATTTCCTAGTACAGGTAAGCACATGGCATGAAGCAGGTGCTTCTCCCTGGGAAGCTCCCTGCTTATTGCTGAAGGCTGTCCAGCCCACTCCTACACTGACAGGGCACCGTCATTGTGCTGGTGTGGAGACCCAGGAGCCTTTTCCATGACCCATCCTCACAGCAGATAGCCCACAGAAGAAAACCATCAGATTTGGGAGATAAAAAAAAAAGAAAAGTTATTAAGAAGGACATGGAGCTGGACTCAACTGGGACACAGATTTTGCAGTATCAAATCTTACACTCATGAAATTTATGCGTTTGTATGTGGACATTTGTCTGCTCTTTGCTGCCCAGAACCACTTTGGAGTGACTGGCCTCTTCCTCCTGTTTTTGCTGCAGTGCTAAGTGAGCATGATGGGTTTCACCTCAATAACAAGACGACTGCTGTCTCCCACACAAGCCCACCGGGAATGAACACCCTAAAAGCTTCCCCAGCTCTGAAGAGGCCACACAGATGCTCCTTGAATTCCAGCTCAGCAGGCTGCAGTTCCAAGGGTGGCCTAGCTATGGCAGC
>JAWWES010000094.1:12041164-12051691 GCA_035583135.1 Lophotriccus pileatus | reverse complement strand
GTCAGATCAAGCCATTCTAGACATAGAGTGACTTGGGATCAACGTTGGAGGAAAAAACAGTATGGTTTTCAGGTACTTCTGCACTAATTGCTTTCTTCATGTTCGGGTGCACCCAAGGATCACAAGTGCTGCATAGACTCTGAGGAAAATGTGTTCAAATAGTAACCAAAAGACACACTTTTCAGCATCCTTTCACATCAAAGATGAGTACTTCCACAGTGCTGACAAGGTTCATGTTCTCTTCACAGCTCCAAACAGTGTGTGGCTTCACACTTTAGGTGCCAGAAGTTTTTCAACACACACTTTACTTAAGTATTTTTAAAGACCTCTAGGACCCTCAGATAGAAAATACTACAGGTGCATGTGCACTGCAACTCAGATATTCAGTGCACCCTGTGTATAGACACGTGAGGTCCCTCTGAACTAGTTCACCTGAGACAACATGGGAATTAATAACTGAGGGCAGATAGAGCTGGGCACTGTGTGCTGAAGCCAACATTATCACATCCACACTGCCATTTGAATTGAATCCAAAGTGTGCTAGCTTCTACCTAGCACATATTTAGAAGCTAGAATTAGACCTGCAGGTCACTATGTAAATGTGACAGTAAGTGCTGTGCGTTATTTAGTTTGATGCTGTTGTCTATTCACTCTCCTTCTTCTTCATTAACTCCAACACAACCTCCTTTATAAATATATTTCCAATTAAAAGCTGTAAGTCTGGACCAGTGGTTTTCCAGCGATGGGTTACAAGCTTCTTCTTCTTGACAATTGTTTCAAATAATTCGTAGCAGGCACCAATGTTGTATTGTTATAGTCTATTTTTAGAGTTGCAGAAATGTACCCAAACAGCCACTGGTTTAGAACTAAAAGCAGTTAGATTTCTCTCTTTTTCCTTTATCCAAACCTTTATTTAATATCTAAGAAAAACTGTCAGTCATATGCTGAAGTTACAGATGATTCTGACAGCCAAAAATAGGATTAAGGAAAAAAAATCAAGTTTGAATGAATCTAAGTCAACACTAAAAACTTCTGAAGTCAGAAATATTAATCTTTAATGTAGATATAAGTCCATTTTAGTACACCACTGTATAATTTATAAATCCTCTCTGTGCTTAAGAGTTACTCGGGGTATCCTTTATGTCCAAGTATTTACAATATGACTCTGTAATTGGGAAGATCCATTTGATTGGTTTTCCTGTCTTCTAGGTTGTACACACTTCGAGAGAAAACAGGAGTGACATACATCTTGTCAAAGGACAGAGAACCTTGGCAACATAATTCTGGTCTACCTGTGCATGAGTATCAGCAACTCACTTTTTAGCCTTAATACAGTTGTATTTCACCTTTTCTTCTGTCCAAAGCAGCAAGAGCAGCAGGGAGATGAGACAACTGCAGATGAGTGCTGGCTTGCTCCCACAGCCATGGTGAACTCATTTTTCTAAGGGAATGCAGGAAGAATCTAGTGCAAGAGCTGATGCTAATTTCATGGGGACACATACATGAAACATGCTGTACCCATGAAAAAGCTATCAAACCTAGAAAAATCCTGTAAACTTCTAAAATATTCCTGTAAGATTACTACTACTAAGTTCAGTAGGTCAGATATACCTGGGAAAAGACACATGCATCAACATGTGCCTTAAGCTCTCTTTTTGCTCAGAGAAGCTGTGGATGCTCCATCCTTGGAAGGGTTCAAGGCCAGGCTGGATGGGGCTCTGAGCAATTTGGTCCAGTGGAAGGTGCCCCTGCCCAAGGCAGGGGCTGGAACTAGATGACCTTTAGGGTCCCTTCCAACCCAAACAATTCTACAATTCCAGAGTTGGCATTATTAAACCTCATGCACAAATTACACTTCTAAACTGATACTGCAAAGGCGAAAAACCCCCCAACTTCCACACCAAAAAAAACACACCAAAAAGTGAACTGAGAATACTAACTAGCTTATACAGCCAGCCAAAACTCCTCCTCAAACCGTTGCAATACCTTATTCAGATTCCAACACAGTGGCTGATTATTTTCTGCCCTACTTTCTAAGGGTACTACTTACACTCAGACAAATAGCTACAAATTTAAAGATAATACAACTTAAAGGGGATAGTCAAATACCTCTATGAAACTCTGGTTTCTTACAATTGTTTATAGAATATTTTGGGGGTTTGGAAGGAACTATGAAGAATTTCATAAAGTGGCAGTACATCAAGCTACATGTTAGTTTTTACACCCTAAAACCTATACATAAAAAAAAAAGTGAACAGTCAAACTGTGTCAGAATTGGGGAAACATTTATCTGTTATTCAATTAAAGTAAACTCAGGAAAACTGTTTCCAGAAAGACAGCCCAATTTTTGTGATAGTGCAAGTAAAGCCTCTGCTCAGTCTTACTTGCAGGTGTCAAAGAGACAAATCAAAACTAAAATCCCTCTTGTGCTCTGGTTTAGAGGAAAGTATAAATGCCAAGGTTTTACAGGGCTGTGCTCCCAGAATGTTTTCTCCCAGGATTGTTTTGTTCCAGCTCCCAGACTCAACAGTCCCCAGAGCCAAGGGTGGAGCACTGTGAGTCACACCTGCTCCAGCAAGGACTGCAATTACACCATCCCTGCTCTGTGGGACTGAGCAGCTTCTCAAGATCCACATGTGGATCCCAGTGTGGATTTACAGAAAGTCACAGCAGAAAGTATCAGCTTTCCTTCTTTCAGTTGTCTTTACAGACTGTATGGAATCCCTTCAGTATCTACTTGGTTGCAATTTTTAGGGACAGTATTACTCTTCTGTTCCCCAGACACCAAATTATTGGCCTGCCAAAGAAAACAAGCCATTCCCATCATTAAAGGAAGTAAAAAAATCCACTAACAACAAATATTCTTGTTCTTATTAATAAAACCAGAACAAATAAAACCAGATGAGGCATTCTAGCTGTCCATGCAAAACGACCTCCCATATGATTGAATCAAAAGTGGAGGAGCACAACACTGGTGTTGCAGCAGTATTTTTCTGATGCCTTTAACGGCCTAAACCCCCCAGAGGGGCAGAAAAACTTTACTTTTCATGGGAATCAATATGTGCTTCCCATCAGGCTTGGTTCTTACACCTCACTTTCCTGTGGATGCCACAGTTGACTCATTTATGAATGTGGTTAAACATTCAGAGTATCCACCTGATTCCAATACTTTGTAATTGAACACCACTTGGCATTTACTTTGGCACAGGGATTCCAAACAAATGATTTTTATGAATTCTTTGTAATATTTTTCTTAAATGTCATAGAGTTCATCTGTCATTCAAGAAAAAAAATATCAGTGCAGGTCTCATACTTCTCAGTTTTTGCTTTTCATCTATTCAACTGGTCAGAGCTTTCCCAGAGAGAAGGGCAGGATGGACGCTATCATGTTGAAAAGAAAGGAAACTTGAAACAAGACACATGGAAAATTTACAGAGATATCAAGCACGAATGAACAAGGGAGTCAGGAGGATTTTTCTTTAGAGAAGTACTACCAGTATGGAAAATACCTGAAAAAATCTCATCATGATCATCACTAGTTATGATCATCTCATAGGCAATAGTATTTATCTTCTTAAACAACATGAACATAATGTGATTCTACCACTGCTTTTAAAGTGGTATATATATAAATGTGTGTGTGTGTGTGTTGATACTTCCTCTTATTTATGGTACACCAAACCTTCTTTTTGCATACAAATATTTTCATGAAAGGTTAAGTGAGAAGTTGCAACCACATTGCCTTGTGCTAGCAGAAACATTTAAAAGGAAGGACAAATAAAGCATATTACTAAAAATTGCAGCTAATAGGTAAGGAAAACTGAAAATTTTCTACATGGCTAGAGCATCATGCCAATGTTACCCACAAAACCATCAACTCTAATTTGAAATCTAATTCCTATTCTCTAGAAAATCCATAGATTCTAGTTGTTTAGTTGCATCCTCACTAGCTAAACTATAAAAAGCTCCTTCTGCATTCTAGTCCAGCTTCGCTATGTTAAGAATAATGGGCGAAAACAAGTGAGGAAAAATGTTTCCATGTAGTCTAATACACGGTTTATTTTAACACAGTAACATGTAATAACTCAGTGTAATACCCCAAGCCTTGCTGCTCCAAAGACAAGCAACAATGTGATTTGTACCATTCTGTTTTGTCAAAAATACCATTATAAGCAGGTGAAAAACCCACTGAAATTTGTTTCAGCCATAACACTCACCACAAATGATTTCACTTAAGTGATCTACAGGAGGCCACAAAACAAAATTAAAAGCAGAGCTTCAGGTTGGGTGACTTCATCTTCCTTTATACACCATTGCTGTCACTTGCATGGTTCCCTGGCACATGATGCTAAAGGAGTATTTACATAGCATAGTGCAGTTTTTTTGCAGTGCTTATTAAGCTTTGCAAAGTGTTATTTTGCCAGACAGAATGTAGCACTTCTAGGTCTTGGGATGATACTCTGTAGAACACACACCTTAATTATGGGCAGCTATTCAGCACCAGTCATGACAAGACTAGCTACGTTAAAGTAGCGATCAAATTATATTTAGAGTATAATTCACACCATGTTTTGCACTTGTCTTGCACTGGCCTGGGACTTCCAGGAAGCTGCTGTACCTTATTGTTGTTCCCTGTAGTCGATCAATTTTCTTGTTCAGTTCAGCAATGATACTGTGCAGCTCTGTGATTCGTTCCTCGTAGCGCAGCGTTGTTCGCTCCTGCACATCCTCGTGCTCTCTCATCAGGTGGGATTGCTCACACTAAAGCAGAGAAACCAGAACAGAAAGGGTGTTATGGAGATCAGATACAAGGCAAAAGTGCTCAGCTTTATGGTTTTCTTACTCATCCTTAGCAAGCAAAAACAAGAGAGACAAAATATTGGCAGGTACACAAAGGTATGTAATTACAAGATTTTAGGAACTTACGGAATATGCTGTGTACTCTTATTATTTGTTTTCTAAAGGGTAGAAGTTGCCCCTCCTGCTTGAATAAAAACCACCATTTGCAACTTAAAATAGCTACAAATATTGATCTTTGAATCCAAGAGATTCAGGGCACATTGTGAATCTTCAAGTGCTTCCCAATGTGCTCCAAATTAGAACAATTCCTATGGCAAAACCCACATCATTATGTGGTAAATATAGAAAAGTAATTACACTTTGAGGTGATAAATTCTTCACTATTGTGAAGTATTTGGTTTTAATAAACTTAAAAATAATATAGCATATTTTTATTATGTTAGTACTCTACAAGAAAATCTTTATGATTAGAACAATTAAAAGGCTGCTTGTTTTTTATACATACCATAAAATCATCTTTCTTTCCCACAGAATTTTAAATCTAGCCTCTTTGGCTTACTCTTCTAACCATCAAACACTCTACTTCAATTACAGCAAACAATTACAATGTACTGCAACTACAAACCAGCAGTGCATGGTGACTAAAGTTATGCTTGGTAGTGGCTGGAAAGAGTAAGACTTCCAACTTTTTCCTTCTGATGCCTCCCTTCATTCAAGCCTCCTTGCAATGACACAATGGTTTGACAGCATATGTACTATGCAGTCAAAAAAGAAAATTCACAACTAATTGATGGTATAAAACCTACAGTCCTTAACTAGAAGACCTGCAATGCAAAATTCTAGTAGCATTTCTAAAGATTACAGCTTATAATAATATTGGAGATCCTCCAACATTGCTGCATCAAAAGCTTTTTTCAAATCAAGTAAACACTTCATAGAGAGTTAACTCCCTAAACACTTGGTATCATAAATATGACATATTCAAACTAGCAAGTGTGGCAGAATTTTCATAGTTTGCTCTCGTACTTTTTGGCCACTTACACCCATAGCTTGAGAACATCACCTACCTAAAAGGCTGATTGAAAACTAAGATTTACACTGACCTTCAATAACATTTTTATTTTAAATTTTAAATACAGTGTGTTCCATGATTTTTAGGTTTCATGAGCATGGACACTGAAAAGTAGCCCAGACACTAGAGGACCCTTCCATAGACTACAACAAAATAGTTTCTCACTCCAGCTGCAGTCAAAAGTACTTTTGCCTATACTAAGAGAAACAGATCCTATCATCACACTGAAAAGGAGAGCAAAGGGACACAGTTTAGACGACTGAAAATATTCAACTCATTTCTAAGACTTTATGTTGGCAACTGACACTGAAAATATTTAACTAATTTCTAAGACTTTATGTTGGCAACTGATATTCTTACAGATGTATATTATGTATACCATGTATATTATGTATATTATAATGACTATTTACTGTAGAAACATTCCCCAACTTATTTCTCATGTTTTTGTTTTTCAACATCGTATGTGTCTGAAGAACTACCATGGCCTTCAGAGTGCAGAAATAACACAGAGAAAACATTTCACAAAAGCTTTAGAGCAGATTGAGGGGCAATAAATAAAAATCTAAATTTCCTCTGACACACATACGCCCACAAATGGTACCTAAGCATTAACCGGATCCATCACGGATATGCACTGGTGGGTCTTTTTCCTTTTAAAACAAAGAGATGATTTCAGATGGAGTGTATAATAACTGTTTTCTGACAATAAATAAAAATCCTATCACAACAATTTTTGTCTCTCTAAGCTACACACTGAAAAGCAGAATTTGTTTATCTTGACTGAAGATATACGGACTCTTGCTAATGGATCTCAGACACATTACCAGACTTGTTTTCCGTTTTTTTCCAGCCATTTCTCAGCCAACGTTTTTCAGGACAACCATCATTTAGTGGCAGATGTACTTTGTGAACAACCAGCAGTCTGGTAATATAAGACAATAGCTTCACATTTGATTTTTTAAAGCACTCTTGAATTACCTTAGGCAAATGCAACTGAAAAGAGCTGAAAGGAAATCTCTGTGAAAGACAGGCCGTGATGCTAACTAAGGACTGCTCTGCCTTGGAGATGGGCACAGAATCACACCTCCAAAGTTCTGGTCACCCATGACAAGCCTCAACTGAAAAAGGCAAAAGCATCCGAACAATGAATATAGTTCAGTATGGATCCCAAAATGCAGCCATGGAAAATTCTTTTAGTTATACAGGATTGTTCTTTATTACAGAACATTCATCTCAAAGCTCAAAATGAAAAAGAAACAAATGCATCTTTTGGTACCAACTGCTGCAAGTTTTTCTCTGGGATATTTCAACTATTCATCATCCTCCTTAGTTTCTTTGTTCTTTGAGTCTCAGAACAAAATAATCTGCCACCAGTTTTTGTTTCTTTCCAAGGTGTACAATATAAATTAACAGTGGCTGGAAACACCATTGTCTGAACTCTTGATGGTGAGAAACAACCACAAGAGCAAGAAAAGTGTGAGGGAAAAGCATGGTAAGAGAAAATAATTTAATCCAAGCTTATTGTCTCAACATGTGATTCTTCTGCCTATTAATGTACAAAAATTCTCAGTGAAGAAACACTAACAATGCATTATGTTCACCTTTATGTTAAATTTGCAGTGTTCAGCCAGAGGACAAAAAAAAAAGAACGACCAGCAGCAGCGCACATTAAGAGATGCTCCAGTGCCTCAGGCCCTGCAGAGGGCCTGGCTACGGTGTTGTTCACCAGAATACAAGTCATTACTTGAACAAGCCACAACGATAAACCTGTCTAACAGCATTACAGGAACTAAAAATCTTTGCTCAACTAACACCGTACTTTAATTTAAGAGGAGTGGCAGATTTAAAAGTGGCAATCCATTAATCTAAATTTAGGTGTAAACACAAGTCTATGGTGCTAAATCCTCAATCATGACAACACACAGAGTCAGAATTAATTGTTTTGTCATATATTTTGTGCATACTTGATGTGGAAGGTGAATACAAGTACACAGAATTAATCTATGTCAGATAAGGACATCACACAACAGAAGGAGTAATTTCAGTGTTCATCTGAACACCACTCACTTCTATTTCAAGTTACTCTGTTACATGAGAACTGAAGCCTTCCTGTGAAGTTCACAGGTTCTTACATGTCTGCAACAGGTCTGTTGCTTATGTTCTTATATACCTACAGAGTGTTAGTTTAATTCTTGTACTGAAATTCTACTGTCCCTCTCCATATTCTGAATAATCAAGAGGATGGTAAAGAATTGTCACTACAGTAATGGGGACACGCTGCTGTGTGATATAGGGTCCAGAATGGTACAGTACAGTCTTTGTTACCCTGTGCTAGAGCTATTATAAAAACTCAGAATTACAACTAAGAACAAAGAATGAGAGTCTAGGAGTACCTTGTGAAAGGAGATAAAATTATAAGAAAGATGTAGTAAGTGAATTGTCTATTCTTGGTGTATTCACTGAAATGTTTAGCATGTTATTAAATCCCACGTTCTATCCCAAAACTGCAGAGCTCAATGTCACAGGAAGTAGGAAATGCCAAGAATGTAGATGGATCAGAAAACAGATTATATAAATCCACAGAGGATAGACCATACAGGACTACAAGATGCAATGTAGCCTCCTGTTCACAGATATTGGCAGAAAGGTGGGGGAGTGTGAAGGAGGACAACTCTATGCATTTCTTATGCTCTCCATTCAGGCACTCACTGTTTATCACTATCAAAGCCAGAACACCATGCCAGGCTGAGCTAGCAGAAAACACTACAATTCTCATATCCACAGAAAGATTTTTGGAAGAAGACATTAGTTGAGACTGACCGATGCTTTATAGAAAACGTCATTTAATAGATCACCCAACTGCCAAAGTGTACACTGACAAAAATGCAACAAACAAAGAGATCTGCTGTGTTACTAAAATAAAAGAGACATGTAGAGAAACATTATAGCAGGTCTCTACAGACTTTAGATTTGGAAGCAAGCATGCTACAACCACCGGTAATCAATTACATCACTTTACAAAATTTTAAGTCCAGGCAATCCAACTATCTTTCTTCATCATCTGTCATTGATTACTTGAATTGTGGTTCCCCAAATCAGCTCCACTCTGCAAATCATTAATCCTTTCTTCAAAATGCTTCACATGCCTCATGAAATGATGGGAAAGGTATTACCAAAAATGCGATTTAAGAGCTATTTGTTCCAGAGAGCATTTACCATGCCAGCTGAAATGAAACATGTGCTGCCTTTGTAACTATAATCCAGATGCAGAACAGAGATTTAATACTGACCCACTAACATCTGAATATGGTTATGCAGAACCTCAAACACTTCCTATTTAATTTATGCCTTCTGAACCTCTGATTCACATTAGATAGAGGCTGTAGAGGAAAAAATTGTATGATACAATATGAATTTGAATGAATCTCTGTGGAGTGGGAGGAAAAGTTCAAAAAATTATGTTAAGTGACATACCTACTTGGAAGTGATGCAGTTAGAAAAAGAAGAAAGATACAGTGGTTTCACCAGTGTCAGTCTCAGTACTTAAACACAGCCAACATATTGAATATATGAGTTGTGTTTCTTTAATGGCTTATTCCGCAAGAAAGATTGTCTTTTTTTCAATACACACTCTAAAAAAATTCTATCCACTTGAGGGCATTTAAAAAAAAATAAACTGAAAAGAGATAAAACACTAAAACTTAATAGAAATTTCTCACTGAGAGGTAATTTTTTATCTGACATATAGCTAGTATGCTAGCTTCCACATATTTCAATTTTGCGAAAGGTGCCAGTCGTCACTAGGCTTGTGTTCACAAGCACATCTCAAGCTCATGTAACAACTCTCAGCATGAAAAATTGAGTGCTGTATACACATGCATAATTGAAACCCTATCAAAGAAAACACCAAACAATCTTGTGCTAACAGAGCACATATTAATTGGGATTAAGGACTGATCCTTAATCCCAGTTGCCGTCAGTGTGGATTCAGTACTGGATGGGAGCACCTACAAGGCACTCTTCGCTAGCTGAGAGATAGTACATGTATTTTTAAACAAAGATTTGGAAATAAAAGTAAAACACTGACAAAAATCTGTGGTTAGCACATCTAACTAATAACAAAGTCAATGTGATCATGCAGAACTATGTGGATCATTTGGATACAGTGAATCGGTCTTACAGTTTAATGATAGCTAAATGCAGCCTCATAACAAATTGTAAGCCAGAAGGAGGATTCCATCTGAAGAATGCCACAGAAATTAAAAAGGCTCTCAGGATTATAGCTGATAAACCATACTAACTTTCAGCTTGGCTGTAGCTCACATACTGAGGGGAATAAAACTATGAAAGTGGTTTTTATTTCTGGATGTTGCATGGATGGTCTGCAATAACAGTATCACTTACAAGCCCATAAACCTTTCAAGTAACTGAAAAAAAAACACTAGGGAATGCAGGCAAAGGCCAACATAAGGCAGGGCTAAAGTAAAAGCCTAAATATCATGACTGCTTAAATGTTTCTACAGTTGGCATGAGTTTAATTAACACAGATACCAGGCCTTTCCAAAATGCACTGAATGTTGAAGACCCCAAATCTGCAAAGTATCAGAATGGCTGAGACTGACAGGGACCATTGGAGGTCATTCATCCAAGCC
>JAWWES010000094.1:12010196-12026593 GCA_035583135.1 Lophotriccus pileatus | reverse complement strand
TAACAAGTGAAAGAAGACAACTGTCAAGTGATGACATCATGGCAAGTACCAGAGATGACAATAACCCAAATTATTCATCTTCTACAGGGCTGTGGATAACTTGATTCTTGAGTTGCTCAACTCAGAGAACCAATTTTCATTTTGGTTCATTTTTTAGAATCCTATTTTCATTCATGTTTTGACGAACACCATCAGAAGCATGCAGTTCTGGTGAATCAATGCCATATATATCCAGCCTCCATCCCAAGCAACATTCCTCCACTTTCTAACAGAGTCCACTAGCTCAGCTAAGGATGCATTTACAATTTACACAGCTGTGCTGTTTTAAATCCAAGCTACACCTACCCTATAGAGTGTTGACTGAATTGTAAGCCTTGACATTCAGAGAGAGCGGTCAAGGGCATGCAGGTGGCTGCACCCCCTCCTCCACTCTGCAATTCCAGCCTGAACTCTGCCTTCCTTCCCTCCTGCCTGTTATGGTTTCTCCTCTTACAGGGGTCCAGATATAGGATACTTTTATTTGTTCTTTCTTTTCTGTCTTTCCTTTTCAGCTCCCTCTCCTCACTGAAGCTGCTGAACACAGCAAATCCCTGCGCAGCCTAGAGCCTGCAGTGCAGCAGCTGTTTCCATTCAGCCCTGTGGTCCCTATGAAGATGAAATTAGCCCCTCATTAACCCTCTCCCTCCTGCTGTTATGCATCGATGCATCTATTTAACTAAGTGCAGGGAGCAATTAATACCGTCTCTGTTTGCAGTCACCATTTTTGCCTCTTTCAGCTGCAATGCTGAGTATGCAGCAGCACACTCAGCTGCCACAGATATGTAAGCCCCAAAGAACATAAAAGCTCAAAGACTCTTTCCAGAAATTGAAGTCGATAAACAGATATTTTTAATAAAGACTTTGTGACAAGGGTCAGATTTACAGCAGCAAGGGTCAAGCTTAAAATGTGTTATTGCTGGAAAAAAAAAAATTAGCAACTTCACAAAGTAACCTGTTCCTTTTTTTTTTTTTTTACCTCCTCAACATAGTGCAGTACTTTATGATTTTGCTTAGCTGAAATGCACCTAACTGCTAAACATTCCAGAATACTTGGGAATATATATAGAAAAATAAACTTTAAAAATCTTGTTGAGATAAATCAGCTTTTAAAAATAAGTAATAGTCATAGAAACATAACATTAATTAAACTGTTTTCACAAGGGTATTTTTACAGTGCAACAGGAAGGTGCTTGTTCCTCCTCCTCCCAAGCACACTCCCCAGCTGTCAGTCCTTTTTTAAGTAAAAAAGGATTTTGTCTCTTCCAAGAACCTACACAAGAAGGTAATGATAGCTACCTTCCACACATAGCTATGCCTCAGACACCTCATCCAAGTCTCAGAAGTTGAATTAGTCATTAGATGGACCCAGACTATATTTTACACAAAATATTACTACAAATAGCCAAGCTTCAAACAAATTGCACAGCACTCAGTGAAGGACAGGCAGCAATACTGGAAATGGCTTCCTGGGCAGAAGCAGCAACCCCCCCAGTGCCTGCAAATGGAACCCTCATCAGCCAAACACACATATCCCTCTTCCTGCTCTCCCCAGACTCCTGGGAACAGTCACAGAATAGTGTTCCGTGCTTGGTACAAGACTTGCTGTCCTAGCGACAGGCTTTTCCCATTACTATTTCGTTTACTTTTCCTCTAATCTCAGCAGAGGCCCTGCTACTTCCATATTGGAGGAAATCTCACTACAGAACCTGGGGCTCACGGAGCAAATCCTTGGCATCCCACAACTCAATCTGTAACATATGCTTAAGTGTTTATTCAATTCCCCTAAGTAAACCTAAGACTGCATTTGGGACACTTCTAGCCATGCAGATGTTGAAATTTCTGAGGGGGTTAAGACTGGGAAACAAACTAAAAGCAAGCTAACAGTTTTCTTCTGAAGGAAGAATCCTTGCCTTGTGATCTCCAGTTATTCAGACACAGTTCTATTTCAGTCACTGAGTGTATCCCAAAGTACTCTGCAAAATACTCTTGTAGTCTTAACTGGGAGGCTAAAAGAGTTACAGATGTCACTATGAATTTGCTCTTTCTTGACTCACACAATGGGTTATCTTCCTGCCAATTTGGCTGCACTAGCATCACTGTAAAGCAATCTAATCAGCAGGAATCCAAATGTCCACTACAACAAAGAGGAAAAAATAAAACTGGATTTGACCCAGAAAATGAGGGAAAGTAATTTATTTTCTTGTCTTATTCTAAGATTCCAGAATCAGACAATGTATTTGAAAGTCTGTTCCAATCTGAAAACCTCCATACTGATATGCACTATATATTCTAGAGTAAAAAGGTGTCAACCTCTCTTAGGACACGGTTTGAAAGAGCTATTACTAAGGCCTAGACTGAGACAGAAAGTTTATAAAAACATATTCCACAAAACTTCCACAGTGGAGATAAAACAAGTCTCAGTCCTGCTGTTGCCTTCCCACTTCAATTAAATTGTAATCGCAAACATATAATTGCTTGTACAGGGTGGCTTAGCTGCCTAGGATATGCAAATTTTAGTGTAATTTTTCATGTTCCTAGCATGCCATATATCTACATCCAGTCAAATTTAAGTGTAGGTATTTCTTGAAAGAAGGGAGGTGAGCAGCAGGAAGGGAAGAAATGTTTCCTGAGTTTGTGTGCACCAACCATATGAGATTCTCACATTTGTCTTCTCAAATAAGTCGAGCAGAGTATTTCTGTAAATGTAATTTGTAGTGCTCTTTAATCCTGTTACTAAGAGTTCCCATTTGCCCAGGCTCAACAGTAGAGAACCAGAGAAATTTATAATCTGCTTCTCTGAGCTCTGATCATCACAGTTCGTGCACACTGAAAAACTTCCATTGAAGTCCCATTTATATACATATAACAAGACTGAAACAGTCCCCCCAGCACCAGCAGAACATTACACAATCTCCTCAAGGTGCTGTGGGTCAAAATTGGATTTGTACTAACCTGGTTAAAACTTTTTGCTGAGGTCAGTTCCACTGCCTAGCAAAAGCATGAGATTCAAGACTAAGTCTACAAGAGTGTGATGTGTGGGATACCACAGAAGCCCTTATCTCTCTAATCCTTTCCCGTTCTCCGTGCTTGGAGGAGAATAAATGCCAGTTTGGGCTGCTGTTAGAAAACAGAGAAGGAATGCTTATGTATTGTGACCAGCCAAGTTTTTTTTCTGAGTTGCAGTGGTCTGAAGTCTCTGGCAGCAAGGGAAGGTTTGTATCACCTATTTTACAGCCCTCTTGCAGGTACTGCTACTGGAAGCTCAGAGCTACCTGTGTAATTCAGTGCTACCCACCAGCCATACTCTGAAATGTTCTGTCTTCCCTTCCTTTTCACATGAGGATGCAGTAACAGCAGCCAACAGCTTCCTTATCAGAGTGTCTACCTAGGGATACATGCAGTTGTAGGGGTTATGTATGCTTCCCCTGTAGTCACCTCCAATTTTTCCCAAATGGTGTGATGGCAGACTGAGTGAACTTGGTCTGGAAATGGTGCTGTGAATTAGATAACCCTACTCTGAATTAATATGCTTGAGTTTCCTGAGATTTGAGTTAGCTGCTTTTCTTAAGTAAGGACATTTAGGGCTTTTCTAATTAATAGCAAATGTTCCATCACATTACAAACTGAGCAAACAAGACAGAGATCTGGAAAAGAATTCAAGGACAGTATAAACCAGATGGCTTTAAGCAAGAGCATTACATTTAAACATAAACATCTTTCTGCACAACCCATGCACATTTTTGTAGTGTTACTAACATTACAGTTCCAGCATTTGTCCATATCCCTGAAGTATATACTGCTTGAGAAACAAATGCAGCACAATCAGCCAAGGTAAAATTAGGTTTTGTTTTACATCCTTAGCTATGTGACTATCAATGGACAGATTTGAACTATCAACAAAAAATATGGAAAATATGAGAATCAACCACTCCATCTCCTCAACCCACTCCTCAGCCACAGGCAGAATATATGCAGATGGGAACGTCCCAGCCCTCTGAAATCCCAGCAGGCCTTACACCTTGTAGCTTCATTTTTTTTAGATTAGGACAATGGGAATTAGCAAGCTTGTTTTGAAATAGTAATTGAGAAGAGACATTTCATTCACATAAAACCACAAATGCAACAGTGATTTTATCTCTCTGAAGCAAAACCACAGAGGGAATGAAAGAAAAGCTTTTATTGTTGTACTGCAATAAATATGGAAAATTATGCTTTCCCCCACTGTAGACATTAAAATTTAGCAACACTGTTTTGGGAAATTGTGTAGTAGGCACTAAAGTAGGCACTACACTATATCTCAATCTGTCTTCACTGACCAGTGAAACAAGAAAAGCTTCTTCAGCCATCGCTGTGAAAGAAACCAATAAAAAAGACTTTGGAGATCATCATCCCATACCTTAAAATATTTTAATGCAGCAGCTATAAGGCACAGGAGAAAGTAAATTAAGAAGGAACAAAGATATATACACTACACTGAGCATTCATGTCCAGAAGTGTATGTAAAAGGGGGCTGCACCTTATTTATAGTTAAGAAAGAAGGACCTCAGATGGGAATTGAAATATTAGATACAGCTTATTTTAGTTCCAAATTGTTCACATTTCATGGAAACCATGCCCTGCAGTCATTTCAGAACACCCTGTTTTCTTTTATAAATTAATCACAGTAATGTGCTCTGCTGTCAAACATCATGGAAACACCAGACCAGCTGACAAACAGAATTCTCACCCTCATTTTCAAAGATGACAAAATCAGTTCTTTACAAAGAGATGTATCAATTGATAAAGATATATCTGCCAAACTACAGAAGAGGTATGTTTGGAAATGCAACCTGGATTTTAAAAGATCTAAAAAATTAGAACTAATCCAATGTACTTACTGTTACTTAAACAGGGAAACAAACCCTGAGACATAAAGAATCAGGAGTGGTATATCTGAAGAATAAGGAGTGGTATAAGGCTGATGAATGGTCCAGAACTGTGAAATGACTCATGCTGGATGTTTGGTGTTTGGTCCAGCCTCCTGCTCACGTTAGAGTCAAGGTTGCTCAGGACTTTTTGCACAGCTGCGTCTTGAGAACCATCACGGATGGGGTCTGTATAGCAGCTCTGAGTACCCGGTTCTCTTCTTGAATGTCCTCACAAGGAATTTTTTCCCCCATATATCCAGTTAACTCTTATTTCAACTTATGCACATGGTTTATGCACTCTCCTACTGTTCATAACAGCAACAGCTTGAGTCCCCCATTGTGACAACCACTCCACAGGCACAGAGGGGTTCTATTAGATCAACCTGAAGGCATCCTTTCTTCAGACTGAACCAGCCCAGATCCCACAGCAAGTACGCCAGCCCCTGATCATTTTGGCAGCCCCTCCCCTGGACTCCTTCACCTTGCAGGCCCCAAACTGGATGCATAGTCAGAATGAGTGTAGAAAATAATGGATCTAGAATATAAGGCACAATGGATTTAAAAATACTATGGTTTTTATTTGTTAGCTAAACAGCTTCACCAATAAAGCCCAGTTGCTAAAAGGTTAAAAAACCTGAAAGTAATAAAGGTCTTCCCAAAGACCATTATAGAAATGCAATAAGGCTACAGTAAGAAGTGCCTTCACTTCAATTCTGTCAAAAAAACCAAAACAAAACCGCTCAGTCAAACACTCAAACAAAAAACGTCCTAGATGTGGTAACTACAGAATACACTACATTTAAGTAAAAGCTTGAAGTGCCTCAAGAACATTTAATTTCAAATTTAATTAACTTAGATATGCACAATGTCACAACAAAATAAACCAAAATGGTACTAAGATGGGCGGAGGCATCACCTGTTGAGGCTCATCTTACCCAACTTCTTCAATACCTATAAAAGGGAACCAAATTGAACTAATGACTTCTGCAAATAAGTGTAAAGACGGTGGTGCTGGGAACATCAGTGAAGACTGAGATACAGTACAAAAGACTTACAAAGATTTTTGGAAATTAATGTGAATTTGGTGGAAGGCTAGATGAGTTAATGTGCAGCAGGGCCCTGAGGGAGGCACAGAGGGAAAATGAAGCAGCAGGAGAAAGAACTGTGTCTTTATGAAAGGGATCTTGTTTGGCAGTCAAGAAGAGGGCTTGCCTGCAGCTCAGGTAAGAAGCCACCTGGAATGATCCATTCAGTCCTGAGAAATGGAATACAAAGGAGAGAATGGTACGCTGAAGGAAATTCAGGAAAGTACAGTGAGAATCACAGAGCCACTGACCAGATTGCTTTGTGTGTCAGTCTACCTACTCTCAAATGCTATTTGCATCACAATAGATTTCCACATCTGTGAGGCCGATGAAATTGAGACAAATAATCTAGGTAAGTAGCAAGGAGCATGACGAGCAAATTCCAGAGTATGGACCTAATGTGGAAATGCATTTTGGGTCACAGTAATTTAGATACAGGAGAATAAAGAAAGTATATTATGTTGGTTTTTTTCCAGACTGAATGACATTATTTAGTTTAACAATCTCCCAAGAAACAAGTCTGAGTTTCCATTTTTAAGGCATGTTGAAGAGTTGGAAAAGGTTCTGAAATACTACACAGTAGTAGTAAATAAAGTTATATATAAGGTACCCTGAGCACTTGTTTTAGGACTAGAATAGAGAGAAATCCTGCACTAATTGCAACAGCTGAGCAAATAATCTCTGCACTACTAGAGTTCTGTGAAACCTTTAAACCTGTCCTCTTTTTAGTCCTCTTAACCTCCTGTCTTTATAACATAAAAGCATATCTTAAAAAAGAAAAAAAGAGAGAGAAAAAAAGAAAAAGCCGAAGATAAAGCCAAAATAAAGAATTAGTCTTTTCTTAAAAGCCTTCAAAAAATACAACTTGCATTTAGCACAAGGAAAACTTATCAGCACAACTAAATTTATACCAACAAATCTTCACTACTGCATTACAACTTTTTCTGCATAATCTAAGAGCTTCTCTTCAATGCATCTCTAAGATGCAAGAATAAAAGAATTGAGCCTGAATTCTTTACAAGAGTCATACTAGTCATAAATATGCAATGCCACAGGAAAGCACGTAAATTCATAAATTGGATAGGCTAGTACAGTTTTGATTGGCATTCTTCCAGTCTTGCTTTAGGCTGGCATTATTTCTGGCTCACCAGAGAAGAACCTCTGAACACCTGCCCTTCTGATCCTCTCCCCCAGCCCACTTTGGGGCAGTGACTGAGAACCAGAGGGGGGCTTTGCTGCCAGAGGGGGTCAACACACCCCACTGCTCTATAAGACTGAGAGCCCCAGCATGTTCCCAGGTGACAGAATCAGTGCCACTTAGAGCACCTTGATCCTCTCCTTTCTTTCAAATACGCTCAAAAGACTAATTTCAATTTAGTACGCGATTACAACAACAAAGAGGACAAAGTTGTTTTTAAAAAATCTACTCAAATTTAAGAACCAAAAAGATGTGATAATCAAGCATGTTAAAATGAACTTTCCAAAACCTAAGTGAGATGTTATACAACTCAGCAAAACACTGAAAAACACTCTATGCCAGAGGAGGAAACTTCAACAATTGTCTAAAAATAGCTTTTAAAAAAATGAGGGAGTTCACTTCCAAATAAGTGATTCTGACTTCACTGCTTTCATGCTGGCTGTAATCCAACTGAGCAACAAAGAGGTTTGTCTTTGCAGGTCTTGCTAATGCACAATTAATTTCAAAGAGAAGCGAGTTGTAAAATCATCAAATATCAACCTGTTCCGTATTCTGTAACAGGCAGAAAGGAAAATGACTTACAGGTATAGTACACTGGGGCCACGAGCACTGTAGCTTCTCAGGACTCACCTGAAATCAGTTTCACACCATCCAAAACATTCCTTCTATCAAAGTGAAAACTGACTAAACTTCCCTCAGCTAAGATAGTACAAGGAACACCTATTTTCTCAGTCCTCATGACCATCCTTCATGAGTCATTATGAAACTCAGTGGGTCACAGCTCAAGCTGACTTTTTTGTTATCACCACCTCTTCAGTGTGTACCTGCACCTTCACATACTCTCACAGTTCTACTTCCTACATGCATTATGTTTCAAATCTATTACACACAGCATTGCCTAACTTGTGTCTTCTGTCCATGTCACTCACAAGGAACACAATAATCTCTCTTTCCCTGAACTCAGTCTCCCTGGAGTGGGAAATCTAGGACCTCCTTTTGGCAATACTCATCAACAAGACAGAAGGGCTAACTGCTTGCTTCACAGTGAGATTCTGCCTGAGGCTTTAGTTTCTTCGTCTCCAGCAGCTTTCTCTATTATTAAAGACCTGCTTTGTGCTTTTTTCATCTTAACTGTTCCCATAATTCCTCCTGGATACCTAAAACAGCATGGAAAAGTGCTCTGTTGTCTTCACATCCTAGCCTGGACCATCTCTCAAAACATCTCCACTGCCTCTATGGTAAATATTTTGACACTGCCTTCATATGTATTTTATTCAGGTTTAGAGAGTTCTACAGAGAGAGGTTCAGTTTTGCCTATTTTTTGAATTACTGAAGCCATCCTCTAGAGGAGAGGAAAAAGTGATCACAAGTGAGCAGGACTGTGACAGATATCCCTAAAACTAAATGTGAAAACTAATATAAAATATATGTAAATAATAATGTGTAAATAATAAATACAGTGTAACCAAATTCTAAAAAGCAGAAAAAGGACCCTAGTGAGAAATGAGCAAATCTGCTACTGGGTTGTGATCTCCCACTCTTGGTCTCCAGATTATTGCTTATGCTTCCCACAGCATGCTGTCTATATGAAGGTGAAATTTATTCCCTGAGTCACAGACTGGGTGAATAACTAGGCTGGGGGTGTCAATAGAAGACAGTCAGAGAGAGCCTGTGAGCAAGCAAGGGTGTCAAGATGTGCATGCCTGCCTCTCCAAGCATGAACCAGAGTTCCATTACAGCTGTAAAACATGCAATGAGGTCACAAAAGGAAGAGGAAGAATGCACAAGGCCTGTGGATGTGCCTGAGGATTTAGACTGCTCATGTCAGTTCTTATTGTTCACTTTGCTGTAGTGTTACACAGTGACAAAGGGACGGAAATGGAGGTCTATAATAGCGACAATAACATGTCTGGAAATAAAAGGATTTACCACACTGGATTGGAAAAGCGATGTATCTGAGGTGTTGTCATTAGTATTGATTAAAATCCTGCATTTGAGAGGAAAGGAGGACAATAAAATTCATATACTTAACGAAATACTTTGCAGGGAAGGTTAAAACTATTTCTTATTTCCTATTGTAATTGGTGTGAGGTACTCGTACCCCATAATCTTCTCATATTGAGGAGGATTAGACAACATACTGGTAAAAATAAGAACACCTGTGCAACAGCCGTCACTGAGATAGCAGTGAAGGAAGTGAATAATGCGTTTGAACTTCTGTCACTGCTGATGTAAGGTAGAGAACTGACTTAATAATATACTGAGTGGTAAATAGTAAGTGTGACTTCTCTGAGACCAGAGTAGTAAAGGGCACTGTACCTTTCATACCTCCCATACTCACTCAAGAGTTTGGAAAGACCCTCCTTTAATGGGAGGAAACAAAAAGACAGGTGATGTCCTCTTCCTTAGGTGTGAAGTTTTCATTTATACTCATTCCTACAGGATGGATACAGAACTAACATAAACCAGCCCACGCACTTCCAAAAGGAAGTGGGAAGAAAACCCCAAAGAAACAAGTTCAGACACTCCAAAAGGCTTGCACCAATAAAACACTAAGCTAGATATAAAACAAAGAGTTGTTTGCAGGTTACTTAGATGATGTCAAAGAAATGTACAGTGAAAGAAACCGTGGTCGTGTACCTTTCTCTTACTGTAACCACTAAAAAACCATCAAATTTAAGAACAAGGCCAGAATTTATTTTTTTTTTAAAGCATAGTTACCTTTGAAAGAGAAAAAATTATTCTGATTTCCCAAGAGCATGTTTTGGAACACAGCTACCTCCTGACTTCCTCAACAACAGGAAAACAGTTAAGCCGTGGGGATGTAAATAGAGAAGAGGATCCTACACTGTAAATCTTTTTGGCCTTGTCTCAGCCTCCTAAAGCAAGTACCTATCTTGCAAAACAGAGGTAGTGTTTGCAGCACTCTTCAGAAGCACTGGCCAAACCAAAGTGGAAACTGAGGTTCAGAATTAATCCTGGACATAGCTTGGGCACGTTCCTTACTCCCACCACACTGATGGAAGGTAAGAGTGCAATGGACTGCCCATTTCTACCTTCTTTATTGTGCACTTGGTAGCAAAAACTTTATTCATTTGAGCAAATTTTGTACAATTCCTCCTCTTCACATACCTGGTCCAACGTTCATGAGCTCCGTGGCTGCCACAGTAGCACTAAGCCAGAGAGGGTTCCATGATTCTTCACCACTGCCCTTTGTACTGTTTCTTTTAAGATGGAATAAGGCAAATGCATTACAGGCTGCTGTGGCTTACCTGTACTAACATGCACAGGAGCAGACTGGTGAGGTTTGCTTTGTTTTCTAGTAAAAGAATCTTATCTATGCAAAGATGCAGAAGCAGGTTAAGGCTGTAACAATAGTGTTATGCAATGACTGAGGTTAAAGAGGAAATGTTTATTGAAAAAGAAAATTATATGTTTTTTGTCAGAAAACTTTATTACCGCTAACTGTGGTGAGGGAACATTTCACACAGCCCCTGCCACACACAAAAAACACCCATGCTGTCTGATCCAAAAGAGTTAATGCTCTAGATAAGAACGTGAAGAAATTGTTTCCCCCAAAATAAAGTGTATTCAGATGTGTGGTCTAAAAGCTCATGGTTATTGTAATAAAGTATTATTTTGTATTATTTATTTGTCTCTAGCTCTTCTGTACTGCCAGGTAGGTTCACATCAAAACACCATTCATAACCAATCTGTATTTGGCATTACAATAAGCGTACTGACATGAATTAAAAAGACTGATAACTGAAAGCAGGTCTATTCTTGCAGTTGACCCCTGCCATGTTTCCACTAGGCAATGCAATTATTATGCAGATCAAAATACAATGGTATAATTTTTTTATACACAATAAAATTTGGTTAAAAGCCTTTTTAAAAGGTTGTTCGCACCATGTTCACATTGGTGAACAAAAGTTCTGGCAGAATTTATATTCATTTTGACTACATAACTACTGAAAAAATATTCGGAACAATTTGCATAAAATAAGCTTTCTAATAGTTTCTTTTTTATTAGTTATGGGGATGGAGGCAGTTAAAAGCTGCGTAGAGGCTTTCAGATCAAAGGAAAGAATGGATTCACTATGACATCATGTTTTGTTTGGTTTATTTTTAAGAGTGCAAAGTTTCCCTGTAACTCTCCAGATCCTTCATTGATTTATCCTTCCTAGTAAGCCAAGTTCCTTCTCAGTTTTAAAAGTTCCAATGGTCAGCTCACCTGTACATCCAATATGTGATCTCATTGCTCCATGGCTGCAGCTCCCATTCCCAAGATCTCACGTGTCTGAAACATTTATATAGAGGCTGCTTAACTATGACCCAGAGCCACCAGCACTTCCTCTCCATGTTACCTACATCTGCCTCTGACATACAGGGTGGCAATCTCAGCGCACAAGTGAGACAGAGGGTCGATGATTTGTAGGACTGCTCCCAGTCCTCTCTGAGATCATCAGTAAGGCAATTATTTACTCCCATGTTCACATAAAGGTATTTACAGCGTAGGAAAAAAACCCTGTTAACTTACTGTGTTAACTTATTGCTCCTCCCAATTAAGATCTTGCAGAGGTTAAACATGCAGGGGGATCACTTACTATTCAAAGTTCAACGCTCTTCTCCTGCAACTTAGGTTTAAAAAAATTATGTTTTGTTCACATTTGGCACCTGTTTAAGCTCCCCGCGGTACCTGTCCCGTTCTAAAGCAGAGGAAAAAAAGCTTTAGCCGCAGAAAATGGCGGGGGCGTAAGAACTACACACAGAGTCACCATCCCTCTGCTCTCCTGTCGCCTTACCTGGGTCTCTCATCCTCACGTTGCAGCGAGCTCCCGCCGCCGGTGCCCGGGGCCGCCCGTGCTCCCACTTCCCGAAGGACACGGAGCCTCCCCGCGCTCCCTCCTCAACTTCCCCCTCCCCGCTTCCTTCACCGCCTCGCCCTTCCCCCCGGCCGGGCCCAGGTCCCCACGCCCACAAAGGAAAAGCCGCAGGTCAGGAAAGACGCGATGCAAGTGGCGTCTAAGCCAAAAAAAAAAAAAAAAAAAGCTATGGGAGTCGTAGAAGGGGGAAACACAGGCCGGTGGGAGCAAAAGTGCCTCTGTATTCTTCATGGAACACAACGACTGCTCCATCTCGCTTTCAGAGGGAAAACAAACCAATAAATTCACCTAGAGCAGACGTTTCTTTAACCTCGAGTGGTATTTCTGGCTGCGGGTGTTTCGCTGTCTCCAAAAGGAACAGGAGATGGGTGGGTGATGGACACCCTGCCAACCTTACCTGCAGGGGCCCTTGCCAGCCCTGCAGAGCTCTTCCCCTAATTAAAACCCTCTCCTGAAAAATCCTACTTGCAGGTAGTTGTTGTTTCAGTAACTGTACTTCCTCTGGAAGTACTGTACTTTCCTCTGGAAACTTTCCTTCTTGTTTAGGAATGTGTGTGTGCATATATATGTACACATACTTGGGAGAGGAAAGGGCAAGAGCTACATGCCCTGGAAGAGAGGAGTGGCCAGTCCAACAACTAGTCCTTCAAGTACAGACTGAGTTAAGCGCCGTGCTCCCCAAAGAGCATGAGAGTTGGCTTCTACCCCCTCCATCTTTATCTACAAATCTCAGGCCATCCTGCATCCCCTGGAGGGACCAGCTAGAACACCCATGAACACACCTCCCATCAAGTACATAAAAGCACCTAAGTGCAATACTAGAGAGGTGTTTTGCAAAACTCTGCTTTTTTGGGGACATTCTTTTCTCCTAGTATCTTCCACACAGCCTCTGTTTTCTGCAGAAACCTACTTTTCCTTCATTTACAATTTATAAAGAATGTCACAAAATGCAGCAGAATACTGATTAATTGTGAGAATTTCTGTTTTCCTGTTTCTTTATGGAAGCTTATCCACATGAACAGGAAACCTTGTGGTAATCAGCCTCCTCCTTTTTGTTAAAAACACTGACTGACTGGGAAGCAAAAACAAATCCATCCTGAGTTCAAAGCCATTTCTGCATTCCAGTTGTTTCTCTGACAAGGCTATCTTACAGAGCAGCCAATTTCTTTTTCCAGATAACAAAGCAGCAAATTGCATTTAAACCCCCCCTCCCCCCCCTGGACAATAAACAAAGCTTCTCATATCTGCTTCTGAAGAACAATGCCCTTACCTTAATAAACTGCTTACTTGTCCCATTAGCAGTGAACAGAGCATCTTATGTCTAACAGGAGCTGCCATTTTTAATGAAAGCAGCTTAATGAAGCTCCTTTCACACCTTCAGTCTTTTCAGCATAAGGAATATCTCAGCTCCAGCCTTCTCTCTGAGTCGATCCCCCTGCTCTCAATCAGTGCATGATGAACATGTGTCAGCAGCACTTCTCCATTGAGACCCATCTCATATCAATAAGAGCTTTCAGAATGACCCAAACCACAGATTACTTTACGTCTCAGTGGTACTTTGCAGACTTTATCTGGAGACTGGAGAATGTTCCCGTTGCATATCACATTTCCAGGCTAGCACAAGATTTATTTTCAGGTGCTAATATTTATAGTAAATTTCCAAGTAACAAACCTACTATAATAAGCATGCATATGCAACAACAGAACAAAACACTATAGTTCAACATAAAGTTAAAAATCACAGGTTAGAAACAGAGGAGAAAGGGAAACTATTATTTCAATGTAAAAACATGCATATTAACACATTTTTGCAGTGCTAAATATCAGTTCGACAAAACTGATATTTACATTATTTAATAAGCCAAATTAAAACACAAGACTCTTCAATTCAGAGGGCATCCAGATCATACTATAAAAGGTGTAAAAGCCCACAGGAAGATGCTCTCCTTTTCTGTGAAGTATTTGGGTTCTTAAACCTAAATCTGTAGTTGTCATCATAGTCAGTGCAAAAATAAGAAACCATGAAAACATGACATATACAAGAGGATCCTAAAGCTTAGCAATAGAAGACCTATAAAAGGAACATATATCATTCTCAATAGTAAGCTTACAAATGTCACCATACTAAAATCCATTGCAAATACAGTTCTGGGTTGCAGATGCTAACAACACAGCCAACTTAAATACGTTGCATATGATCCTTTGTATTTGAAAGTGAACATGTTATTTGTGATGCTTCTTGCATGCCTTTTTGTCTCTTTCACTATGGTTTAGTACAAAACCATTAAAAAGCACTTTGTTATGGAAGGAAGCCACTATAAAGGAGTCAAGAATTTGCATGACAATGCCCATCTTGTGCACGAATCATCATAAAAAATGATTCTATCATTCTATGTTCCTGTTATAAGTAATTTGGAAATTTGACTGAATACTGTAAAAAAAGAATTTAGTTCATTCAGGATAAGCAACATATTTGAACAAAACTGGTTTTGGAGCTCATAACCTCATCACCAGGTGAGTGGCACTGGTAGTCATTCTAGTCTATTCTTTATAATTTCTTTGTAATTGCTCTGTTACAAGGCTGATTCAGACCCTGACCCTGCCCCAAGTGCCATACCAACACTGAGCTGTGCATTTGTGATGCATGCCAAGTTGTGCTTCGAATTCCCTCCCTCATAGCTGAAAGCAGCATTCCTCTGTTACCCTGACAAGCTCTTATGGTTCCACTATCAAACTGTGGTATTTTAAAAGGTGGTTTAGATGATCTGCAACTTCTCAGGATTTATTTGCTTCAGACACTTGCATGCTCAAAAGCTACCTTCTGATTTTTTACCCCCTTTTGTGCTATAAAGAAATAATAAACAAACCAGCTGAATAATGGTGCTTAAACTGCTTCCTACTACCTACAGTGAAAAACACTCCCTGATTTCCTCGTTTAATTGCATCCTCAAAGAAACCAGGTTCTGAACAGCATGTTGACACCATGAAAGCACTTTAATAAAGTTGTTTTGAAAGAATCAGAACTGAAGTAGGTGCTTATGGTTTGCACCAGCAGGAACAACCAATTCTCCTACTATCAGAAGGAACTTCTAAAGGGAAATGGTCAAAACTTCACATTGATATTGCAATGAAGCAGCCAAAGCCAATGAACACACAAGTGTGTGGGTTATGGCAGACTAGCCTCTGAAGCACTCACGTTTGGAAAACATTTGACATGAGACACAGACAGGCATCCTGCCAACCAGTAATAATAACCCTAAAAGCTGTGAGTAGCTATAACTACCTTCTCACATACCCCAAATATATCTGTTTACAGGTAACAAATAAGTAAAATAATAACACCACAGCAATCCCCAGGCACCTTACAAAAATGGTAAGCTCAAAAATAGCCTCTCTAGCAAATCATCTTGTTTACTTTCAGCCTTTAAACCTTCTTCCTATTCTTTGACAGACAAACTAGATTTTAAAAAGTATTTTTTAATAATTAATTTTTAAAACTGTATTTCTGTTTCAGAGAAACTAAATTAATATCCAGCCAAACCAGCCCAAGTATCTAACCAAACCATATAAACAAAACCATCCAAAGCTGTCAGATAAAAATACAGTAAGAGCAACAGCTCTATACACAAATTTTCTGTGGACAGGTTACAACATAGTTCTCAGACAATAATCAGAAAGATGTGCTGTTGTGTCAAAAGGCAGTGTTATGCCAAGTGCTCCTGAATTACATTATTACAGTTAGCAGCTTCATCTGACCTATTTTTATGTTCCCTCTTTTAATGGGCATAGCTGATTCCAGACAAGAGCTATGCAGACCATCTGTCAGAAATCCATTTTAAAAATGCTTGGAACATATAAAAGATAACAGTGAGTGCAGAATTTATTAATTTTTCTATGAAAAATAAGCCTTTGCAGTAATTTTTAATAAGCTTTGTTGAGGAAGACTTATATACATCTCAAATCAAGTATTTGACTAATGAACACACTCCACAGACTCATCATCCTATTCCAGACCCTGCAAAGAAAGGAGGGGAATCTGTGCTTACCAGCAAACTAATTAATATTACATGACAATCACTCTAGCCACAGCAACTCTACCATTTGAATTGTTCCAAATAAAACTAAGTATTCTAACAGACAGATAAACTGAAGCAGGGCAGTAAGTGCATAGAGTGATGCTGACTGAAACCTTATTAAAGTGGGAGCGGTGCTCTGACATCCATCCCAGTCTTGCCCTTCTTTGAAAATCATGTCTTCCCTGCCTTCTTCAAAAAGCAATGTG
>JAWWES010000094.1:11989846-12002041 GCA_035583135.1 Lophotriccus pileatus | reverse complement strand
TTATTTAACCACTTTTGCTACTTTCTTGTTAGTCTGATTTCCAGAAGGAAATCCTGCTCAAATGCAGGCAAATTTTCTTGACAGCTGTGAAACTTTAAACAGTGTAGTACAGTCTATCATTGTCAACTTGTTGGTAACTCTGAAAGAAACAGCTTGGGAGGTTGTGATTCAGAAGTGGAGTTTAATCAGGTAATCAGGAAAGTTCCAGTACATGTTCTGGTCTAAATTTGCTTTGGGATTATTTAACCTGGTCAGCGTGTCTTAAAATGCCTAAGCTATCTCTGACTACACCACATGTCAACTCTATTTGCTCTAGTGTCCGGTCTCTTCTGTGCTGAACAACTCTCTAACTGGCACTAGGTTTTGCAAAGCCTGTTCAAATTTGAAAAGTTAAAAGACAAACTCCGCATTAATTTTAAGGGGCTTAATAAGCTATAGTTATACTGTCCTTTCTTCTGCCACATAAATCACACACACAAAAACTTATGATGCCCTGTAAAATTGACAACATTTAAAAAGGCATCCAGACATGAAAAGCTGAAGTCTTCAGCATGCTGCCATATTCTCCTTCATACCAACAAATAGTGTACCTAATTCTTCAGTTAACCTGGCAAACTCAAGGTGACTACAGCAGTTTCAAAATTAGCCCCCAATCTCATATAAAGTTAACATGGCTAAAACTGCAGTAGCAATAAAGCATCCAATCAGATAATTTCAAATGGCACTCAGGTATAGACTTCCTTTTCAGTGAGGTTTAACTCCAGTATATTTTCATGGAATTAAAAAGCCCCATGGATTATAGTTGCATTATGTATCTAACCCCTGTCATCCACTGATTTTTTAAATGCAGTTGTACACTATGTGTCCATGAAAAAAATAAAGTCTCAGAAAAGCTGGCACTATTTAATTATTTTGGCAACATCTTTACCATATCAAACCTGAAATGGTACTTAAATACAGTTCACCAAAACTAGTTTATTCTGCAAAACTTATTTTATGTACTGTTTTTTCTAGAAATAATGTCTGGACACTGCATGTTCCAATCAAATGTGAAAACAGAATCTGGAAAATAGATCTGCTACCAGGAGAAATCTAGAGTGCTCACCAAAGACCAAGAAAGTTATGAGAGCAAACTTCTTATTCTTTTGAGCAGTTTTCTGTTTTCTGTTACTCTTGAAATTCTCGAAACCAGACAATTCCCTTCCCATATGAATATCACATTCCTTATTGCTCATTAACAAAAGCCAACTGCACAACACTTACATCTTATAAAGTGCCTAACACTGGGACATTAACTACTCATTTCTACAGTCATATTTCTATTAGTGGGCAAACTAAAATAACAGGTAAGCAAGCCATTTCAAGGTAATTAACTAAGGCAGTGCAGCATAATAACCAACTAATGCTACACTGAGATGCTAAAATCAGGACTTAGAATGAAATGAAGAGTTTTACTAAAACTTGATCAATAAAGAAAAAGGTTCATTACAGGAAGTCATGAAGAAAATCCTACAAAGCATCTCTGCATACTACACCAAACAGATACCTATATGCACCAACTTGCTTACTTGTGCAAGAGAATGCAAGTTCTGTGATTTCACAGAAAGTTATCACAAAGAGGGTCCAAAGTGACATGTGGAAATTATAGAAGGAATATAGGCCATACAAGAGGAGGAAAGAAGTTTTATGAAAAAAAGATCCTTATAATAAAAGATTTTTAAAACCTTCCAAAGGAAATAACAACAACAACAAAACCTTTTAGCCAGTTTCCCCCCACTTAAATATGTATCAGTTGGGTATAACTGAGGAGGAGCCCTCAGGACTCCTACTAACTTTGATTCCTAACACTTCTTATTTTTCAGAATGACTTTAAACTATACTTGAGCCATACTTTCAATACTTCACCCATAACAAGGTTTTAATTTACTTCTAAGTAAACCTTTGTTTACTTAACCCAGCCTATATGCACAAATAGAAACATCTTCTTAAGTGTTTGGGAGTTTTTCAGTCTTAGGTTCCCTTTGGCTCAAGAGGTTCCTTTATGAGAATTATTCCCAGAAATATTTCCCATTATCTGTAAAAGTTTATCACATCACTTATTCCAGACAAGTGTCCTGAAAATACACTTTGCAGTAATTTGTAACTAAGCTATGTATTTCTGACAGCATAGTTTGTTATTTAGTACCAACATGCCACATTTCTCTGGAAGCTATATATAGTTCATCACAGATTTTTTTCATACTTTCTACATTTCTCAATTTCTCATTACATTTTATGACTTCCTATTTCAGATGGGTAAAGCAGACATGAAAAAAAGCTTTGATGATGCATACACACATAAGTACATACCACATTTGAAGCTAAAAGACAGTCTTATCTTCCAGCCCATTCCATTAAGAATAATTTCCCATACACTCAATTTCCCCTACATAGCACGTTACTTTACATCTAAGAATTGACGGTTGAAAATAAGATCAGTATTTGACAGAAGCCAAGAGAAAAGTATGTTCAGTGCTAACACAGAAGCTATACAACAATGGATAAATATCTACATATCTCAACATAACCACGTTTATTCTTAGTAGAGCAAAAAGACATATCTTCAATTTGCTCCAATTTACCCTCCACAGCTGCTTGGTGAATTGTAGCATTGTGCCTGAAAATGGCAGTATTTTAATGGAGAAGGTATCATATAAAGAGTATGCTATCTTTTGTTCCTTCTTCAATTAACCATTCATTATCACTACTAATTATCTCAGTCGGCCTCCATTTCAAGGGTAGGATTGCCACTGAGAGGGACATAAACTGGCTGGAGAAGTGGGCCAGCAGTAAGGTCACTAAATTCAACAAGGACAAATGCAATGGGTGGAAGGTAAGATGAACTAAACCCTGAAATGGACCATGCTGGGGACTCAGCAACTTAGCAACTGCTTTGCTATAAAGGTCTGGGGGTCCTGGTGGAGAGATAGCTAAACAAGAGCCCACAGTGCACGATGGCAGCAATGAGGACTAACAATATCCTGGATTGAAGCAAGGTCAATGCAGACAGGAGACGAAGCTAGGTAAATAGCCACATTTACTTTGCATTCTTAAGATCACACCTTGAAAGTGTGTGTTCAGTTTTTGGCCCCATGGTACCTGAGCAACATTAGAATCATAGTGTCATAGAATGATCAGGGTTGGAAGGGACTTTAAAGATCATCTAGCTCTAAATGCCCTGCCATGGGCAGGGACATCTTCCACTAGACCAGGTTATTCAGAGACCCATCCAGCCTGGTCTTCGGGGATGCAAAATGCATAGGTTCTCTGGAAAACTTGTTCCAGTGCCTCACCACCCTCACAGTAAGGCCTTCATCCTAAGGCCACTCTCCCTTCCCCTATAATTAATGAACTTGAACAAGGCTAGCCAAGGGCCAACAAGACAGTCAGGGGGCTGGAGCACTTGAGGAAAAGCTGTGAGATCTTGGCTTGTTCAGACTCAACATGATGCAGCTTTGGAGGACATCAAGCAGCCTCAGTACCCCTTAAGCAGATAGCAATGCTCTTAGATATAGCCATGCTCTCTGCTGAGGTGTGTGTAGGAAGGACAAGAGAGAATGAAAGTAAGTTAAAACAGAGGAGGCTTCAGCCAGATGTATGGAAAAACCTTTTCCCTGTGAGGAGATCCAAGTAACAGAAGGGGTTGCCAAGACATGCTCAGAAAGGAAATCACTGTAGAGGTTTCTGGACCTGACTGAATAAAGCCTTGAGCTGACTGGTCTGAATTCAGTGTTGACTCTGCCATGAACAATAGAGAGCTTAGAGATATCCTGAGGTCCTTCCCACTTTGAGTAATAATTCTGATACACAACCTCTTCTCCATGAAACCCGGCAGAATTTAGTCAAGCCACCAGCTAACACAGGCTCTATATGAAAATAGCGTTAAAAATTACCCTGTATCTATAACCACTCATCTCTTCATTGTTCAGCCAAGTATTCAAGACCCAGAGTAGCATAGAAGAGTTGAAAGGAGAGCTATTTGCTGTGCTTTGTCTTATTTGCAAGTATGGGATAAGCAGAAGCCACTTTCAGCCTCATCTCAGGCTGGATTCCCAAGAGCCTACAAGCCCTTATGGGAGCTGTGGTTGAGAACACAGCAACTCCAGATCTGAATGTGGCCTGAGTACTAGTCCAGGAATCTAATATTCCCAGTTATCTGTAATCCAGCTTCCATACAGAGGCACTGATAAATCCTTGGTCTGGTTATTTGCCACAGCTGTAAAGACTGCAACAGGCAGTTACACAGGTCACAGGGAAACCACGTCAGTAAAAGAAGTCCCCAGAAACTCCCTTGGAAGTGTGACTTCTCTCCATCCTATGGACCTGTCCCACTATCCGCGGTGGCCAATGCTCCATCTTCACCTCATTCTCGAAGAGTATTTGTCACTGACTTTGCAGCTGTTCAATAGAAACATTCCTATAAAACACAATGTATTTTATCATCGTGAGCAGCTGAACTAAAGATGAGAAACCCTTTTTGATAGTTGTATTTGCATAAATAGATTTTATTAAATAACCTCCAACATTTATTTACAGGTCTCACAGTGTACTATTTGTAAAATGATTAAACAATATTTTTGGTAAGATTTTATTCTTACTGAAAGAGCCAGCTTTTACTCAAGAGAGGAGAGGAATATTTGCCAGAGTGAAATGGCTTTAGGTCTCTGGACTACTGGAAAGGAGCACAAACTGGGGTTTAAGGTCTATAAATATGACAGCATTAGGGTTATTTTACTAAAGACTATGATATCAAAACATGAGATAAGAGGCTGAATAAAACAGTCAAGATTGAGACCTGTCATTGAAGCAAAGCAAGAACTATAATATACATACAAACTCACCCACACATGAGCAGTATGTAATTCGAGAAAGTAATTTCTCTCAATGACCTCTCCCCTTTCTCATGAAGTATATTGATTCAGGATAGCTGAAGAAAAGATGTAGAGGCAAGCAGGAAAAAAGTGTCATGTGCCATATCTGTCCTAAGGAGGAATAAAGAAAAACCTGAAAAATTCTTAGACTGTTAAATTTAATGGAAATCTTATTGCTCTTGCCCTGTATCTGAATTACACCCTTGAGCAACAACAACAAAATCATAAGAGCTAGGAAAATAAATGTTTCCTTCAGTATTTCCTCTTCTGACTATCATCAGTGCTAATGGCTAGATTAATATCAGAAGAAATAAAAATTATCAAATGAATCATCAGGAAATAAAAATTCTGCCAAAATCATTGCATGTGATTACCATGAGTTAAGGCAACACACGTTTGTGTGCACCCTGAGCAGTAAGAGCCAAAAAGCAAACAAAAAACCCCCAACAACAATAACAAAATCAGTATATCAATAACATCATATTCTTTTATCAATGCAGGAGTTTGCACTTGAACAATGATACAAAAATAAACAAGAAACATATGAAGTTATCTTTCCTCAAACACAGGCGATTTCCCTATGGGCAGCAGTAGTTATTTATATTATCTTAGTGCAGAAAGCTTTCCTCAGAATGACAATTTCTTAAGTTTCAGTGTTAGGATTTTCCAATTTTGATGGGTTTTTTTAAGCAGTAGTAAGCAGAATAAAGATTAGAATTGCACTCTTGCTTTTGCACACATGTTGGTAACTTTCAGTAATAATAATGAAAGATCCAATATCTTAGATCAGAGCTTGGACCACAGAGCAAAAATAAATAAACATGCTTACTTTAGAAACATGGGATTAGCATCTATGAAAATAAACAAGCATGGGTTTATGAAAGGCAGGTCCTGATTGACTGGCTCAGTGCTGGCCAGTCTGTTTTATATATATCCTTATTGATGATTCGGATGAGACGATCAAGGGCATTCTCAGTCAGTTTGCAGACACCAAGCTGGATGACAGTGTCGATCTGCTGGAGGGTAGGAAGGCTCTGCCGAGCGATCTGGACAGGCTGCACTGATGGGCTGAGACCAACAGTATCAGGTTCAACAAGGCCAAGTGCTGAGTCCTATGCTTCAGTCACAACAACCCCCTGCAGTGCTACAGACTGGGAGAAGTGTAGCTGAAAGGCTGCCCAGCAGAAAAGGACCTGGGAGTGCTGGTCAACAGCAGCTGAACATGAGACAGCGTGTGCACAGGTGGCCAAGAAGGTCAGTGGCAACCTGGCTTGGATCAGCAATAGTGTGCCCAGCAGGATCAGGGCAGTGACTGGCCCCCTGTGCTGGGCACGGGTGAGTCCACACCTTGCGTGCTGTGTTCAGTATTGGGCCCCTCAAGACCAGAAAGACACTGAAGTGATGCAGTGTGTCCAGAGAAAGGCAATACAGCTGGGTTAGAGGGTTCTGGAGCTCAAGTCTGATGAGGAGCAGCTGAGGGAGCTGGGGGTGTTTAGTCTGGAGAAAAGGAGGCTCAAGGAGGACCCTCTTGGTTTCTACAACTACCTGACAGAAGGTTGGAGCCAGGGGGGTATCAGCTTCTGCTCCCAGAGAACAAGGATAAGAGGAAGCAGCCTCAAGGTGCACCATAGAAGATTTAGATTAGATACTTGGAAAGAATTCTTCGTCAAAAGGGTTGCCAAGCATTGGAACAGGTTGCCCAGGGACGTGGTGGAGTCACCATCCCTGGAGATATTTAAAGGATGTGAAGATGTGGCACTTACTGACATGGTTTTGTGGTGGGCTTGGCAGTGCTGGATTTCCGATTGGACTCAATTCTTAAAAGTCTTTTCCAGCCTAAATGATTCTATGATTCTGTGAAATCAATGACATGCACAAATGCTCATCACATTATAATAAAATCTAATTTTAGGTGTGTTAAACACACAAAAGCAAATATTCTTGCTCTCTTCAAAATCATTTTATAATACAACACAAAGTATTTGAATGCTAAATGGGAAAACTAACTACAATCGCACTGGTTAATTGCAGGTGTCCTAAGATAATCTTCTCCTTAAAATAATGTAAACATGTCAAAAATGGGTTTCAGCCTCCTGCCTCAACAAAACAATGAAGGACGCGTAGTTTGATTCACAAAAGCAAGGTCTCAGTTATCATCTATTGTTCTATCCTTTAAACAAACAACTTGTCATAGGAAAATGAGCGTCTCCTCACAGGAAGGCAGGATAGTTGAAGTTTTTTCTTTCAACTCTTTTTATAAAGAGCTCTCTTTCACAAGGCAAGCACTCTTTTCTCTGCATTTTTATGGGGTTTTGGTACATTTTTACATCTGGATGCTGTTGGAGAGGTCTTTAACAGTCTTGCAATAAGAAAATAAGACAAGGCATTGGACAAGAAGTCTTCCTTCAAGAAGAGAACTTACAACTCTGGAATTACAGGCAGTATAATTTTACAGTGAGAAAATTGTTCCACTATATAGGCCAAGAGAATACATCACCTTTAGCTATATATTCTGTAGATTTGAGAGCATTTTTTTTGTTTGGTGGAGTGTTGGTTTTTTTGTCTGTTTGTTTTTAAAGAACTTCTCATGACTGTTTTATCCCTGCTGTTGCACTGTTGTACATATGAACTCTTTAGCAAAAGAAGCCCTCTAGTAGAAGCAAAAAAATCTACAACATATATTAAATGATACAGGGAGAAAAGAGAAGACACAAGGAAACAGTAACAAAACATTAACAGTATTAACAAGTAGACCAAACAGGGACACAAGCCCATTAGTAACCTGTTCAAGGTTTGTTTAGCCAGGAAGTGTATACAGGATGAGAGAAATGTTAAAGATACCATAGTTACTGAGTAAAACTGAGCTGTCTTTGGTCTTATCTTGCATTTAGCCAGAAACTTGAGGTTGTTTTGCCTTTTTTAGGTCAGTTTAAATTGCTTCCAAAGCAGTACACCTCAGACTAGAAAAGGGGATGTTTCTACTCAGAGGAGAGTCTCACTCAGGGAATTCTACCAGTGTAATTACAGCTGTTTCAATACAGCAGTGCACTGGCTGACACACAACTGCATAACAGCCCTTACTATTTTCTTACATATAATATGACAATAATTCCACTCCCTTTCATCACAAGGATGTTAAGTAATTACATCATTCTAGATAATAGAACAAGCGATTTTTTTCATGTGAACATTAAATCTCACCAGCCTTTTTTTTTTAGATGTCACTGCTTTCTTAAGCTTTTTTTCTCCCAAAATTACTGTCTGTGACAGCCTCAGGGTATGATAGTTCTCCCTTTAGATAATGGTGATGTGTCTTGTGTGGGTATATTGCTGAGGTTGTTGTTCACCTAAGTCATCTGGAAAGATGACTAAAAAAAAGCAACTTGGCACTAACCAGAACTAAAATTGCTGCTGTGGCTGCTGCCACCAGTGGAACATTTCCAGCTTTAGATACCCCAGGTACACTGAAGCCAGGCTAGCACACAATGGATAACTTGTAACCAGTTCATGCACTACATGCACTGGAGGCTATGGAAAAACAAGACTGCTGTGTTTATTCTTCATATGAGCAGGCCCCAGTCAGCAGAAGTCTGAGGTCAAAACACTCAACAAGGACTTTAAAAAAAAAAAAAAATTGAAGAATGAAACACAGCAAAGATGTACCATATTACTTTCCCTCTTTGCACAGTACTGAGGAAATCTACATAAATATTTAAAAATTACAAGAAATTCAAACAGTTACATTTACCACTACCCCTCATGGAAGGAGATAAAAACTTGGACCAGTATAAGGGCGGGCACCTCAGATGTGAAATAGTATCATTCTGAACCATCTAACAGTTCAAAAGTTAAAATATCCTTCATGTGGACAAACAAAACCCCCGAGATTCCGGAGGACTGAGGAAAGTCTGAAAGGATCATGTCTCCTGGTAAGTGTTGGGATAAGCTGTTTTCTGAAGAAATACATTAAGAAATGGAGATAATCTGACTTACTGTTTTCCACTACTTTTTTAGACATATACTTTAAAAGTGTATTTAGGCCTCTAACTGTAGGTATTTCAGCCCACCAAATCCACATCCTGACTATTTTTAAATTGGTAGCTATTAATTGCTACATGGAGAAAAGTAGAGCACATACTCACCAATAGCTTTCCTCTTTGTATATATATATGTGGAGTTTAATGTCGGACTGTACCTGTACCTCTCTTAAATGTTATAAGGGAACTTATTTTCTAAACTGAAAAGATACAGGTGAAGAAAGCTCATTTCAGATAGGATTACAGTCTTGCACAGCATTAGAGAAACAAATCTTGGATTCTGCCTCCAGAGATACAGATTGGTGTTCTTAAGGAGTCTAACCACTTTCCTTTCAAAAAAACTCATCTGTAAAAGAGTACCACACTTATTTCAAATTACAATAGGCAGTACTACAGCATCTAGAGATTTCTGTCTGAAAGGGCCCTGCTATTGCTTGTTGGCACTTGAAGCACACTTGACATACCTGAGATATAGTTACTTTAAAGGGATGTGCAATTTACTTCACAGCCTAAATACCCAAAAGTCACAGCAGCAAAACAGCTCATTCATGTGATGTTTGGGAGTTATTCAGTGGGGATGGGGAGATGAGCCATAATAGGGGGGTTGTGGGTGCGTAGTTTTGTAATCAAAATCCTGAAGGATAGGGTAGGATAACTACATATAGTAAGTAAGTATATCTCTTGTTTAAACCAAGGATAATGTATAAGAATAGTCAATGTAACTATATAAGCTGTAGATAAGGCACTACAGCTTTGTCAGCACAGGTCCTTTTGTAAGCAGACTTCTAATGCCTTTTCCCCATTTTTGCTATACTTCTATTTCACAAGCATGAAGTATAATTATTCTCTACTGTGCCAGATTCCTAGTTAGTCTATGTACTAAATAGATAAAAATAGATAAAAAATAAAATACTTACATGTCTCTCCTACTTTTTTGCTGCTCCATCAGTGGCAGGCTCAGGCACATTATGAACAATGAAACCCATTTAGACATGACAGTGTATTCATCTTACATTTGTCCCCTGCTCCTTCCAATTACAAATTATTTTTTCTTAAAAGTGCTATAGCTCTTACTGCTGCTCTTGGTGCATATCAAATCACTTTCACAGGTAACACACAAGGAACCTTGTTATCTGCTAGTACAGGTCACATTGGTCTGGTTTGCAAGGCCCTGGTTGAAGGTCAGATGTCCCTGATTGTATGAATGGAAGCTTGAACTGGAAGACAAAGTACTTGAAAGTTCAGCTTTACAAACTGTACACAACCTTGAACTCGGTTTTAAAGATTTAAAGGGTTAAATTCATCTGTCCTGCCCTTCCTTTATTCCCCTTTTTTCTGATTAAACCATATCTGATGCATTCCTTAAGCAATGGATTAAAAATACCCAAACAAACCCAAACAAAAGCGAGAGAAATCTATAAGCTTTCTTGTAAGCTTCATGTGAACACATACAGAAGCCCACAGCGTCTTCTCCTGTATCCACTTTTCATATTCAGTGGCATTTTACTAGGAGAAAAAATACAAATAACAGAAAATATAACACCTCCCCCCCCCCCCAAAAAAAAAACAAAGCAAAAAACCCCCCAAAAAAGAGAGAACACCCTACACTTATTGGAAGGAGTAGTTTTAATTTTCACTCTAAACTACTGCTTTTAACCTGTTCTCCCCCTTGCTTTTTAAAATGAAGGTTTCTTGTTGTTTTTTTAAATTACATCTGGATGCTTCGGCTAAACATAAACATAAAAGGTAAGTATCTCCAGAAAATACCAGTGGTAAAAAACATTGTGTCCATGAAAAAAAGGGGGAACTCGGACCTTAAGACTTTATTTTTTTTTATTGGAGAGGATACTCAAAGTGTTCAAGAAGCATAATATTTAACTCCTGTGAGGATATTTCCAAGACCAGTAGACAGTTTTCATGATTTCCCAATCTTCATGATGAGCTTGTGGCAAAACATATAAGGGGAAAACAGTCCCTGCAATATATTTTTTCCACATATGGTTTTTATTTGTTGTTTTGTTTTTTTTTTCAAAAGAGTAAGCTACAGAATAATGTTAATAAGTTAACAGCAGGCTGACTATTACTCAGAAGGCATTCTCAAAGTTGTGTATGAATGCAATGAGATTTCGACCCTTCTGTTGCATTCAGAAAGTGAAAATATTAACACCACTCTGAAAAGAATTAAGGTATTCATGCCATTAACTTCTAAACCTCAGGAAGCTGCAGTAGACAGGGATTAGTTCAGCGCAATAAGCACCTCGCTTCTGGCTGGCGGACATTATAACCACATCAGAGCAGTCTGAAATAAACCCACTGGAGTCTAGAAGAACTTATTTTCAGAAATGCTGCATACTTGCAAAGGGAATGTTTGGACTGTAAAAAGTAAGTAAATAAAAGTTACAGACTCAACTTTTTCTACTGGAAAAAATGTAAATAACTGAAGCCTTTGCTGTGTTTAAAAAAAACCCAACCAAACAATAACATTATTTATTAAATGTTGGTATAATAAAGTTAAGTTTACTTAAAGCAGGTAGTTTCATACATTTTAGAAATTATTTCTCTGCAAAAATTTTGCAAGGTCTATTATCTATATTTTATTTAATAGTGTTTCTTTTTGTTTATTTAAACACACCTGAGACATTTCTGGTGGCAAGAGTAGATTGACACAAGAAAATATCTGTGAGTTAACAGACAGGCAAAAAATCCACCTGGTTGAGACACGCAACAGATGAGTTTGAGAACTTCCATCTGGAACTCTGCTTGCTTGCATTAAAGTACTAAGTACATTTGAAGTCATGACGCTTTGTGTTAATACTTAAGTCTGCAGACAAAGATCCGAACAGGGTTATACTTTCCAGAGTAAGGCCACAAACGCCATGACTTGCACTATCTGGCCTGATGTGCAGTCTCATTCACGGACTCCCTGCCTGGTATTGCACACGAATTCTTAGGATGTAAGGGATGCAGGTGGCATGAAGGGTGCCATGAAGAAGCGTAAACATTGGGAATACTCTACTGCTCTTTCTTCTGCTACCAACAGAGGTTGGCTGGAAAAAAAATAACCCAAACAATTCAAGTGAATGACAGAAGTTTCTTTTCTGATTTGTGGAAATTGTGATAACTGACATGACATGTGCCATGAGATGGATTCTAAAACAAGTGACAAAAAGTGTAAAAAGTAGCCAATTTGGGAATGCTAAGAGTTACACCAGCCATGATGGTACCTATTGGTATCATTTCATAGTAAC
>JAWWES010000094.1:11923589-11989836 GCA_035583135.1 Lophotriccus pileatus | reverse complement strand
CTTTGTTTATTTTAAGGCATTTTGCATAACACTCCCTAAGGTATTTATTTCATTCTTCATTTAAAGAATGTTTTCTGTTCTCATGTTAAGGTGCTGGGCAAAAAGAGGGGTAAAAAGTACCTTGTTTTTTGATACTTTGGCAGTCTGCTTGTAACCGATTTCCTCAAACATATTATCAAGCTTCCATCACATACTTGACCAGGTGAGAGAAGTACTGTAAACTTAAAACTTCAAAGAGCAAAACAGATTCGCATTTGGCACACACTAGGCTTTCACAGAATATGCTATCTCTGTGAAAATGTTTCCAGGAAATCTAGCACAATTTACAGGGAAGGGAAAAGGGCAGGGGAAAGGAAAAGGGCAGGAGAAGGTGTGTGGGGAGGGGGTGATTTTTGTGGCAAAACCACATTTGTGCTGCTTTGAAGGGGTTCTTCTTAGGGAAGTTTTTTTTTCTCCATTGTCAAGCTGGAGTATAACTTTACACACAAACTTCACCAACAAAATAAAATGGATGATTCCTATGATTTTGGAGAAAATTTTGTCACTGTATCACTTGTCAGATTAAATCACTGATATACCACTGTCTACAGGAAAATCATTCTTAAAACAGCTGATCAAATAGGCACTTAAAGGAGGAGACAAATGGACACTTCTCAAGACTCAAGCTCATAGCAAGCAATACCAATATTATACATTGTTAGTAGATATATTGCAGTACAATTATCAGTGTAGGAATTAAACAAGTACTGCTTAACGTCTCCCATGAAAGTATTTAAAGATATATGTCCAGACAGAGAAACCCATATAAATATTTAAAATTTATTTCTTGAAAAAAATCTAAAGATTGTTTCTGGGTTTGTTTTTGGCTTTTAATTATACATTTAAAGTGTTTTCAGGTACTCACTAACATACCAGCTATATTTCTAAAGATTACTTTTGTTAGCGAATATGTCATGGCATCAATATCAGCTGCTGTAGTGACATTCAAAAAATGTGATTAAAAGTTTGTTTCATCCTATAGAGAAAGATTCCTCCTAATTTCAATGCAGGCAGTGGCAGAATACTGCTCTTTTAAAACAAAGAACACCAGAGTCAGTCTCTCTCAGGCAGCTACTCAGGGGTCAATGACCACTCTTTTCAAAAGCAAAAGAGCTTTGTGCACTCTGGCGAGAGCTCATTACAGCTGACACCAGCGGGGACAACCGGTGGTCTATACATCCAGCTATCCATACCCTATACAGCTAATGGGCACTACAGGAAAACACTGCGTTGAACACAGGTACTGGAGGATGCCTACTGCTCTGGAAAGAAGGAAGAAAGAAAGCAAAGGAGAGCATGCATTGTAAACTCTCTGCCAGGCTATAAGAAGGGACAGCACAGAGGAAAGAGCACATGAGGATCATTTCAGAAAGAACACAAGTCTGAGACTCGGTTGGGACTTTATGAGAGACCAAACAGGCTGCTTTTAAGAAAGAATAGAAATCATTGTATTTTCCATAGGGCATCCCGGGAAACTAGATTGTCAGACATTACTGGCAGAACAATTCCCAGCAGCAGAGAGCCTAAACACTCCTGTATGTCCTACCTGGGTTCTCCATAGGTCAGTAAAGTGGAGGACAGTAGTTCTCATGAAGAGGGATTTAAAACAAAAGGAGTTGGAATGAAAGTGAAGGCACCTGTTGGAACAGCAGCTGCCAACAGAGGTGGTGCAGGCAGCTGGTGAACAGCAGCCTCTCAGACAGCTGCAGCAAGAAGGGCAGGAGCTTTCCTGTCAAGATCCTTCATGTAGTGCATTTGAAATTGAAGTTCCATCTAACTAGTGAATATAGTATGTTATAACAAAAGACTCAGTAATCTGAATGCTGAGAAAGTTCAGAAATTCCTTAAATTAAAGAAAAAATAAAATAATGAGGTCACATTGGACTTATCAAAATTAATCATAATTGAGGAAAATAGCTCTATTTTATATTTTGCATATTTTATAAAGCTTATTATACACTAATCAATTCTCTTATTGATTGTTGGAAAGAAAAACACTTTGAAGAAAGCAAAAACCAGAGTGGCCATGAAATCACAATGCTGTCAAGAGAATTGACATAGTCTTTTCTACTCCTCTCAACTAAACTAAACTAAACTAAACTAAAATAAAAAAGCAATAAGTCTCAGGATGACAGAATTCCTTTAAATAAAGTATTTATTAGTGTACTTGGTCAAAATCTGCAAGATAAAGTTCCAGCAATTAAAAAAAAGTTTCCTTTGAATATATACCATAAATGCAAACTCCCTTGATGATTAATTGCATTGTATAATTGTGGCTCCTAAAAGATACAGCCAATAAGACCAAAAAGAAGTAGTTTGTGCAAATTATGATTCCTCATGACTTGCATAGACCCCTAACCCCTGAAAGCCATGCAGATTATAGTTTTTATGAAATGAGCATGACATGCTTGTTTTATTTCATCCACAGTTTTCATCTCCATCAAGACCAATCGCTGTCTGAATTATTTATTCTTGTGTCACACTCTTTTGTTATTCTTTGTAGGTGAGTCATCAAGGGAGAGTAGCTTTCTTAAAACTTTACTTAATCAACATAGCAAATTTTCTGCAGTCAAGAAAGCATGATGTAACCATGAGGCACAGATAAAACCTGAACAACATTCAAAGCAAAACAAATTCTTAATTGCTTTGAGATTAATCAGACATTAATATAACAAACTTTTCCAGAGAATCAAGTGCCAAGGAGAGATGTTAGATCATGTGCCCTGGAGTTAAAGACTGTCATCCCAAGAACTTCAGCTAAAGCTACAAAAGTACACTATTTTTTAAATCAGAGAGATACACAGAAAGACAGGGTTTATGAAAGAGCTAATTCTTCAACAGGAAAATAAAAAATCTGCTAAGATTTATGATAGGAGTTAAAACTCTCCTGTACTGCCATCTGCTTTAAAGACATGCCACACAAATGGAATGCATTAATACGTGCACATTAATTTCCCATGTCCTTTATTGTTAGCTACACATCATAGCAAAGATAAGGACTTGGTCTACTTACTGTCATCTCTCTTGCTTTGTTGATAGCTATGCCCTGTCCAGAAGATGCCAGGCAGAACATTATTTTGAAATGCTGGGCAGTCTGGATTTTCAGTAAGTCTGTTCCATGATTCATAGAAAGTTCTCAAAATATCTGCCAGCTGCCCAAGCAATTCCTTCCAGATTGTTATTATTAATATTACTATTACTATCACAATAAAGCAGCATAATAATTTAATAGATGATCAGTCTTCAATTAGGACCAAAAACTAATGCAGATGATATCTGGTAGAAAGCAAAGAGGGGCCTTTTTAAAAAAATCACTCCTGTCTACTTTCATGGGGGCTGAGACAGACTCTCAGACATATTCTCTAGTGCACTTAGTCTAACAAAGATCAGTATTTTGATATAAAGAAACAGACCTTGAGATTGTCAGGTTTTATATTGTGTATATATAATCCAAGTAATCCTTTGGAGAAACAACATCCTTTTTTCTGGAACACAGCCAGAGAAAGCAGAGCTCACAGCAATGTGGAAACATGAAGAAAAACATGGGAAAAATATTTAATATAAGACTGTTAACAAAAAAAAAAAAGTATCAGTGCAACAGCAACAGAAGTACTGAATGGCTTTGTTCAAAAAAATCTCTATTTCTCATATATTCAAAACCAGAGGCAGGAGGAAACAGAGGAGGGAGGAACATTTCAGAGAGTCTGATAAAGTTCTAAAATAAAATATTGTAATAGTTAGAAAAGAGAGCACAACAAGTCCATTTAGATGACAAAGGTGAAGACAGAGCTAGAATATTACTGACCAACAGTTTATAAGAAACAAACAGCCATATTCTTGAAATTCCGGTCAATTGTACAAAGAAGGAAAAAATTAAATCCAGATACTTACAGAGCAGAATGTGTCAGCCTCATTTCCCAAAATGTGATCCTGCAAATAATTTAGCTTAAGGAAAAAAAAATCCAAGCAATATCTGGTTCTGTCCACCAGCAAATACTTTTCCTACAGATTATCTCCTTCTAACTTAAATGAAAAACAGCCGTCTTTTTTTCCACTACCTCTGAAGTTTTAAAGGGGTGAGTAATATATAGTAGATACATGGTATTTTGTGTTTTTAGAACACTGTGCAATCACTGACTAATTCTCAGAACAACCCTGTAAAGGCAAATAAATAGACACAAATAATAAGAATATTTTTACCCTCATTAAATTAAGCATGGGAAGGGAGGGATCACCAAGTTTCCTCTTGCCCTGGGACAAATACACTACATGCAGTTACATCTCTTCCTTTTAAAACAATCAACCATTTGAAATTTCTGGTGTCTCTGATGGCTTTCTGCCTCACCTCAACTGAAATTCATGCCAAAAATCTTACATGTTAAAAAGGTCCAAATAATCCTGCTGTAACTCTCAAAAGCTGCATGCCAGAAACAACAACGACTAGATTGCAGCTTTAGAGGCTCAAGGATATTAAATTCCCATGTGTTTCTGCTCATGTTCTGCAGCTACCCCAAGATAAAGCTCTGTAATAGATAATATACATTGCATCTGTGACCCAAAAGGAAAGCACTTTATCTTTTAATTGTGTTCAGCTTTAATATACTGATTTTGCTTTCCCTAAAGGAATTCAATTTTTTTTCCCCTCTGTGTATAGAATTCACCCATCACCAATCAGTTCACAAATTTTAATGAAGGGGAAAATCAGACCACTTTTAATTTTTTTTCTCGACATTACAAAAATGTATGTTCTGGAATAGTTAAAAATGCTCTTTACAACACTCAGAAAAACTTTTCAACAGGCACAGAGGGCACCAGTTCAACTCTCATTCATCCACAGAGCACTTGGAAATTGCTGTATTAAAACCTGCACTGAGCATTTTAATAAAAGTAGAAATTAATTTCATACTGGTAACTTCAGCTTTCACACGAAAATTTGCTAAGAGCATGTGTAGGAATGATAACTTCATTTACCAGCTTGTACTTTCATACCAACCACTGGAGCACAGACAACAGATGATCAGGCACAAAAACAGGTAGTTCAGGCGCTACCTGATCTGGCATGAAGCTTGCTGATAAAAAATGAATATGTCAGAATATTCTGAGCAACTCCTAAGGATGAGTATAATTTTTTCCTTCTGTTTCCTTCCTCTCCTTCTTTCTCCCATTCCCTCTTCCTTTCTCTTCCCTCTCCACTCTACAGGGCTGCTGAAGTTGAATGTACTGTGTTGCTAAACAGCAGTTCAGCACCCAGCTGAAAGTTCACTGTAATAACGTTCAGCCATTGCTTATTAGAGTTCCTTACTTCAATGACAGCAGAGTAGATTCAGGGTATTTATCAACAAATCAGAAGACACTGTGGGCTCGCTTATTCTAATGGATCAGATAACTTACTTTGTAGGTAATATTAGTGTGACAGAGAACTTCAAAAAAAATGCTAGTATTGGCACTGCCTTATTTGGTTAGGAAAAAAAAAAAAGAAAAGTTAAAAGTAAGGTTTTGACACACAAGAAGTAACTTTCATTTCAAATTTAGCAACATGAATCCAGGAAAAGTCTAAGGATTCAAATGAAAATGATAAATGGAGGAAGAAAGATAAAATGATTCACGGAAAAATGATTGCAAAGCCTCATCTAGTCAACTAACATAAAATTATGTGATCTTCATTAGTCTACTACTAAGACAATCAATATTTTTGGCAACAACTATTGATCAAGCAAAAACATTAATTATTTTTTTCATGTTATTCAGTCTTAGATAGAAATATTCTATCTTCTAAAATCAAAATGAACCCTCCCAGCAGTCCCATAGAAATTGCAGTTTCCAGGTGTTTTAGGACTGCACATTACTTTTTTTTTTAAATCACTTTGACAAAAAACAGGGTCACCAAAAAAAGTGAACAAAAATGATGGTATTATTTTTATGTTCACTGAGCTTTAAATTGATATGTTTCAATTAAAGCTTGAACATACTGTCAGGCTTGCAAAAAAATATTTCTTGGAACATGACCTACAAAAGAACTGTACTCTCTGTCCTTTGCAATATCTTTTTACTTCAGTGTTCATTTTATTTCAGCCAAATGAGAAGCAACGTTTTTGTAAGGCTTAAAAAAAATCACTACATGAAGATTTTAATTTATATTGGCAAACGACATTATTATATTGCAATGACTCCATAATCATAACCAATTATCATAATCATAAATTGTTTACCATTTATTAGATTTGCGAAATAGGGTGTTACAAGCTTCTTATGTTTCTGCACAGAAAATTTTATGCATGAAATGCAGCAGCACTGAAAGCAAAACACTTAGTACCACTAATGAGTGTAGCAATGCTAAAATGTCCACACCTTCACTCTGATCACAAAGGTCTCAGTTTATTTAAGTCAATTGTTTTTTGTAATTTCTGTTAAAATGCCAAAGAGAGGTTAGTAGACCACTAGACTGAGCAGAACTAAGTGAAGCTTCAAAGCCATTTATTCTCTTTTGAGGAAAAAGGAGTATCAAAATATTCAGTTATGTTTTCTTCTCTGCTCAAATATTTTGTTTTCTCTTTTAAGCTGCCATAAGACTCTGGCTGTAGGCAAGAAAAAGAAACAGTAGTGGCACTGGGGCAAGGAAACTCCTGCATGTGTGACATTTGCAAATTACCATTACCATATCTTAGAACAACTAGAATTAACTACATTCAGACAGCTTTCAAATGCCACAGCAAAAAAAAGTTAGTGAAGTGGAGAGTATTTCAGGAGATTGCTCACAGAGGGCTCACAGAGAAAAGGTAAAGGTACCCTCATACAATCTATTGTTGCTTATGGCCAGGAATAATCCAACCTAAAATCTAAAGAAACAGCTACTTGCAAAATAGTAATATGACACACTGGAATTTCAGCAAAACTCAATTTGGCCATCAGCACTTGAGAGTTCTCCAGGAAAGCCTCTCCTCACGATGTCAAATTCTCCCAATGAAGCTTGACTTTACAGAGCATTCCACAGCAATATAGCACAACCCCTAAGGCAAAAACTTAACCGTAAGTTCCCCATAAATCTTACTTTTATCGTTAGGTTTTTAAGTACTGTGGAATCCTCAGAAACTCTAAATCTACGGGTACACAACAGGAGGTCAAAGCATGGCACTGCGTTATGGTTGGACCTGGGATCACCCTCCCCTTGTCTGTGCCAGCCTTAGTTATTACAGTGGCTTAATTGTGACTGTTCATTTGCTACAACATCACGCTAATTAATCATGGGGCAGAATTAATTCAGTGCCAACAGAATCAACCCCTTTCTCCAAGCATTTGCAGCCTCATACAGTCAGCCCTGCAAGAGGTGGAATTCCCTCCTCTACTGAAGGCTACCAGTGAGAACTCCGGAGGACTGTGCACAATCTTGGGAGTTGAACATAAATAAAAAGACAGAAAAGAGCTGGACTGGCACATGTGAAAAGCAAAGGGATGAAGGGCAGCAACAATAAATTAGCAACTGCAAGAGGTCAGAAAGAAAGGGCTAATGAAAGCTGAGGACACACATTGCATTTAGTAAAGCTCTAAGAAGAACAGAAGAGAATGAGTTGTGGGGACAGAAAACAAAGAAGCAGAAAAGCCTACCCAGAGGCAAACTCTAAAACTCAATAAACATCTGCTGATTGAGCCTTGAGGCTCTAAATACAACTATTATGAGCAGGAGAAAAAGGACTGTCAGCAGTTTTGCTAATCATTTAAATATATAAATGGGAGACCCCATGGTCTAAAAATCATCCGTGTTAAGGTCATCTTTTTTAAAAATCTTTTTTCACAAAGTTGTTAGATCACATTGTCTTTTCAAGCAATGCCATCAAATATGCAATAAAGCTACAACACTGTAATTCTTAAAAAGTAAAACTGTCCAAACTCAGCCTACCATTAAAATCCTCTACAAACCATTTTTTTCTATAAAAAGTTTTAAAAGTATAATTACATAACCATGCCCCAACAAGACACATTCCTCTCTGCAAGACCAAGCCAGGCAACTGCAACTAAGTTATCAGTTTGACTAACAAGATTTCTGATAAAGCATGGTAATATAATGTGATTAATAAATTGAAATGTAAGTTCTTATACACTACAGTGTCAAAATTGCATCTATAATGGTGCACAGCTTATTTCAGCTCATTAAACAAAATGCACTACAAAGTACAAAGCATCAGTGTCATGGCAATGGTACTGTATATTACTGGCATTTCAAATTCAACACAAAGCTTACTGTCAATTGTTCTATTTATGTTTTCTGTACAAAAGACAGGGTATTACATGTCGTCTAAATAAATAATACTCAGTAAATCTTGTCACTGTGGTCCTTTAACCATTCCAGGATAAGTCAGATAGATAATTTAAGGCTACCAGCTGTTCACAATTCCCATTCAGATAAATGAACAGTGCAGCTTCAGACACAGCACAGTTTGATAGGAAAAAATAACCTAGCAAATACTGAAAAACTGAACTACAGCTGGACTACGAATTAGTTAATTGACTCCAAAAGACCATGTAAATTCATCATTTTAATTTCTCAGTAAAATCTCCTCTAGACTCAAAAAAGAACATTTCTTCAGCAGCCAGAATGAAACCTCTCTGAAATCATGAATCAGCAATAATGTCAAATGTTCACAAATGAGAAACTCATGTAAGTTCTTATCATAAGTCTGAGGTTCATTTCCTCTAGACTTCCAACTTCTCACGCCCCCTGTCCCAGTGGATGGTAATTCCTGTTCTCAGCTTTTCCCACCCTAATTGTACCAAGCACCAAAGAGAGTGTTCACGCAACCATGATAGAACAGGGGCATTAAGAGAAAGTCCTTTTCATGGCAAAGGAGAGGATGATTTTTAACTTTTGTTTTAATCCATTGGAAACTGTGCTTATAAACTGTGAATGAGCCAGAGTGTGTATGGATCTTAATCACAGTAGAATTTCCTGCTTCTCAGAAACTGTGTCTTGTTAGCCACTGACATTAACATGTAGGTATGTCAGATAGGTCTGCCATCCTCAGGGAACTTGTATATAACATAGTACTAAACAACCAGGACACTTATACCCACACCAGCAATTATACACATTCTTCTTAGATTTAATTTACTATGAATGTGTCTCTGAAATCTAAGTTTAGCTTCAAAGACGATTTAAGTGAACAAACTGAGCTGGATTCTGGATAAACAGCAAACTCATTATCACTAGCAACTCCCACATTACTCTATTTAAAAAAACCCAAAATCTAAATTTAAACTTTCCTACTGTGATTTATTTCAGTAGTACTGCTTTTTCAAATCCTTATGAAGGCACCATTATATGAGACAGAACATACATAATGACAACATCTGGTAAGAACTAAAACTGCAAAATTCTTCCTTTGTTCTCGTGGAAAGAAAAATTCTTCCATGAAAAACCACTATAACTTACTCTAAAAACTAGCAGAAAGGACATAAAGAGGTACAGACTTTTTCCTCCTTTTTTGATTGGTAAATTAGGTCATGCTTTGTAGTATTTTGCCTTTTTTTTTTTTTTTTTTTTTTAGCAGAACCATGAAAAATTGACTAAATTCTAATAATACCATTCAGCAGAATTAAATTAAACATTTAAATAAAGTAACAACTTCTGAAACTTATTAATTCCTTGTAAAGGATTAATCATAGTAGGATACTACTCTCCCTTTCCACTCCAAGACAGAGAAGTTTCTGACAGAATTAACTCAATAAATGTTCTGCAAGCAAATAGTTTGTTTATTCACAAAGAGTGAAGACCTAGTGGGCTTTGTAATTTTTTTGTTTTCTTTTTGGTTCCAATACGTACCATACTCCTAATCATCTTCAAAGGCACAACAGTTCATGTACTTACAGAAATAATATTTGATCACTCTCATGTCAACAAGATGGTGAAGTTTACGAACCAGAGAGGAGAATGGAGGTTAAAAAACTATGATTACAACTGTAGTCTTGACTTAAATATCCCCTTGGAAAGTCCCATGGGATAGGGTTCTGAGGGCAGAGAGGCCTAAGAAAGCTGGCGGACACCAAATTGAACATGAGCCAGCAACATGTTCTTGCTGCAAAGAAAGTGAATGGTATTCTGGGCTGGATAAGGCAAAGTATTGACAGTAGATAAGAGAGGTGATCCTTCTGTTCTTCTCAGAATTGAAGATGCCACAAGTGGAGTGTTGGGTCCAGTTCAAAACAGTACATGGACACACTGGAGAGAGATTACGGCAAAGGGACACCAAGATGATGAAAAGCCTTGAGCACCCCTCCTATGAAGAAAGGCTGAGAAAGCCGGGACTGTTCCCCTGGGAGAAGAGGAGGTTCAGGGGGATCTCATCAATGAGCAAAAATGCCTGAAGGGAGGGTGCAAACAGAACAGAGCCAGGCTCTTTCCAGTGGTGCCCAGTGACAGGGCTAGGGACAACATGCACACATTGAAACACAGGAGATTCCTCCTGAACATCAGGAAACACTTTCCCCTCTGAAGATGTCCAAGCACTGGCACAGATTACTCAGGGAGGTGGTGGAGTCTCCATCCTTAGAGATATTCAAAAGCCATATGGGCTTTTTATAGTCTTGGGCACCTAGCTCTAGGTGACCCCACTTGAGCAAGGGCTTAGACCAGATGACAACCAGAGATTCCTGCCAGCCTCCGCCATTCTGTGATTCTATAATGGGAACTGAAATCTCATTACTGAAGAATATGATTATGTAACATTTGGAATGAGATGTGACACTTACCTATACCTCATTGGCATCAATTATTATGTTTAAAACTGCTTAAATGAGCTATAAAAAGCAATTCAGCATAACACATAGTACAGAAATACAGGAAGGTAAAGAAATTCTCACAGGAAAGGAGAAAACCTACCTTCATGAAAAGCAATTAGCACATTTATTTCCATTGCAGAAGGGGTAGGTATTGAAATTGAACCCCATGGAGTTTCACAAAGTAAGATAATTATGGGTATTTATAGGTATTCAGCCCTGCAGGATGTGAGACAGAATCTGTAAGTTTTAAAAAGCATGAAAAAAAGTTTTGTGTTTTGCAGATCTCTCTCACCAAGTAACTAAATTAATATAGATCTCCATGCCATCATGACTTGACTCTTATGAATCAATATACTTTTTTCTACTTCGCCTCATAGAAAATATACACATCAGTGGAAGAGGAGAGTTAAAGAGATTCAATCCATTTTTTAATCCAGTATCTCATAGAACATAGGAAAACCCTAATTGGAAATATTGTTTGCAATTTTTGTCCTTTACATATAGCAGCCACCGACTTGCCTAAGACAGAGAGAAATTTTTCCCTCAAAGATTTAATTTAGTAATATATTTCATTGAAAGAAATTGCATGCTTGTTTTAGCATGGGCCAGACCTTCCGTGAGGTGAGTTATACCTGGCAGAACACTGACTTGTAGGAGGGATAAGGGAGTCATCTGTTCTGACAGGAATAAGATTACAATATACAAAAAGAAAGGAACAGCTGATGAACATGTAGGCCACCATGAGTTTAAACAAAAAGAACCACGGACATATGTAGATCAGTATAAATAAAAAGAACCACCTCAGCCAGTAAATCAGACAACATCAGCATCAGTAACTTGAAAAAATTATACTGTACTGTGCTGTGCATAGGAAAAAAAAGGAAAAAAGAGATTTATGGGTGGAAAAATGAACTTCATGAGATGTAATGTAAAACAAAAATGTTTAATGTCTAATGTAAAAAAGAAAAAAACGGTAAAGCATGCAGAACAGCAAAGGACAGTTCTCAGTACACCATTCTACAGTGGGTACGTGGTCTTTCCTGCAAATGACAATAACCACCTTGGTTTCTGCTCATGGCAGCAAAACTCATCTCAAGCCCACAAATCTGGGCAAAGGAAGGAGGTTACAGCTGATTTGCTCCCTGTGGAATGGCATTGTGAGTCCCAACTACGCTTAACAGCAAACCAGATTCTCCCACCTAATAACTTTAAGGGTAAGCAAGCTGTGGAATTTAGATAAAGTGCAAAGTTCAAAAGATTATCAAACTAGATGCATTCAGTCCCCTGAAGGATAGGAAGCAAAAGAGCACAGTTTTGGTCTAGGATTATCACAGCCTATTATAGATTAAGGTCAGATAACATAATGTCTTTGCAAGCAAATGGTACATTTGGGTTTATAGTCTGCAAAGGGTAGACTTCTCAAGATAGACACTTGTGTTGTTTTACACCAGCCTCAGCCAAACGTCTTTAAAGACAGTTCAGAAGGACATGGAGTGTTTTAGTGAAATGGTTTTTTAACACAGCCTGGCTAGGGAGACAGGGAAGTTCACTCAGGGTTCGACACAGGCTGTGGTTGGAAAGGAGTGAACCACTTTTTAAAATAGCTCCCCCTTTTACAGAGGAGCTGGGAGAACTTTCCAGAGTATGGTGAATAAAGGGAGGAGTTTTGAGAAGGAGGAACAACGATTGGGTACAGAGTAAAAAGGGGAGGGATAATAATAGAATATGCATGAGAAGGGAGTGAAACTCTCGTGGGAATGAACCATTACAACATAGAGATAGGGACAAACCATTATTAAAAAACACTAAAACAGCCATAAACTTGTAATTTCTCTCCATTCAACAGTCTCAGTTAAACAAGTCCATTATTTCAAATCCATTTCTCTTCTCCCGCGACTTCTCTCAATGCAGCAGCCCAGCACTGGTAGGCTCTTTTCTCTGGTTCTTCGGAGTCCTCATCCTCAGTTTTTGGCTTATCACATATCACAGTAACCATCTTATATTTGTCTGTCATTACAATCATGAATCACAGTTCTGTGTTGACAATTATAATTCTATCACTGCAACCAAGCAATTTACTTTTTTGGAAATATTTCAAAAAGTTGCTCTGGCAGATCAGAAACTAGAGGTGTTGTTACAAACCTAGGAAACACTGAAATAGCCTCACACTTTAAAATGTATAAATGGCCTATTTTTAAAACAGGATTGCATTTCAGTTATCAGCAGATGGCCATAATCCTAATACAAATTTCTGCTTTGTGATGTATTATATTCTACTGATATCCTTATCTGCAATAAAATCCAGCTTCTGCAGTATTTCCAGTATTCTCCAAAGGTTACTGGTTGTAATTTGCAAAATTCAGCATGTAACAAATAATACTGCAAACAATCAGGTATTAAAATGAAGCATTCTTTTTACACATAGGTGGGGTAAATCTAACATACTGAAAAAAACCCACTTTCTTCAGTACAGCTTTAGAATTGGCAGGGCTGAAAAGATTTCTGTCAATATTTTAATTCCAGTGACAAATTTTCATGTATAATTACAACACAGTGGGAATATGTAAGCCAATTTGCAGAGTCTTAATGAATATTTCTATTCATTAGAGATAGTAAAAATACACATCTTCAGAAAATATACATCATTCCTATAAACAGTTCATTTACATGGGAAAGCCTGACTTAGAGCTGAGTAATGAAGACTGCCACCAGTGTCAAAACGCTATCTTTATCAGCATCAGATCCCCACACCTAACCTCCACCCTTCTATCACAGAGAATCTTTGAAATCAGAGATCATCACACATCACTTGAGAGCACATAAGTTGGTATATTATTACCACATGTAACAGAAAGGTTCAATTAAGCTTTTCCATGCTATTTAGGAAGCAGAAATTCCCACCACAAGTAAAACCTGCAATAAGAGGTACCATACAATGTCATAAAGACAATAAAACTTAAACATAAGAACAATACCCAGAAGTAACATGAACACATTTCCGTTTCAATCATACATCAAAGTACCCAGAGCTCTGAATAAAAAATGTAGTGACACCCCACCACAGGTGTCCAATCCAATTTGTGTCCTCTCTTCAGACATACATGCAACATATAAACATCTGCCTTTGCAAACATTAACCCTACAACCTATGGATTTTTCTTTCAGGAGCTTTTGTTTACATTTCCTTTACAGACTAAGAAACCCTAGATTGTAGAGGAACACACAAAAATAATTTCTGAAAAAAGAATCTTGTAATTGTTCCCACACACATTCTGGTATGTCCAAGCCTGATCAAAGACAAAACCACATCTTACTTTTCCAATGCAAGCTGTTTATCTATGAATAAAAACACCAAGTCTCTAAGAGCAATTGGGCAATCCAATACATTGTTAATGGTATTTTCACAGCACACATTTGTCCTAACTGATTTCATCCCATAAGGCATTTTTCAAACGTGATTTTTTAGAAGGAAGGAATATTAAAATATCAGGCAGCTAAGTTACATAATCTTTGTCTTTTTTTCATTAGGAGGCTGCAGAAGAGCATTATCAGTGCTGACAGTGTCTGGGCATTTTGACTAATCTTTTTATAATGCTTCAATTTAATAATATTCAAGACTGGGACACACTCTGTGCCTGATAAGCAGCTCACACAAATCCAGAAAAAAAATTTTATTTGAAGTCACTATGTTCTTTACGCTGGGAATACCACACACACTGTAAATTACATGCATTGATCATGTCAGAACACCCTCAGCTTGACCAGGGATTCATGTCCATGTTCTATCCCATATTCTTAAATCAGCAGTACAGCTCACTGATAACTGATAATGTACCAGCAAATCTGCCTATTAAAAAAATGGCAGATGTCCAACAGAATCCAGAAAAGCTGAATTTCCCCTTTCAAAATATGCTTTCACATACATAATTTAACATATTATTTCAACATAAACTATAAAAATATGTGGTATTTTTCAAAAAGATAAATAATCCATAACAGATCTAGGAAATGGAGCAGAACTGTATCCAATCCAAAAGTTGCATTCAGACTTGATGGTGATTATCCAGGAGCATGTCCATTAAAGTTTTCTACTGAAATATTTTTTTCAAGTCAGTATAGATGCATCAACGTAATTGAGACACACACTGACTCTTTAAATTCTGTAATTATATTTCACATCTAATGACTCATGACTGCTTGGGAAAATGTCAGGTTTGAAAGAGTGACTAGAGCTTCATAAAGCCCATTTGAACCAGGAAAGAAAAGAAAGTTCACACTTTGCCTCATCATATCTGATGCAAGAAAGCTGAGAACTCTTGTAAGACCACAGTGTTCTTGCTACCTCCAGATGGAAGTTTTATCCAGCTCTCCACTAAACTCCATTTAAGAAAGTTTCTCCTTGAGAAACTATGATCTCAGCATACTGGGTTGCTGTGCTCACTTCTCCAAGACTTAAGCAGTTCACAAACACTGTCCACCTTTTTAGTTCGTCTGGTTTTACCAAAGAAATCAGTTATGCAACCTTTTCAAGGTTAAAGCAATTTTGAAATATGCCACATTTGGTGTTTGGTAACAAGATTCCACTCTTCTCTATTGCAAGGCTGCAGTATTTTAAAGGATTAAAAATGAGGATTTATCATGCTTCCCAAAATATATCCTGATGGGAAATCAGACCTTCTCTGTTGGTGAGATGCAGTACAGCCTTCTACGTTATAACTTGCATACACCTTTGATGCTGAGAGCCAAGGCTATGCCCCATATCAGAGATGGAATTGCAGTAGAGTATGGTGTTTATCTGCTCACAAGAGGTAATAGAAACATACTGGCACATTTGTTGCATGGTCAGACACCATTCAAGAAGCAGTCACAATATTAAGGTGACATTTACTCACTGGTTTTCTTAGTGGGAAGATTACCAAACCCAGGATGATAAAGCAAATGTTTGAGATTTAACCCCAGCCTTGAACACAACAAAAAAACTTTTTCCCATTCCATCAGTGCTCTTTCCTCACACGTACATACAGTGACAGCACAAGCTGGTGCTTGTTCCAAAAGAACATAGACACACACAGGAAAGTACCTCAGGGTGGGGATGGCCAGTGCTGAACTCTTCCTCTGCCAGCAAGGCTTTGCCTGATATCCTGCTCTTCTGCTTCCCCACAGCTCCCCTCATACTTACTGGACTCATGTATCTACCTTCAAGCCACACAGGCCCTTTTATTTCTGTAATTCTTCTTCTACAATATTTTTCATCAGAATGAATTTTCTAAGTAGAGCAGCAGTGGAACACAAATCTTAAAATAACACAAACTCTTAAAAGGAAGTGCAATGTTATCCTGCCGTGAAATTATTAAAAAGTCACAATTTACACTTTCAAAACTTGGTCCTCTCTTCTTCACATCTAGTATTATCAGATACATGTAATAATGATTATGGAAGATTTTCTTGAAATCCTTCTTATGAACTCGCCATTCTGCTTCCTACACAGATATAAACTTTGAAGCCTATCTTTCCTTCCCCACCCCAAAGTTTTAAACATCCTACTGTTAAAAAACCCAAACAAATAAGTTACTAATTTCTCCACAACAAACAGTCCCTCTGTTTATTCCAGTCAATGTAAAGGGCTAAAGAATATGCAACTGTATCTAATGCTGTGAGCCAGGACATCAGTACCCTAAATATTTGACCTCCAAACAAAAAGAAACAGAAGGTATAAAGTATGCACCTAAAGCAGCATGCCATCTTTTGATTTTGCTGTGCAGATAATAATACAATCTTTCCAGAAGTTATACACCATCAACTCATGCAGCAAGTGCTAAAAGAAGACAATGAAAAATAACATTATATAAATCAGCTGCACCTAAAATGCTGAATGTATTGCAATACTAAAATACCATTACAAAATCTCTTCGGCACAGTCTTACTACCAGCAAATTCACAAGGCTCACTTTAATGAAAATTATATCCAAGGACGTAACTTGGCTTTTAATCCAAGGATACAATTTAGCCCTTAAGTATATAATTGAGAAAAATATCATTAGGCTCAGAACTTATATTTCGTTCATGTTGCCGCACTACTAATTTTAACTATTCCAAAACCAGGTATAGGCATAACTGTTGGCCACATTTTGTTAAGCAGGTTAGACCACAGATCTCCCTACTTCAGCACACCATCTCCACTATGAATTGCAACGAAAGCATATAAAAACAAAGCTCGTATGCAAGGGATAGATCCTCAGAATGCTGGACTTTAAAGACAGGTAATGTCTTTAGAGACATTTCTGCAAGAAACGTTAGACAATCCAGTTCCTTCTAGATGAACACCTCTTTCAGCAGAATAACCAAATTAATATGTATAAAGCATATATATTCTGATATAAAGTTTCATTTTTAAGGATCTACAAAACAGTTCACAGTTCTGGGCCCTGAACCTGCATGTTTTCAGTAACATTCATGAAATTAGCTTTAAAAATATTCCTTAGGATTACATTAAAGGTTTTCAGAATTCTACATGTAAAACATAGAAGGGATCTAAGGAGCACTTTCCTAATTTGGATATTACTTTATGCATAGAAATTGCATCCTCAATCAACCTTTAAAGGCAAGCTCTCTGAATCATGTTAAGCCAAAATAGTGACAGGTGAAGGCCCATTTTATAATAGCAGAACTGGGCTTTTTTGGCCACTTGTACCTATTTACCAAAGACTGTTGTACATTCTCATGGACCACAGCAACAGTCATCTGCAAATTCTAGATTTTACAGATTTGTCTGTCTTAAGCATCCTATATATGAAAAAGCCCAAACAAACCACCAAACCTAACACCCACCTTGCTATGTAAAAACAATGTTTCTTCTACTTCTCTATGGAGTTGCAACACCCTGAATCTACTATGCAAACAGCAGACTAGATAATCTTTCTTGTTTTGAACATAAGAAAGAGAAGCCGGAAGGGAAAGAAGAGTAGAAGAAATGGGCACATGTATCAATAAGCAACACTTTGAATTCTGGAGTTATGGAACCACAGAGCATGAGTTTTGTGGAGGTCTGAGTGAAACAACAGAAATCAGATTTTTATATTTTTCTCCTGCTTTCTGCATGACCTTTGGATGGGGACAGGGGAGTAAATAAAGACTATCAAGATCTCTGTTTACTCAGACAAGAATTTAGGAACAGCAATCATCAACCACATACAAGTTTCTACAATCACACTGTGTCCTGGAAAGAAAGATATGCCTTAACTCTTGCCCATTTCCCTAAGAGAGATGTAAATCTCAAGTTGAAAGTTTCAATACAAATGGAATGAGTTTCAATAATTTAATTTTCTATTTTTTTCTAATGCATCCTATTAAGAATGCATTTACTATATCTTCAGGGCTTCGTAGCTTTCCTGTTTATTTTAATAACAGTAGTTCCATGCCTAGAACTCCACGCATTGAGATAAAGAGATCAAGGCACCTACACCAAACCCCACAGTGCAAAATGTGAATCATAGTCTTTCTTGGTCTATTAACATACTTGCCATTCAGATATGTACAGTGGTAGCAGCCCACTGTAATGTGAAAATTTGAGCTGACCCTAGAGAGAGGGGTGTGAGAGAAAACACTTTAAGACAGCACTTAATCAAATTCCTATTTTAGCCAACTCCACATTTTTTCCATCATTTAAATTAACAAAATGCTACTGTCTTCCATTAATCAAAAATAAATATGGCATACAGAATATATAGCCAGAAAGGAAAAAAAAGGACAAGAGCATGCTGAAAAGGGGAGAAACACAGATATATCAACTACAAGTACAGCCTTTACCCAGGCATTTCTACCTTCACTTACAGCAAGCACAACAGTAACAGTCAGCAATAGGAAAAGGGGCATAAAAACCAAGTGTAAAAACTATAGGGAGTTGGTTGAGAAAATAATGATCGGGGTGAGCAGCCAACTGCATCTCAGGGTACTTATGCATCTTCTTCCCTTTGAGAGGTAGAATACAACACTTGTTAAAGCCTACATGTTTCACTGAAAACACAGTTTTATCCAAGATCAGTGCTGAAGTTGACCCAGCCTTTTTTGGGTGACTCAGGCTAAGGCTCACTAACACAAGCAGCTTAAGCTGCAGAAAGATGAAGGTGAGCAGCAAAGGAATGATGTACCTGGGGAAATTTTGGAGTATAAGATCTTCCCTGGTATGTCTGCAGTCAGAAAGGAGCCTATTTGAATATTTCCTGTGTTAAAACATTGGAACAAAAAGGCATTAAGAAGAATTAAGAAAAAACTAAATGTCTTAAAACAAAAGTCCTACTTGAGGGATGTGTGAAGTAAACAGGAATTGGTAATTTCAAGGTAGCAATGCTACCAGTAAATACTTCCTGATCCAAATATCAAGTGTCAGTTCTTTGAGATACTCAACAATCTATGTGATCTAGCAAAGTCTTGAAAATTAAATGTTGAGGGGATAGAAAACAGTGATCACTAGGCCATTGATACCACCACAGCCACAAACTCCAGCCAAAAGTAACCCAGGCTTTTATGCTGAGTTTATGAACCCCATTTATGCTGTATCAGCAATGCATAATTTCTAAGCAACTATTTGAAAAAGTGACACAGAAAGAATGAAATTGAACTCTTTTTACTTAAGGAAGAAATACACATGAAATTTCTTTCTCCAGAACTTCCCAGTCACAAATCTACTATCCTCCTGTATGGCAGGGTACTGCACTTCCTTAGCTCTCACATATTTACTGTGCTTTCCCCTACACTGTTGTCTCTCTCATTACCCGACAGATTTATTTTCCGTTCTATATCTCTGTGTCTCCTTTCTCTATACAATTAACTGCAAAAATTGTTAACTCTCACATTCTGCCAATCACATCCTATTTATTATTCCTAAAACCCCAAACATATAAAGGATATATCCCAGAAAAAGGTGTATCAAAGAAAGGGGTTAAAAGGGAAAGAGGAGCATTTCACTTAAACTGGGACAAGACAGACTGGAGATTCAATTTCGTACAAGATGACCTTAATCAAAAGCTTGAGATTTATAGCATAACTAAATTATCAGTTCTCAGTAAAGCCCATAAGGATTACATCTAAGACATTTCAGTAACTGACAGAATATGCCCGTTCTAAAATATTTATTAAGCATTTGCATAATATATGATATGGCTTTAATTTCAAATTTATTAAAAACACAGTCATTTAACACAAAAAACATACCCACAACTATGAGAAATAACAGCTTACTACGGTTTCCAGTGGAAAAGCAGAAAGTTTGCCATGACTTGTTTTCTATTAGGCAAGGAAGGAGAGTAATCAAATTCATCTAACCTAAAGAAACAGTATCACCTCAGCTAAATACAAGCAAACACAACTTCTGCCAATGTTGTCTTACCAAAAAATATTTGTCATTTTCCACTTCCCTCCTAAATTAGTCACTATCTGCTTAATCTCAGCTGAGATCTCCATATTTCACCTACTGCAAAGATGAATGTTGTGTATAAACACAGCTCTCAGAGGCAATGCTGCTGCAGGGTAACAGGAAAAATGTCTCTACATGGTTGCAATCATTTGCCTTTCACCACTTACTGAGACCAAAGCAGCAAAAAAGTTCAGGTCATTTCCTGACTGGCACAGCAAGTTATAGCAAGATACACATTCTATTAATTTTTAATTGCATTGCTCACAGACTGAAAGCCCAAAAGGGGAGTGTTTCTTTTTAAAGCGTAAAGAAGGGCACTGAAACTGCTTACCTCACTCAGCTCTGCAGGGGAATCATTTCCATATTTCATAGCAACTCCAGAATTCATGATTAGACTTCTTAGGGCTTGACGATTTCTGCAGATTTCAATGCTTCAAAGCTTTGTTCAACTGTTTCAGTACTTTCTCCTCCAAAATTTTTCTGTCTGACACATTTTGCTCTAGACAGCCATTTTTACTCCACATTGAGAGTTTAAGTTAATGATGCAAGATCTTCTAAAAGAGCCAAACTGGCTTTGACTTCACAGACAATCCATTGCTGTGAGAGACTTGTTAATACTGTTAAGTGCTCAGAGAACACAAGGAAGAAACTGCTTACCAGGATCTCAGGGCTGTCTTAGTCCATCTGCAAGGCGTGCTTCATCTCTGCTTTTTATTCTGCTCTTTTCCACAACTCTGTTGAAGGGCATATCCCAATGCCATTGAACATACTCAGAAAAATGTGATGAGCTTCACACGAGTCCACAGAGAAATTAAAAAACAAAAGGGAATGCTGCTACAGTCTTCAGTGTTTGCGGAGGGAGAAAGGAAAAGAGAAAAAAGCTCCCCTCCCTGAGAGAAACCAATGCTGCACTTCACGCTAAAGTTTCCCCTGCCAGTGAGCCTGGAGTTTAAGTGGTTTATGATCAAACACAGCTGTCTTGCTGCTGGCTAAAGGGTGCATGGAAGGGGCGGTACCAAAAGGAGAGTGCAAGTGGGAGGGAGAGAGCTACAGAGAGTTCATTTTGGAACTATAGGCATCTCTTCAGCTTTCTGCATACTAATTACTACATAGAAAACTATAAAGCTAAGTAACAGGAAATACCACCTGGATAACAATAAATTGGATTCCTATTTCCCTATTCCTGTGTGCAATTAAATGAGGAAAACTGGGGTCTTTAGGGGGTGGGAGTTGTAATGATTTCAAAAGGTCATAGTAAGCCTGAAAGCACCATTAGAACACTGCAGATTTTACATAACAGACTGACATTTTACAAATGGTTCAGGAGATACTACTAGAAGGGGGGGGAAAAAGCATTTGCTTTCAATATCTAACTACAAATCTAGAAAAATCCTTAAGAAGCTGGATTTGTGGACATGCTGCACCCATTGCAAGAACTGATGATATCCTGTCCCTTTTCTGCCATCCCCTAAAACATGGGGGAGCCCCACACACTTTGCGATGCTGGATTATTATGTACTTTTGGAGTTAGAAGTAGGAAATACCCTACTCTGCAGCAGAAATTTATCTTATCATATTAATACAATGTATTATTAAAGTGTCAAATTAGTTCAGGGAAAACCCCCAAAATCTAAGAAACAGATATAAATGCCACACAAGCTGTGGCACAGTTCTTACACCCTGGTAAAAAACATCTGCATGGGAAGCAATGCACTCCAAATGCAGCATTTTGAAAATTATATTGTGATTATTTCTTTCTCCTCTGTTAATCATGGATTAGTATCAGTGTGCAGACACAGGGATAATTCATTCCAGTGACAACACAGAAAGTGCATTAGGAAGCAAGATAAACACACAGATATTGCTCTATGATAGTACAAAGTGATAGCACTTTCTGGGTCCCTGTCCTTCCTCCATGGCCAGCATCAGGAACTGCAACACTCCTCTGACTCAGAGGGTAATGGGAATGCCACAGTCTCTTTAAAAGGTGTTTTACTTTCATCCTCCAGGTCTCCAGTTTGCTTTAGCTAGTCTGAATCCTGGGGTTTTCCTTGCTCTTTACATGCCCACCTTGCATCGCCTCCATTCTTCATTATTTTTCTCATTGAGTCCCTGTCCCACCTTTACATTTAGTTCTGTCTCTACATTCAGTGCTTCTGTGTATATTCCTCTTTACTCATCTGCTTTGTTTCCAACGTTTCCAGTTACGGCCCCTCAAACCCCAACGACGGGCTGCACTGCTCTCTGCCGGCAGGCGGGTGGTGATGCTGGGACAAACTGTGCTGTTCATCACCAGTGAGTAGGAAGCCAGGAAGATGCAGACTGCTCCAGACTACAGACTGCAGTACGGAACAGTATATCCACAGCATTGAAATAAGATTAACAGGGTGTTATAACCATAAAAGTACTGTATAGTCACTTGGTTCACTTTTCACAGATGAGGAAAAAACCCCCACAACTTCAGTTCAAAAATTCCTGCAGCCAATAAAATAAATTTTAAAATTATTTATCTTTTCAAAATTATACCTTCACAAACAGGGGAATGAGAGTTTTTTGGTTTTTTGCATCACTATTCCTATCAACTTTATTTTCCCCTTTATAATAGTTCTCCTCTGATTCTTTGTTCAATTCTGTCACATATATCACAGGTTTACCAGCTAGAGGATGAGCCTCAGAATTACTAAGAATGAAGTTCTCAGGTTTCCCTTTTCTAAAGGAAAGTCCATATTAACTATGGCTTCAACACACTGCATTTCCCGTACTATATCCCTATACTGCCATATACCTCCGAGCTGATTGTGAACAGCCATTCAGAAATTAAAAGTTATGACTTGTTTTCTTCACTCACCATTGTCTGTCCATTTCTGTCAGATTAGGACATTTCAAGTCATTTGACGGATCAGACAGAGCACATGGTACCACAGATGCATCCCAAGCATGATCATGCAGGACACTTCAAGATCTGAACTAGATTCACTGTAAACTCTACACATAGTAACAGTAACATGGTAGAAAGAGACAGAGAGACTGACTGAAAAACAACAGCAGAATTCACAGCTTCAGGTGTGGGTAAGAACATGGGAGATACATGCAAGTACTTTCAGAACAAAGTTTATTTAAAGTTTAAATATTAATTGTAATCCCTGTGCAAATGAGTGAAATGGTTAAACCAAACTCTGATGAAAAATGATTTTACTTTAACCCCAGCTGACTCCCACTGCAATCTGCATGCTTGCACTGAGTGGTACAGGATTACACATTTCTCAGTTGGAAAACATCAACTATTAACCAACCCACAAAAACTGGCAATGCTTGTTTCAGAATGCTTATAGACCACTGTGGAGGCCTAGCTAAGATTAAATGTAATAATTCTTCCCAAATACTTACTCATATATCATATTTTTAAAATAGTAGCATCAAGAACATAGTCTGAGCACCTGAAGATGTAGAACTTGTTCTTCTGTAAAATGTCATTATTATCTAGCATTTCTCCAAGTCCACTTACTAACTGAATGAAAACATTACATCACAAAGTTAAATTCCCAGATAGACCTGACCAGCTGTCTGCAGGCTGCTTTACCATCTTCAAATACATGTAAGTGACCTAATACAATAGCAGGATAGTAAGAATTTTGTTGAAGCCAAAGTATATTTTCCCACTGGCTTGTGCCAAAGGCAGATTTCAAAGAAAACGAAGGAAAACCTCAAGTATGCCAATTCTGCATTGCCAGGAAATTAACAGAGCACCCTGTGACCCAGTGAGAGAGGTGCCTTTTGGATTCAGTACCTCGCTGTTTTGTTTGGCAGCAGACAGTTCATTCTCTCTCTCCCTGACTCAGTTCCTTGCCTAGGATAGCAATGCTTCCTTGCTCTCAGCCTTTTTCCTGCCTTCTCTTTTAGCCTCTACAGGCAGGGAGAGGGTCAGCCTGGGAGTGGGAAAGAGGAATCTCTTAACCTACAGATGTACATTTCCTAGTCTAAGATGACATGGTCTCAGTGGATGCCTCCGTGTGTACTATGGCACACACAAGAAGGGCGTAACAAGCAGCTGGACAAACTTTTCTGTCACAGAGGCTTTCAGGAACAACATCCAGCAAACACTTTCTCTCGAGACAGTGAATGCTGGCCTGGGCTTCCACTCCATCCCAGTGTATTCTGATCCGTTACTGCCTTTTGTACCTCTAAAGCACTCATGATGCACATACTGCTTGTAGGTAAGCACATTTGCACTGATTCTTCCCAAGATAATTTCGGAATTATGCAGAAACAACCATTAGTGTTGCCAATTTGATGATTGTTGTTCTAATAATGTTATGGCCACTCTATTCCATTTGTTTACTCTTATTACACGGTAGTGAAAGAATCATTGGCATGTGTCCAAGAATCACCAGGGTTTCTACTTTTTTGATCGTATCTGAATAATCATTTAGTAGGATTTGCTCTATCACCTGGTCTAAAAGGATTCTTTCAGGACAGTACACAACTCTGTTGCCCTTCTCACCTTAATTTTGAAACCGCCCCAGATTATGGAAAACATTAGCAGTTATTAGTAGTTATTTAGTAGTTATTTTACAAGGCTTCTCCCTCATAATATGTCTTAATAATTACAACAGTCTATTTACTTACAGTTAGTGGAGCAGGTGTGACACTTGGCACACATGAATATTCCTTCCTCGATTTAACAGCCGCAGAGTGAAAACTACAGCATAAAAGCAATTATCTACTAAATATGTATGTGTCATATATTCTTCATCATAATGTCTGCCACTTTCTGAGAAGCAGTCTCACTCTGCATGCAACATGCACGATTAATGATCACAATTCCAGGATGTATGAAACAAGTCCTTCTTGGTTGGTTCTGATTAATTAGCTCTTTAATTGAAATGCAACTAATTAAAGTCCACTGAGCACTTAGTTCCTGTTTGTTTGTTTCAATATCATCTCTATAGTTAAAGCAGCACCCTGCACAATCCCACACAGAAATAAATGACACCATCAAGTACTGCAAATCTATTACAAACAGTTTGAGTACAATTTTATTTTCTTCTCATTCTTGCACAAAATACACTGGTGTAGTACCAAAGTCTAAATTTCCATGGACAAAATAGCAGCACTCAGAAGGTTAACATGAAGGCTAAAATTGGAAGCAGAAATTCAATACAGCAGTTAGATAATGTTTCCAGAAAATTCTTTATTCAATAGCACTAATGCACTATGATTTAAAAGGGAAAGGCAGAAAGGGATGGCAGGTTCATGACACAAACTGTTCTCATTAATGCTAGTGAAGGTTATACACCTAGGTTGAGAGAAAAAAAATCTAACTCATCTGAAACAATTGCAAGTAACCTTACACTGAAAAATGAAGCATTCTTCTTTGAAGAAAATTGAAGTAAAACTTTCTTCTTTCCTTCAATCAAACCATCTCAATTAGTCTGAAACAGATAACATGTCTAGAATAATACAATTTCCAAACAGCACTTTAATCAGCTACTCTCACCTGTTCACCCTTCCCCTACTACTTAATCCACTTAAAAATTCGTATCCTTGACCCAAGTAGTCTCCTTGGGAGTTCACATTTGATCCTTTTCTCCATCCTCCAGTATTTCAAGCTATGAAGCCACTCACCAACCTGTCAGACACTTTTGTTTCCTGTCACTTCATCCAAACCTATCACATTCACTTGGATTCCCTCTGACCCCACAGAGCTTCAGCATCAGATCAGGACAGGAAAAGGACGAGGGAGTCAATGTGTGCCTGTTATTCATGTTAGAGACTTGTCTGTGAGGGCAAGGAGAGACAACAGTCATTTCTATGCTCTCTTTGTATTGCAGCCCCCTAATATCATCACTGTCTATTTGCTCCTTGCTTAAAAACATCAAGAAAGCAATTCTACAAACTACAGTTCATGCCATCAGACTCCTGCTTTCCTTCCCTTCACAGTTCAGCGTTACCTCAGTTCAGTCATACATTCCTCCATTTATCAACCACAACGTAAATTTGTTCATTTCACTTCCAGTCCCTACAATCTTGGTAGCCAACTTACATTCCCTCGTATTTATCAGTTGTGAACTGAATCTCCAGGATTCCCCTGCTACATCTCTCCTATTTTTCCTAATTTTTAATAGTGGGGTTTCCTCATTTACATTCTTCCCTTACTCCTACACTCTTTGTTTTGTATCTTGTCCTTCATACACTCTCATTTCCAGATCCAGTCCCCACTCCATAGTCATGACTGTGCCTCTGCAAACATTCAGCTCTTGAAGTGCAGCCCTTGAACTGTACCAAGACATCTGTGTGTGGTCAGTCTTTGGCTGGCCTGAACATTTAAATAACAAGAACAGCAACTTCACTGAGTATTTATGGGGTTTGGTCAGCTTTCATTCTGGCAGATATTATAACTAAAATTACTTCAACAGTGACATGAGCTGAAATTATATATTCAAAAATTTTGGTGAATCAAACCCCCTGGTTTTCAGCCAGATCTATTTTACTATCAAAAAAATTTATGATTCTTTTAACTGAATTCCTACAGCCCTAATCTACAGTTCATTAGTTTGATATATTTCTTGGTTGCATAGTTTAGTGGCTGCTTATGAAGATCAGAAAGTTAGTCTACAGATCACTTCTCAACTCCCTAACTATTTACTGTCCAGTAAATACTAGTACTTCTTCATTTTTCTAAAGATTTGCTATTTGTAGGTTTTTTTCCCTCTCTCTGGATAGCAAAACATAAAATCCAAAATCTCTATTCTAAACCTGTATCTCATCTATAAAATTGATTTTCCCCCTTCTAATTGCTTTGTCATATACCTTTTAAATCTCTCCAGTGACATTTTTGCTATACATCTTCCTACATTTAAGCTTCTCACCATAATCTTCAAGACTGCTTTACCTCTGCCTCACCCCTACTTCAGCCTTCAATCTGTCAGTTCCCTTTTACATTTTGAGGGACAGTGAACAACCCTGCTTCAGCATTTATCATCTCTGACTTTCTTATATGGTTTGTTTGGTTCTACAACCTCAGATATTTTTCTCAAGCCACTTCTCTTACTTCAGATTCATGAAACGTAACTACAGAACTAAAATATTTTCTATTTTCAGGCCTCTTCTGGATAGTCCCATATTTTATTAAGTTAAGAAATTACTTGCTCAATATTTCTAGTGTTTACTCTCAGATAAGGGTCTATCAAGCAACTAAACTAAATCAAATGAACAAACCTATGTCTAAGAAGAAAAACCAACTTGTTTGTTCTGCCTTCACAATTCAGAATCCAGGCACAGGATACTTCATCATTATGAAAAAAACATCTGGCACCCATTTAGTTTCTACAGAAACAAAGACTTTCCCCTCCTTTTCTATAATGCATATCAGACAATCAATAGTTAAGTAAAAATCAGATTCAAGCAGTAATATGCAGTTACAATCTCTTTAAAAATTAACAGGATAGAAAGATTCAATGCCTCTTTCTCCAGTCAGTTTGCTAAAATTATAGTTTCAAGCAGGTAAACTAATACAAAACTCAGTGTAGGAAATTACAGATGCATATTTAGCTTAGAGGCACAAACCTCACTTGGGTACATCAGTGGGGTTCTTTCTTCACTATGAACTCTCCACAGAACGGACATTGTCCTCCCTGAAACACAAAGTTTACTTTGATTGCTTTCTAGCAGGATGAAAAGTGGAGTTTACCAGTACACTTCAACATAGCTACTATCATAAACTGTCTTCCAGCTGAGAAGTGACAATGCGGTTTTCTAGCCCAAAATGAAGCAATCACGAGAAAACAGTTCTTCATAAAAAGCAGGAACAGTAAGTGCATGACCTGTGTAGAAGTACCCAACTCCCATTTTCTCTGCACTAGAACCAAAATAGTTCCTCAAAACAGCTGTGCTGACAACCATACAGTCATTTTAAAAAAAACACCACAACACAAAGAGGAATGGGTGTTTGAACAGTGGCAGCATCCTGCGCTGCCTCAGGTCACTGTGCCAGGCCTGAGAGCAGCAGAGAAACAATTCCAAGTAACTGGAGCCCCTTGATAATTTAACCATGGAACCCTGCTTTGCCTGACTTGGCAGGATAACAATTGCATACTCCGTTATAACTAACTTAGCGCTGAACTGCAAAAGCACTTGGGGTCCATTTTCAACTCTGCACTGTAGTTAAGATTTTCACTTTATTATCAAAATTCCTATATTCCATGAAACCAAAACATAAGGGTGTAATGTGTGTATAAGGAATGGGGGAATAAGTCATCTTGTCTTTCTAATAAATGAAGATTCATAGAAGCTCAGCATTGCCAACTGTATCAAGTCAGCAGTTCACACTCAAGAGAACAGGCAGATCAGCTGCTAAGGAAGAAAATCCTGTGACAAAAGCTACATCTTTCTGGCATGCCAGAATCCATGAGGTTAATGTTGCTTCAACATACTAATCCTGGCCCTCAGACTCAACTTGCCAATGCCAAGTAAGACAATAATATTAATACTATATTCTGTACAGCTGTGTGCAGTGGTGATGGCTAAATGTACCAGGTGATTTGTTCTTCATTACAGAGAGCTGGGGGAAAAAAAACAAGTTTAGGAAAGTAAAAACACCTGAACACCTGTACTGGAGCCAGAAGTTGCAACTTGCAACTAAGTTAAACTAGAAGTTTTGAAACTTTGACTGTAAGACCTTCAAAACATCTACTTACATATACTTGTAAAGACCCCCTTTCCTATAGTACCCAACTGCCACATGACAGTTCACATAATCCAATTACAAACACAGGATCAGGTCAAAACCCATCACTGCATGCACTTCAACTTTGTCATATGCTTGTCATTTGTCATATAAAAGATCCATTTAAAAGCCTCAGTCAAAAAGATCTATTAACAGGCTGCCTGAAGAAATGTGACCTGTGCTGACACTCATCGCACTGCGCTGTGATCATCTGCAGATGGAAATAGTAACAGAATTTTTAAAAAATAAATAATAATTTACCATTTGCTCACCTCTGTGTCTGTCACAATACAGTAAATTCAAAAGACTGAAAAATCATATTTCATATAAAATAGATGAGCCCTGACAGACCTAATCCACACAGTCCATTTTAAGAGAAAAATTAATAACTGAGCACTGTTTTAGAGGGCTATCGAAGCCAGGTCTGTATTAACAAAATGCATAATCCTATTATAGCTGATGTCTGCTTCAGACAAACAAGGTCCATTACAATGCTGGCTTGACATCAAAGACAAGGAGCAAACAGCTTCCCACATCCCCAAACATAAAAAATGCTTGTCAGAAAAAATTGCTTTTCTGCCCGCTTTCTGACAAGCCAAACCTCCTGAATCTATATTCAAATGATCAGTTCTTGCTTTAATGGAATTACTGTATTCTATTTTTAGCCTGGCAGAATGGAAATGATACCTAGTTTAGAAGCAGATTCACAAAAAGCAAGGTTATCTTGGGCACAAAGCTTTTACAGTGGGCTCAATTGTCTACAACACTCGAATCTTCCAACTTTGGGCTTTTCTCTAGGGTTCTAACTGAAAGCATGATTGGACTACATTTTCATAGTAATATTTGTTATTGGGGCACATTTGCCTGTCTATAAGGGAAGGGGTAGGGCAGCTGAAGGAGCATAGCTTCCCAAACCAAGGAACAAATAATTTAAAAGCAATGTAGATTTGGAGAGAGGGGGGAGAAGAAAATGGGTCAGACTTTGCTAGAAAAGTACATACTAAGATTAGTGAGTTCTAAAACCATAAAAGCTCCAGAAATTAAATGAGAAATTTTACGGTAGATTCTCATTAACAGGGACACCAAACCAAAGTAGCCTACAAAACAACCATGGAATTACCTTTCACAGTACAGTTCTGTCTTCAGACGTCCTTGATACTTTTCCTTTAAAAGTCATTTCCCAAAGGAAATACCTGTGTGATTTCTGTAGAACTCACATTTAATTCACAGCTGATGCCTATACACTAGCAACAGAGAAAATGGTTCATATTTAGAATAGCTGTAAGAGAATGCCTAGACGGCCACAAATCTCTAGGAAGACCTTTTTCTCCCATCCCCTGCAAAAGTAGTTTTGCTTTCTTTGGCAATCAGACAATCCTTCCTGTTTTTAAGGAGCCGATTCTAAAATCTACATTTACTTGCTTAGTTAAAATGAGCGAAAAATGTAGCTTTAAAAAATCACAGTACACATATGAAGTGTGCAACTTTTTGGGAGAGTAAATGGTATGGCATTTTTAAGCAGTATAATTTTTCCTTTCTACACACACTAAGATTACGGTGACTTTTGACAAATAAAAACTTATCCACGTAACATGAACAACCAGCCATCCTTTATCAGTGGATAATTGAATAATTTCAGACTTTGTAAGGAAAGGCTTTTGGTTGCACAGGCACATGCTCTACCAGTCACATAGCTGGCTGTCTAACACTCAACATAGGAGGTAAGGTGGGAAGTAGCAGGATAATTCACACATTATTTGGACAAAGAGATTAAATTCAGCACTTTGAATTTGATCACAGAATGTCATGTGTAAATATATACCACATACCAAGCACTTCTGAGATACTCTCCTGCTAAAGTACTAACTATATTTCATTAAGGCACTACAAGAAATTATTATATGCTCAATAACATGACAGAAGTATGAAATTTACATGTAAATCACTAAATTTACATTTACATGCACCTCAGACCACACAAATGCTTATTGTGACTTAGGATGAAAGAGCCCATTAATACTGTTTCAAGCAGTTATCCAGAACCAGATGCATTTCAATCTGACATAAATGTAAACACAATGATAATTGTAAGTGTGCTCTTTTATACACAAAAGCTATTAATAAAAATAGGCCACAGCAAATTAGGTTTGTCTGATCAAGGAGCAGACAAAGGTGGGAAGGGAAACTCCACCCATACTATCACTCAGTATAAACTATGTCAACTAAAAAGAGTAGCCTTCTCAAAACAGTGCTTCTGTCTGTCACAACTTGCAGCTCAATACTCTTCAGTCGGCAAAATTAGCAATGCAAATATTCACTGAGTCTGTCTAATGAAGAGGTTTTACAGTAAGAATATCTATTTTCAGATAACATGATGCTTCCTGAGACGAAGAAGTTAAGTTTGCATCTGCTAGTTATCATGCTGAGAAACAAACGTCAATACAACTACATGGTGACTTGTAATGAAAACTTCCAGTTCAACAGACTTTTACAGACTTTCGGTTGTGTACCCAACAGAGGTGGTATCTGCATTTGGCACAGAGAGTTCATAGTCAGAAATAAACAGGATTTAGTTGTCTTAATTCTGCTGTATGTAAAGCATAGCCTTTCACACAGATGCATGAGCAAACAGTCTATTCTCAAGCCCAATGAAGTCTTTAGTACATCTAGATGAGGTACAAACCTGTGTAAATCAAACAGGAATAGCTAAGGAAGAGTATATACAGAGCAATTTCAAGAAGATGCATCAAGAATATTTTTGTATTAGCTTTCTGTTTTGTTCACAGGATCACAGAATACGCCAAGTTAGAAGGGACCCACAAGGATCATTGAGCCCAGCTCATGGCCCTGCACAGGAACACCCCCAAGAGTCACACCACGTGCCTGAGAGCATCATCTAAATGCTTTTTTAACTCTCAGGCTTGGTGCCCTGACCATTCTCTGGGGAATCTGTTCCAGTGTCCAATTACACTCTGAGGGAAGAACCTTTTCCCACTATCCAACCTAAACCTCCCCTGACACAACTTCAGGCCATTCCCTCAGGTCCTGTCATTGGCCACCACATAGAAGAGATCAGTGTCTGCCCCTCTCTTCCCCTCATGAGCAAATTGTTCTTGATGCAGACATTTCAAGCCCAGCTCCTCTTGAGAGCAGAAGTGCTGATTTGGCAGGTGGAGCAATCTGCCCTCTAACCTAGACACGTCCATCGTGCATTGACAGCCCTCCACAGGATAAACCAGGATTATGCACACTTTGTCACTTGCCAGACCAACGAGATGCTGTAGGAAGTAATGCAGGAAACTCTGCAAATAAGCCCTTCTCTCTGATTAAGAACAACCACATCTGTGGTTTTGAGGCAGAAACATCAACACAACCTTTTAAACTGTGGTCATAATGAAGTTCTACCACTCTGTTCTCAAAAATACAGCTGTACACTTCCACTATGCAAGTCAACTGTATTCTCATCAAATCTTTCTAAATGTTTCCACCTAAAAAAGCTCTGGCAACAAAGGTACAAGTCAAAGAGAGGTTCTTTGGAAGGAAAAACCAGAGATTAAAGATCCTGGATCCCATTAAAGCAGGGACTGGATACTTAAAAAACCCCCACATATCAACATACTTTGGGCCACATTTTAGAAATGTAAAATCTTGGTGCAGAGACTTTCTCAGGAAACCAGAGATATTTCCAGCTAAAAGAACAGAGGTCTGAGATAATATCATCACAGCAAATGAAGCAGACCCTGTGGGTTCTGTTTATGTAAATGTAGCTACTTGTGACAACAAATAAACTCATCTTAAACCAACGCTGAATTTAGGCAACAGAAACCAACATTAAGCATGGATACATGCATTACCATTTATATGTACACCTTCTACTAAAAAAAAAAATCAAGTCTATTTTAATCACATGCAATGAGAATAAGAAAAAGGAATTAAACATATCTAAATCTTACTGCTTATACTTATTAAACTTCACTGAAATTCTAATGTGAAATAGGCCTATCATACTGAGATAATGCCCATGCAATGTTTTCAGAGAATAGCAATATTTCATCTCTTAGAACAGAATGCTATCCCTCCTTATGGCACTGTAGGGTACAAATCAAGATCCCATGGTTGTCTGGGAAGTGAACAGACCTGACTTGGCACAGACCAGCAGTTTCACTACAGTTCTATGACTCCAAATTAGTGATCCTTTGAAGATTCAAATACATACAAAAATCAACAATCCAAATATCCACATGTACAAAGAAATCCTTTGAAATGCTTGAATTCTATCCATGAAGAAGATTTAATTATTTACAACTCCCCAACACATACACACATACACACACACAGAGATTCCTATTGGCACAAATAGGTACATCATCAGTAAGTGGTGTCAAGTCATGTTAGAGCTTAATACTTTTGTCATAAATATTAGTACCAAGAGGAAGAGCTATAAAGAGAAGTGTGTTCTTAATATTTAAATATAAAAATCTGGACAAGGCTGAAAGAGTTAAAAATCCTATAGAGACTACAGAATAAATTATTCCAGTAAGCCAAAAGCTGAATCTGAACATGCATTAATAAACCAAAAGATATAAAAATTATGCAAGATAGACAGATAAAAATACAAGCAAAGCAATGAGTGTAAATGGCTAAATTTCAAACAGCACTTTAAAAAAAATCGTATCGTTCCTGTGATGAGGAATAATGGTTCAGAGCAGGTATTATGTTGTGATAAAACTCTGCAGAGCTGTATGGTGACAGGAATTAAAAAAATGCATTTTAAAAAAAGAGCATTTTAAAAAATACCTATGTAAAAGCTAGGCAAAGTGACAGTGGACTGATGTTTATTTAGCTTTTGCAAATGGAAAACCTAAATATTAAGGGCAGGATGGAGACCTCTGTCTTGACTGAGGAGTATAATCTATGCTGTAGAAGAACATAACCACCACAAGGATGTCTTGGACCTGACTGTACATTTTAAAATCAAAAGAAGGCTAAAAGAAGGCTGCCAGAAAAAAACACAAAAAACAGGACATTAAGAAATAAGAACTGACACTTGATTAATTAACTGAATTCAACCTATAAAAATGGGAAAGATGAGATCTGTCATTTCTGAGAATGAATGCAAGGGAGAGGCTTTGCTTGTTATTGTGGCAAATGCAGGTTGGTAAAACAACCTGAGAAAGAGAAAAAGAAGGAATTACCTATATTAAAATCACAGCTCTGTGAGAGGCTATGTTTTTCTTGCTAAAGAGTCTAAATTTAGACTGCAGTAAGCATGCCTCATAGTATTAACAATTGTGGAAAGATGAATAAATGTAAATACTGAAACCCAAAGTAAATAATTGTCTCCATTTCCTCTCATTCCTTTCTCTCTTCATTTTAATAAAGGCAAAGCAAAAATTTACATATGACCCATGACACCAATGCTCAGCTGGAGTCAAATGACGATGTTATTGTATTCATCTACATATAAATGAGAGACTGCTGATTCTACTATGATTTCAAAAAGCATAGAAGGAATACTTTAAAGCAGAAGCATAACAAATGCTGGTTAAAACAAATATCAGGCATCTTTCATGATACTACCTACAGAAGGAATTTAGAGATGGGAACAAAAAGAAAGCCATAAAATTGGGGATCTTTATTTCTTATGAGCCTTCAGCATTTTTAAGATTCCTACATGTCATAGCAATGTAGTAGCCATCACGCTGTGCATTCTTGACTCACACTGCACACCTCTGTCTTATATCAACATTTCTGAACAATCATCGTCCACCTATTAGTTGATGAAGTTTCTTGCCTTGATGATAACATTTAGGAAACTGTCAACTTTCTAAAACTCTTTTCTCCCTTGGTTAATTTTTAATGTCTTTCTATTTTTACTCTGTGTATGGAAACTTAAGGTCCTATATAAGTTCATGTTCAGGAACTTATATAAAACTAAGAATGCTTTTTGAAACATTTTCAGGATATTTTCCATCATTTTCTTTTCAATTAATGTGGCTTAAAGGCATTGATTTTCTTCTGTTGTCAGCACTCACTTTCATCTAGGATATTGGGCTAGATGACCTGCTGAGGTTCTCTTATAGCTTGAAATATCTTATGATACCCTTAACTAGGAGTCTATTTCATCAAAGTGAAGCATGCCAATGAAGATGCATTTTTAAAATCAGAAATTTTTCACTTTCATTTTAGTATCTTTTACTTCTCCACTAGAACTCCCATGCAACTTAAGTCAGAAACATGTTTCAAAATGGGTGGTCTTCTATAAGAAGCTTGGGCTAAAATTAAAACACAAACTTGATAGCAGTACACTGATGGGAAAACAAAATATAATGCCTTACTCCTTCAACGGAGTCATCCAAAACATAGCCCCATACTAGCCACTGTGAAGAAAATTCACCCTATCCCAGCCAAAACCAGTTATGTTCTTGTTAAAATGCAGAATAGCACTTACCTGTAGAAATAAAAAAGCACATTGCTAGCATACCAAAAGTTTAAAACAATTACCAAGCAATTTAATGGGCAGTAACAAAATAACCTGGGACAGATTTTGCTGTACTACACCTCTGAGCAGTCTGACACTATACTTAAAATCAATTGGTAGGAAGATTTTAGACACAAATCTTCTTCTGTTAAAATTGTATAAATTAAGAACTTCAGTTTGGCCCCTCACAGATTCCTACCTTTTTTGATGTAACTCAATTATACAAGCATTGGAAATATTATACTCCTACTAAGTGCTAAAATCACATTAGTTTTCTGGTAAACAAAAGGCATCAACAGTGCAGTATTGTTTCCATGAGGGCTCAAAGGCTGGGATTAATATGCTACTTTGGAAAAAAATTATACAAAACTTAAAAGGAGAGGGCAAAATGCACTTACAGTGTTGGCAAGTTCTAAGTAGCTTCCTCCAACAGAGTTGCTAAAATTTGAGGCCTGAGCTAGAAGTCTTTGCAGAGCAGCCTGTTGAGTCGCATTGCTTCCACCATACTCCAACACCTTCTGTAGTGTAAAATGGCTATGGAGGTCTGGACTTTGAAGGTCTCTTGCTCCTGAATCATATTCCCAGCTTTCTCTGGCTCCTGATAAGGCACCTAAAATGCAGAAATGGAAAAACATTCTAGTATGAACTGTGTATAAAGAGCACACAGAATCACAGAATATCTCAAGTAGGAAGGAACCTGTAAGGTTCATCAAGTTCAACTCCCTGCTCCCCAGAGGACTATCTAAAATTAAACCACATGACTAAGATCATCATCCAGATGCTCCTTGAATTCTCCCAGGCTTGGTGCTGCAACCAATTCCCTAGGGGCTCTTTGCCAAGGACTGACTACCAAATCGGTGAGGAACTCTTTCCTAACATCCAAAATCTGAACTTCCCCTGATGCAGGTTCACTCTCTTTTCTCATGTCCTGTTACTGGTCACCAGAAAAAGGAGATGAGCACCTCCCTAGTCACTGCCCCCTCTGAGGAAGCTTTAGACTGTTATGGAGTCACACCCAGCCTTCTCTTCTCCAACCTGAACAAACCCACTGACCTCAGCTGCTCCTTCTAAGTCTTGCCCTTGAGATCTCTCACCATCTTGGTCTCCCTCCTCTGGACACACTCCCATAGTTGGAAGCCCTTTTTGTATTGAGAAAATACACTGTCAACACAGGAATAACCCTACTTACTGTTTCAGAAATTAAAAAAGCAAACAGCACCATCACTATTATTGCCCATCTTGCACATGCTGACCATGTCAGAAAAAAAAGAAATTAAGATTTCCAATGAAGAGATGATTTACAAAATCACAAGAACCAGAAGGAAAAATAAAAGGCTTTGTCTATACTATTTAGTACAGTGCAAACTCAGAATAATTTACAATAGCGAAGGACCATTGAATGAGTATCAGTTACCATGTCTGATTGAAAGGCAGCACTGATCAAAGAGCAAAAGAGGAAAAACGTAATTCACCTCTTTTTGTTTACTGAATACCAACACAGTAAGTGAATCTTTGAGCAGTATAGTTCATCACTTTCAATGTTAGCATTGCCTCTCTTATTAACTCAAGATTGCTTGTTTCAATTCAAGTTTCAGACACATCAATCACAGGGTGTTTGATTATAAATTGATGCAAGATTATGATCACGTAGCTAGTGACAGACAATGAATGCTACAAGAAACTTTCTGTATCATGAAGCTGTAGGGTTGCTGTTTCTGCATGTATAATCCTGCCAATTCCCTACAGCCAGAGATGGGTTTAAACCCTAAAACAAACAGAAGGAAATTTTCTTATTTTGTCAATTATTATTTCATCCCTGGGTGCTTCTGATTCTCATAGAGCAGTCGTTTTAAAATCTTGTTAAGTTTTAGATTCAACCACTTCCTATGGCAAAATATTCCACAGTAGACACCAGATTATTTAATAACCCTGGGCAGTACTGTAAATTTTCATATATAGCATAATGAAGATTAAAAACAAGTAAGTGACTTGTTCAAGCATACACATACAAGTTAATAGAAAAGTCAGAACAGAATCTAAAGCTATAGACTAGATCAAAACTCTATATCCAATATGCAATCATCAAGCCACGAGCAGTTGTCTGTAATGCCATCCTATTATTTTGAAAGCTTTTCCCTTTTAGGAGCTAGTTTTCTCTCTCAAATATTACTCAGCATCCTAACTGAGTGGTCATTATTTATTCACTACATAACCAGGGAGAAACAATAAACTATATCATGAACTATTACGAGAATGTATCCTCCTCACCAAGAAAGTTGAAGATGCAAAAGTGCAAACAGAAAACTAGCTAGAAGGGAGGCAATGGAGCAACTGATCTACTGCTTCAGGTCAACACCCTAACACCCTGTAAAGCTGTTATGCATGAAAAACCACCTTAGGTTTCCCTGCCTTACTATAATGCAAATATGCTAGTCTTGAAACATGTAAGTAGAAAATAACACATAACAAAAAATAATTACATTTTATACTAATATAATTACCGCAATTCCTTACCACAAGTACAAGTAGCAATTAAAGATTAATTAAATTACTTTTACATCAAGAGCATGCACCACTGTACTGCATCCAGCTACATCCTGCAGAATCTCCAGCAGACTTGAGCTGAGATGCTGGTACCAGCAATATTTTACACAGTGGGAAGTGCACTATGACTATGCACAGCTCTAGGTATCTCTGCCCTCGTGTGGCTACAGCAGAGCAAAAAGATCAGCAGCCCACAGAGCTGAAGCAACAGAAATGTCTCAGGCTTCCACGGGAAGCAGAGAATGAGTTCCATCACTTCCCAGGCTTGATAAGAACATGGGAAATAACCCTATCTGGGCAAGCATAGCCACAGAACTAAGAGAGCTGGTTATATTATATAGATATCCCTCTATTTACAGAGCTAAATATGTTTACATATTTACAAAAACATATTTCAACATATTTACATAAACATATTTCAACAGAGTACATGCACCACATTTCTATTACTGAAAAAACATTGTTCTGCAAAAGAACATTTACACAATTGACAACCAGTTTGTTGAAGACCCAAGTGGCTCTCATAGATTGCACCATCTGCTATCAGATTGGAAGCACTTAAAACACTCAGCTTGCACAGAAGTCACCTGATAGTCGCAGTGGATCAGGAAAGAATGGGGTTTGATTACTGTACTGTGACCATCTTTAACCTAAGTTTGCTTAAAAGTTCATCTCTTTATCCCTAATTTAAAATATACACACTAGAAAAGGAAGGAGAGATGACTTAAAGGCAGGCATTTCCCTTTATTTTGGGCTTAAGGACAATCCATAAATTTGCCTGTGTTTCGAACAAATTTCAAAACTTTGGCTGTTAAGATGCTGTTCTGGATCACACATCTTTCAAGCCTCAGCTTTGCAGGGAAACTCTGGAGTTGTCAGAACTGAGATTTCACTGGAAACTGAAAATTCAGTCAGGTATGAACAGACAACTCTTGTATCTTGCTGTGATTACCATACAATTCTTGTCTTTACAATAGTAAGCAGAAATAAGGAATAATTAGGTATGATGGCACACAGCTGATAGCTGATAACTAGGAGCCTAAAGTTAATAAATCTGTGTTCAAGATTAGTCTTTACAGAACTATACATATCCCATGGTAGCTTTTCCCTGTTCATCTGCACTTCTATGAATAATATTGTCGTGGGTTGGCAGGGTCCCCCCTCCCTGGGGGACTGTAGGTGGTTTGTCCAGGTTGATTTCCGGGACAAAACCAATCAGAAGTTCTGGTAACGCCTTTTGCCAATTACATCTTTAAGAAAACGGAAGAGAAGAGAGTTGCGCAGTTGGAAATTAGTAGCCATGTGAGGGAGAGGCAGCTAGCCCCCAGGTGGGGGGCCAAGGCCTCCCTCCTCCCCCGGCCCTGGGCTGGGGGCAGGAACAGCCATGGAAGCCCCTGATCCAGACACGGAATGGAGTGAAAGAAAAAAAAGGACTTAAAAGGACTTTGCAAAAGAAACTTAAGAATTCCAGCCGGAGAGATAATGGAGCCTTCAAGGTCAGAGCTGGCAGCAGGAGAAAGGAGCCGTGAAGGGGGGGAGACAGCTCCTTCTCCCCCCCTCCCTCTCTCTCCTTCAGCAGGGAAAAAAGACTGAATTCTAAAATCCCTGCCACCTGTGGAAGATTGTTGGGAAGCAGAGACAACTCTCATCTGCAGCTCACGAAGGAGCCTATGATGGAACAGATACAGATGCGACTCTGTGGAAGGAGTTTTTGCTGGACTGTTGGCCCACTAAGAGGAGTCTTACACCAGAGGCCTGGGTAAGAACTTAAGATCCCAGGGAGGGATCTATGCTGGTGCAGCCAAATTTGGACCTATGTCCGAGACCAGTGTTGGTGTAGCTGCATTTGTGACCCGAAGGACAGCAGAGAATGGAAGAACTGCTGTCCGACGGATGGACCCATGTCGGAGAGGTCTATCAAGGACTATTCCCGTGGGGAGGGACCTCACAGGAAACAGGGGTGGACTCAAAGCCATTATTCTCTGTGACCCTGTGGTGAAGACCATGGAGAAGCAAGTGTCCCCTTGCAGTCCATGGGGACCTACAGGAGCCTGGGTAACCCCAGCCTTTGGCCTTAGCCGAGGAGGGAGGTAAACTCAGCCCTGTTCATCGACAGAGAAGGAGAGGGCCAGAGAGAGAAACTGTTCCAGCTGCGACAAGTTGGAGTTGTTGTGCCAGAGATAACAAAGAAACAAGTGCTGCAGAGTGGCTTAGAAGAATTTGCTTGTTTTCTCCTCCTGGACTGATGCAAAGCGGGGAGGAGTACTTTTGTGGACTCAAACTGTAGATGCATAGTGTTTTTACTTAATTAGTATTTTAGTAGATATAGTTGTTTAGTTTTTATTGTGTAGTAATAAATTTTAGTATTATTTTTCCCCAATCAGATTTGGTTTTGTCTGCATAAACCTTCTCTCACAACTTAGAGCAATTTGGTTGGGGGGTGTGGTAAAAAAAATTGTCACCAAGACAAATGCACGACAAATATGAAACTTAAAATTTCTGTATTCAATGAAACAAAGTTATTACCATCACTGTTAAACAGAAAGAAACAAAAAAAAAATTAGCTTTGTTTCAGCCAAGTAATATAAGACCACATAATTGTCTAATACAGATTAGCTGTTTTTACATTTTACAAATATTCACACCATGAGAAAGCTTCTCCCAGCTAGTCAGCTGAGTAAGACCTCAAACAATAGGTCTAGCTATAAAAAATAGGGGTGGGGCAGGAAGCAAAGAAGAATGGAGAGTTAAGTCCTTGGATGTTTGGACAATTCAAGTCCTGTAAGCTGACGCAAACACTACAAATACTAACTGCACTTTAAAGAAAAGGTAGAAGTTGAAGAGAGCTGTATGACTTCAGATTATATGTGCTCTTTTTCCTGTTACTATATACACCTCTTTTTACTAGAGATTGTTAATTTTCAGGGGAAAAGAAAGGATGATTTTCTCCCTTACGATAAACTTCAAATGAAATATTAGGTTGAGTTCCTGAGTACAGTGCAGTCATTAGCCAGCAGTGTTCTGGCAAAATTTAGTTTGGTGCTGAAATAGCACTGGGTTCTAGGAGACCTTGGTTTCTAGACTCTTGAAAAGCCATTCCCATCATTCATTTCTAAGTCTGAATAGAGGAAATGGTTGTCATGTCTCTATGATAATATTAAATCATTTCAGATTCAAAGACAGGTGTATGAAGGTGTCATGGATAGTGTGCTTTTGTTTTGTGAGAAAAAATAATTACCTATATTCTGCTGCTTTGCACAAAGACAGTAATATCAAGAGACTATTCAGAAGTAATAAACTAAATCACTTACAGTTAACAGAAGTTTTGTAGGTAGTTAAATTTGGCCTAGCAGATACTCACAGCTTTTCTAGTCAAACATATCTAAGGGTGAAACTTTGCTCATAAATCTCAAAATCTGTAGCATGCCTTTGAGCCAACATGAGGTCTGTTTTTAACTAAAAACAGTAAGTTTTTAACTAAATATGGCAAAAATAAATGTAACCACTGCCTCAGTTTCTCAAAAGCAGTTTATTTGCAATAAGATCAAACATGATTATGTAATGCAAAAGTAATGATTTTTCAGCCCCACTGGTCTGTCTCTCATGTTTACATACAAGCTTAATTTGAGGCTGGTTTCCTATAATTCCTTTGATTAATTCTTGTGCTTGATCCACTACGCAAACAAATTATCATATCAAATTTTCAAGGGACTTACTTTCAGTAAAGAAAGGGGAGTTGGCTATGAATTAATTACTTACTACCAATCTGCAGTCAAAAATTGCTAATGGACTCCCGGATTTGTAATTGTTTATCTAGAATATGAAGTCAGATCAGTAAGCACATGCAGTTACAGGACAGCATTTACTTGTCTAAAGAAAGAATTTACTAACAAACAGCACCATCTCTTGTTCATCCTCCAAGTCAACGGGTACTAGAAATAGTCTATTCTTTATCATGGGGAAAAAATGGCAATTTGCTAAATGCCTGTAAAGAGCTAGACAAAGATATACAACCTATAATATAAATAATTCTAACTCCAGCTTTTATGTAAGACATACAAAACTACGTAACATTGAAAAAGCTGACAGAAGCCATAACCTTTGAGTTATATCTAAGCATCAAAAAACATCATTCTAATAACTTGAAAAATGTCCCTTCACTCATTTATTTGTTAAGATGGTAGATACTGATTCAGGTTTAGCTTACTGAGCACATATATGACTTAGTATTATTAAACCTGAATCCTGTATCTTGATCAAAATGGCCAACCAATTTCCTTACTTCTGCATCCCACCTGGAAACACGCGAAGATTTGTGAGGGAAGTTTGGGCAAAATTATTAGAATAATCTTATCAATGATAAAAAAAAAACCAATGGGTGAGACAAAGTTTAATAGTCAAGTAGATGCAATTACTTCTTACGACCTTTTTTCACAGTTATTTTCTTTATAATGAAATGCAAAAACTATAGGCTGCAAAGATAATACTTTATTTATATAGAAGTTCTTGCACTTTTTATTAAGAAATTGTGAACAGCTACAAGAAAAGGCAGCACAAAATGCTGCCTGACTGGCAATCTTTCCACAATTATATCTCGCAGTGTAAAAACATGCATGTCAGGGGCTGGATTCCTTTGCTTCAGATCATCAGGACTCCTGCTACTCAGTAACAGTCAAAAGAGTCTTGAAATTTTGCCATTTATGCACCCCATATGGGTACATGATAACAGCTTTCAAGGGCTATCAACAGCTGACATATTATGTAGAAATTAGTATTGGAAAAAAAACCCTGTAAACTGTCTTGGAAAATAAGGTTTATTAAAAACAGTGTTCTTTGACCTGGAGGGGAAAAAAAAAAGATAACACAAAAAAAGAACATCTACTGAGTTCATTGTACATGATGATGCCTCCTTTCTTAAAGCAATGCTTAGAAAGCAATACCAAACAGTCAATATAACACTATTAACTCTTTGATCATGAATGAGTACGGATGTGAGCTCTCAAAGACATGAAAGGCATTGAAGCATATACGGATCATAATTGAAGATTGACTGCAAGTGTAATTTCTCAACTGTCATTATGTTCATACTACAGGCAGAGTTGACATCATAGAAATCTATTACAGTGGTGTTTTCTTGCCTCTTTGAAAAAAATATCCGTAGAATATTTTGAACAGTGTTACCACAATGCTTTTCTTTTACAACCAAATAAAAAGCCGTTGCATTCTAAACACTCGTTATTATTTCCTCCCATTCATTTTCTGGAGGAGCACTTTCCTATGTTCTCTAATTACTAAAAATCTTACAGAATCTGCAAGAGTTAAGGCAAGACCAGGACAAAACCCATGAATTCCCTATAGGTTTAGAAGTACAGTGCAGTAAAGTAGTCAGGCTTGATCAGCACAGAGCAAAATAATGAAGCAGGTAATTCAAAGATCTTCTGGACTTAACTTTTGTGGGATAAAAAAAAAGCTTAAAGAACGCAGACTGGGACTGATCACAGCTGTTGCAAAGATGACTTGATCTCAATACCAAGAGGACCTGAGAGTGGGTTTTGCTTTAGATAAACAGCTCTCAACAGCTGAGAGAATCAACTGCTGGTATGTTTCTCCCTGAGTTCATTGAGAGTGTGAACATCTCCCTGGGTTAGCCAAGCCAATGTGGGGTACATGTATATATGGCTCAGCCCAAAGTAAAGGCTATGAAAACACAGACAACTAACAAAAGATTTTCAAAGGGAGCAATGGATTGAGCCAGCTCCAATTCACAGATATCTTCCTGGAAAGGCCAGGGATGTCGTGTTGTGATGGTGACCATATCAGAGTGACACTGGGAACCACACTGATATTGTGATTGAACTGTGCATTGCAATTCAACCGTGTGCTAAGTTGAAACTGCTATGTGTAACCTGTATTTGTACTGTGCTTTCAGTGTGTTTTGTATCATGCTGCTAAATCAGAAATCCCATGTGACATCAACTATCCTCAAATAAATAAATAAATCTGCTGTTAAACATTGTACCTTCCACATCTGGACTACCCAAAATAACTTGATTAGAGAGAACTGGACTCAGACAACAGGTCAGTTACACGAGGAGCTAAAATAAATCTAAGCAAATTATCCGGATGTATGAAGTACATCTGACAGTAAAAAATATTCCAAACTTGATTTAGGACACATGCAAAGAAAAACTATTGGGATGACTAACAAAAGTTTTCTCACTAAAAGAGTATTTTAAAAAATCCAGGCTCATACGATCTAAACAAAGGCTGAGGAGACACAGCTCTAACTAAACACAATCAGAGGTTGATGGCCTTCTTCTGAAGCATGGATGTAGGTCAGTTCCACATCCAGAACATTGGAGAGTAGTCATGTTTAGCTAGTATGCAGCTGCTGTATGGAGGTAGGGAACTGACAGCATCCCCAGCTTTTTCCATAATACTTCATATTTTGGGATTTATGAGCACAGAAGCTGTGTCCTCCAGTCCCTTGCATTTGTTTCAGTGTGAAAGGAAGGATTCTGTAGGTGTTGACATTTCTGATCTAATGTGGACTAAGCACAGTGCTATCAAGGACTGGACTCAATGACATAGACAATCCCTTCCTACATCACACGTTCCTGTAGATGAAATAGCATTTGGGGCTTGTTTGTTGTTTGTTTGTTTGTTTGTTTTGTGTTTGGTTTGGTTGGTTTAGTTTAGTTTGGGGGTTTGTTGTTTGTTTTGTTGATGGTTTTGTTTGATTTTTTGTTGTTGGTTTGTTTGGTTTTGTTGTTGGGTTTTTTTACTGGATGAAGGGAAAACATAAGGGAAGGAGAATTTTTTATCTTTTAAATCACAAGGTTATTCCAACATTCAGATCTCCAAGTGGAACTATTTTTAAAGCATCCAAGAAACATCCATTCTTACAGTCTGGAAGACAAGAGACTAAGAGTATTTCTGTCCTCACTTTTCATAGTTTTACCCTATGTACCTGTCTGGGCTTTACTGACAAAACAGAGCTCACTGGATATTCAGTTACCAGCTGTGCTCTGCAGCTCTTGTCCTTTCAAGGAAGTCTTTTCTCTTGTGCAATTAGCATTTTTAGAAGAGGATGCTCTGCAAACATTCTAGTCTATGTACTGATGACAAGACTGCACCAGTTATAACACCGCTAGCACTTGATGGAATTATGCCAAGGCATATTCACGAGGCCCTCTAGGGGCAACCCTGATGCAGTAAAATTGGTAACAACCCCTCTGGAGTTTATCTTTCATTAAATTTCACCAACAGGACATTTAAAAGTCATACCTACCTAAACTGTTATTGCTGCTAGTTGGCCAGGAAGCTATTTTATCCCTTAACTTCTTCTTTTTACAAGAGTCATCTGATTTCACAGAAAGCTCCACTTCCTCCTTCTTGATTTCCCGTACCAGTTCCATGCGGCATTGACTAAAATCCTGGAAGGAAACTTTTCCATTTTCATCTGCTCCCAGCTGGTGCATGATCTCCGCAACAGACGCCTCCATATTCAGCTGGCGGCACACCATCAGCAAGTCATTCCTAAAGATATTTTAGAGGGAAAATGGGGGTGGGGAAATAGAAAAAGTGGGAACAGAGAAGACAAAAAAACCCCCAACAATTAGTTTAGAAGAAAAGGAATATTAACTCTCTCTTATCAGGATATGCATTAGTGCACAGACATTTAAAATCAATAAGCCAGGGATTTTTTTAATGTTAATCCAATAACAAAACTGTGAGGTTGGCAATAAATTACAATACAGAAGGGCTATGGAAAAGAAGGGAACATTTTTCTTTAAATGTTTACCCTCTATTTTCATGGCATTATTAACATTTCTACTATCAGAGACCGACACACAGGACAGCTGAATCCTACTGCTGATCTTCACAGTGTCTTCCGAAAAGGAGACATGATAAGAATTTGTGTCATTATAATCTGACTAGATCAATGGGTACTTAAATTTCTATTTTACTGAGCATGGGCCAAGAAAATTCCTTTTGCCACTGAACAGTAGTAAGCTAAAGATGTAAAACATATAAAAAAAAAACAGAGAACATAGCAGAAAAAAGAAATACTCTGTCAATTAACTATTGCCAAGCCTTTCTTCCAAACATTCTTACTTGGTCCAATTGTTTAATGAAACTCATAAAAGGGCGACATTTCATATTATGAAATATATCCTTGCACTGAATCAAGTGGCCAAAATACAGCTGAAACCAAATAAACATGGAAGATACTTTCAGTATATGATACACTGACAATAACCATATTCCTTATTTTTATGTTGTACAAAATCTTTCTGTAGGAGGAAGGTGAAGGGAATGTCAATATTATGTGAACTATTAGCATATTTAGTAGTATCATTATTTCATTACTAGTGTCAGAGCATCATTCAGAAGGTTTCTATGAAAACATGATATAGTGAAATATTTGGAGTTCTTGCATGAACAGTTTCACTAAAGCCATATGTCATCATAATCAAGGTCCATCTATTCTACAGAAAGAAATTGTAAATTGGGTGGAGCACTTTAAGTCTCTTCCATGCAGAAATTCCAGAGCTGCTAAAACAAAATCCTTGTCAGAGTTACTTACAGTAAAACTGGAGCATGACAATAAAATTTACATTATGACCATGTATTTTAGAAAAACCAACAAACAAGCCCCACAAAAACAAAACTAAAGCAATGAAATCTCTACTTATCACAGGAAATAACTTTATTATAGGAGAACTAATTTACATTACATAAGTCAAATATAAGCTATTATTACTTGCAGTTAATATTTTGGTCAGAGTTTTGCTCTTAGCTTTGAATCTGATCAATGAATAAATAAACTTCATGGCTTAGTTCCCCGTTTTTAAAAATTAAAGCAACAATAAAATCTCACAAGGGTATTGCAAAGGAAAATAAGAACGACAGTGCATTCAGGTTTTTACACAGGTAACAACAAATAAAACTAAGCAATGTCCTCATGTGTTCTCTTGTCACAAATCAGACAGAACTGTGCAGATTGAGGGACTCTGTGTGCTAAGTTGAAACAAGTTTCAGGAGAAGCAGTGCAGAGTGATTCTGCCAGGGCATTCCAGGACACAGGTTTGCTGCCCAGGCCCCAGAGGAACTACTCTTCTACTGAGATGGTAGCAGGCTGTGGCACAGTACACTGCCCTGCTCTTGACAACTGTAAGCTTCCATCTCAGTACAGCCCACAAGGACACGCCCAAATCTGCATCTGTTTCCTGACAGTCTAAAGGTGGAATTTTTCTCTCCTGTTACAGAAATACAAACTGACTATCATTTGTATCATCTGCAGCCTGAGGACATTGCCTGAAGCAACATAGAATCATAGAATCGTAGAATCAGATGGGTTGGAAAGGACCTCTGAGATCATCAATTCCAACCCTTAACATATAACAGCACATACAGCAGCACAAGAAAAGATGCAATGAATTTCAAAACCCAATAAAATTGAAACTACTTGAGTAACTGAGGACTACAAGCATTACTGAAAACAGATTTCATTTCCTTGGAGCACACCATGCAACCCGAAATGACAAAGAGTAGTTGGTTGGTGCTTCATTTTTTTTTTTGTATAAATGAAAGAGCAAAACTAAAATGAATGAAATTTGTGCTACACAACAAAACAGTAACATAGTCTTTTTCTTTATTCCATATTCCCTGCTGTACTCATTTTTACCTTGTTCTAATTATTGCTTTGGTAAAGCACAAGGAACCGCCTAGGTAAGCATAAGGATTCTGCACAGTATCTGCAAAGTGTTGGCTCTGAGACTGAACAGAACCAGTAGAGTAACTTTCCTGGTTTTTTCCTATCTAATATTCTACCAAATTTATAAAGGAAATGTGGTAAGGATGGTTTCAGTACCAAGAGAAACTGTATATTTTACTTAGAAGTATTTAAATTTTTGTCTATTAAAAAGTATCAGTATTTTGCCAGGAAACATTTAATCTTTGCTATGCAACTTTCAGTCTAGGTGCACAAATACTTCTGAAGAGAGAAGTCAAAATTAAAGATGCAGCCAAGTTTCCTAGAGGCCAGTGCAGTAAATAAACAATGTAAGAAAAGCTGTTCCATGCAGTTGTGTTGTGAGTCATTTCTAGATCAATACTGTAAATAACAGGAATCTTATTTGAACATTAATTTAAAAAGAATTAACCTAAAAACAACTGCCTGTCTAATGGAGCACTCAGAGACAATTAGAAGTTGCTGATCTAAAATATGGACTGAAATCACTTCAGACAGATCATTTTTATCCTCAGTACAAGAGTGTTTAACTTAGGTCCCTGGTGCAGCCACCAATCTCCAGAGCACCCACTGCTCCATCTGCTCTGACTCTCACAGCAAGACAAACCCTTGACTGTTTACATCACAGAATCACATCAGTCCTCTAGATTTGTCTTTTCTGTGAACAACTCCAGGCAAACAACCCTGGAAATCATCCCAGAACTATGTTTGTCTTCAGTAAGAACCTTCCAAAAGGATCACAAAGCCTTCCAAAAGGCTATCTTTTGCTCTGAGTAGAAGATAAACTTCTATGAGAATCTTAGATAGGGAAGGTAGTGATTTGATAAGGGGCTCCAAGCAGGCTGTACAAAATGCATATTTCTCAATCTGTATGAACAGAGGAAACAATAATTCCAAAACCATTTGATATACAGAGAATGCACAAACCACAAACAGTGGGTATTATGGAAGCCCTGTGTATTATATTACGATCTTTGGTAAACAAAGCATCTTGAGGTAAGCACCCAGCTATAGAGATAACTTTTGAAGGTTACTAGACTAAAAGACTATCTCCACTGCTGTCTGTAAAACATGATTAAAACAATTCTCACCTATACGTGGTACGAAATGGAGAATTTATGTAGTTTTGCATACCACCTAAGGCCTAAGAGATGTTTTGGCTTTACAAAACAGAAAAAAAAAAGAGTCCAGGAAATGTGACTAGATAGAGCAGTCTGTTAGACTAGGAAAGGGAACAATCATCCACAGCAGTTCTTACTTGGCATGCTTTTCTGAAGAAATAATGTCTAGAACCAGCAATTACCATAAAAAGAGAAATCTGTTCCTCTAGTCAGTTTAGACTCAGAAACATAAGATTTCATAACTGTTATCACAATCTAAATAGCTATGTCTTCAGACTGTTTCACATACAAATTCCCTCAAAAATAATTTTGATGGTTTAACAATACAGAAGCTGTTACTATGTCAGGTGCAGATCATCCTGACAAGACTAATTCAGCATTTCCACATTACCTTTCAAAGGAAGTGGTAGGGCAAGACTGAAGGTAAATCTGCTGAAGTAATAATCACGACAACTTCAGAAGTGCTGGACTTTTCCACCTACTGCTACCCGAATGTCCTGAAGAAAGAGCAAAGAATTAACAGCTACAAGCTTCCTGCAACAATACATCTGCCTGATAGTTACATTAGTGAAGAAGGCCCACAGTTCTAATTTCAGTTTAGTAAACTGCATTCATGATCACCACTACTCTTTATACATAGAAAGACTGATCAATTGATGTGTAAGCAATTTATTTTTTCCGTGTGTATTTGGAATAGTCAAAACACTGCCAAACAAAATGCATTTTGGTTCAAGAGTACTGTCTTTGGTTTTACTTCCTAGTACTAGGGTACCTAATAGTGCTAATCTACACTCACAAACACTTTTTTAGACAAATATGTAACACCCACACTGCTCATTTTTTATCTAAAGTTCCATTTCCTTATGGCTGTCCCAATACTTCCTATTTTCTGTGGATCAAATATATTGTCAGCACAAGGCAAAAGCTGTAAATGAGCCATTTTCAATTAAGCTGATGCCTTTGGCAAGACATGAATAACATGATGCAGGACAGGGTGCAGAACAGGCACATTTGTTAAAATGCTGAGCAGCAATACTGTTTATACTGGGATTTGAAAACTCACACTGAGGCTTCAGTTTTAACATCTCATTGTGAACAGGAAGGGAACTGATGCTACATGTTTTTTCACGCTACATGAAAACTTGAGAAGACATAAGAGCACTGATTGACATTTGCTAGTTTTACAGGATTTTTTTTCTATTTTTGCCTTCAAATATGAGGGAATGAAAGCAAAGTGTAGCATGAAGTTGAAAGCAAATGGGAAAAAAAAGGTCACTGAACCAGACTAGAGTCCCACAAGGAGGTATTGATTCCGTAACCAGTGAGTTCTGTATACTTGAAGTCTATGTGGCACTATATGGGATCTTGCACATGTGCTTGATTATCCTGAAAGCACAAGAGACAGACTGTAAAACTTTAGATAATCTCTTAAACAGAGGAATACAGGCAATTAAATACTACCAGAGTAGAAAATATATCAGACTCAAAAACCCCCCACAAACACAAAACAAGAGAAGTGCCACAGAACTAAACAAGGTGGCCATATTCACATGGAGAAATTAGACTGGATAAGACAGGAGAGAACAGAGGAAGGTAGCGCTGGCCACATCATACCAGCATTTTTAAAGTACAGAAATTATTAACCTCTGCACAAGGAATACGTTATTGCTTCCAACTACTCTCAAGAAAAGCTATTCCTACAACCTCAGATATTATCTATTCTCCCAGCATGGCATAGTGGAGAAGCAGGGCACAGGTGCTATTACAGATCAAGTGGAAAGAGAGTCAGAGAAGAGTCAGAAGAAGAGAAATGAGGCATAATAGTTTGAAAGAAAGGAGAGTGGTAGGAGTCTCTTCTGGGAAACTTATTGAAAAGTTGAAGGAAAAGCAAGGAAGTTTTTGCTGAATTTTAAATCTAAAGAAGAGTAGTGCAGAAGTCCATTTTCAGAATCATATAAGTCAACTGAACAAGTATTATGTCATTAAAATATCACCCCACAGAAATGCAGCACATAATGAAATCATGGGGAGGACTGCAAAGGAAAACTATCCAATACTGTACTCAATGACATGAAAAAACATACCTGTGTCATCCCTCATGGATGAGTGTCTAAGTTGTTTTTTTTAAGAATGCTACAATGACCATTTGTGCTCTGTCTTAGTGCTTTATTGTTCTTTCCTGAAAGTTTCCTAATTTAAAATTTCCCAGCTACAATGCAGATTGTTACTTCAGAAAGGGAATTAATAGTCTGTTTTCTGTCATCACAGTGGATAAGAAAAATAGTCCTTACATATTTAAAACCCATCATCAGATGTTCCACCTTCATTTCAGTAAAGAACCCCATTTTCTGCATCTCTAATCATCTTCAGTGAGCTGCTCTTGTCTTTTTCTAAATAGTCCACAAGCCTGATGGATGATGGCACACACAACTAGACACCAGTTTAAAACACAGTTAAAAGCCAACAAAAAGTTGAAAGCATAAGTCCTGTTCTACAATAGCATAGTTCTGTTGATTCAAATTTGAGACCCACTACAAATCTCAGATTTTCTTCAATCATTCATTCTGTATTTGCACCACCAAATGTGCTATCATCTACACATTCCCACTTTATCTTACCTGATTTTTTCCAAGCAATGTCTTCATCTGTCAGCACCAGTTGTGACTCTTATCCCCCAACATGTCTCCATTTTCCTTAGCTTAGTGTCATCTCAAATTTAAGAAAGTTAACTTATCATGTGAACCAGATAATTATTTTTTAATAATACTGATCTGGTCCAAGCCATCCTTCTGATTTCAATTTGATACATTATTTTATTTGGAAAACAAAGACTTGGTATCTAATGATCTCCAAGTATAGCTTGAAAAAAGCCCCAAACCAAATTCTCTCCCTTACTCTATTTCCTTGGCCTGTCTACAAGCATCATAAAACAACACCAAAAACTTTAATAAAGGCAAGACAGAAGGCATACCTTGTTGCACTTCCACCACCAACTGCTCTCACTAGATCTAGGAAAGGTTAAATGGGTTTGACATAACTTTTTCTTAACTAGTCCACATTCAGCCAGTTGTCTGTAGACTGATCCCAATTTCACCACATTTTTATGGAAAAGAAGCATATTTTATCTTTCCCCATTTTCTGTTACTTCCATCTTTTAAAAGAGCTCAAGGAAGAAAAAACACAAAATAGTTCTGAAGTCAACTTTAGGAATCTTACATTAAGATTTTCCAGTACAACTAAGTAAGACAAACCCAAGTACTCTCTAGCTTCTTTCTTCTCCCTCCCTTCCAAAGTATTCGTTACAAGTCATATTTGCAGGAACCATTTCGCTATACATTTTATTTTCAGTGTAGAAAAAAAAAAACAAAACAAAACCAAAAGAGAAAACACATCACACTTCTCAGCATCAGTCATCAATAGTTCACTTGGCTCCCTCTTCTGTTTTTTTTGCCGTTACTGTTTCCATACTGTGGGACAATTTTCTGTTACACTTCGAATTCCTTGCTAGTCTCATTTTTTTCTGCTTTGCATATTACAGTGCCTGTTCACAATTAACTTGCAACTTGACCCAGTTCCACTACACTGAGCAGCGGGAGGAAAAAGACAAGGTTAACAGTCAAATAGCCCCTAAACCCTGTATTTTTTATTCATAATTCAACAACCTAAGCTTTTACTTCACAGCTCTGTCCTGCCTTGGCTACCTCTCACAATACTATTCCAAGCATGCAGCCTACACCACCACTCCTTCCTCTGGGAAAGCAGGGGGAAAGTTCCTTCACAGTTAATACTTCCCACCACGGGGTGGGGGTGGGGGTGAAGGATGGGAGGAGGGAAATGTGTCCCCCATTTCATACAAGATATGGACAAAACTGCCAGTCTGTGGCATGAACTTCCAGAATGGAAATGCATTTTATAGATGGCACAACAAAGGCACATTCTACTCATTAGAACTAACTTTAATTTTTTACTCTGATTGCCTTCACCAAACTGTTAACGCAAACTGCACCTCATGACCTGTGAGAACAGTGTGTCTGGTTTTGGCTAAGGCTCTCAGGAGACAGAACTGATGCAGGCAAACAAAGGTCCATTTATCAACAGAGAAGCAGAGCCTGTCAATAGAATATCTGCCATTCTGTGCTTTCTTTTGTGCTGCTCGCTAGTTTCAAATACTCCTAATACACAGTATCAATTCAACCTACAGACTGACATAGGGTTAGGAACTACCAGGAGCACAGTTTTCATTCAAAGATCTCTGTTACCTGATTTACCCTTAAAAATTACCTAAGGAATTTAATTGGGTAATTTCTAATACTACATAAATACTGTTTGGTTCTATTAAATACAAGAAAGTACTGCTGTAGAAAAACTCTTAGGCAAAAGGAGACATTGAACATGCTGATTACAATTTATCATTACAGCTCATTACTGTGATGTTAATTAACATAGAAGGTAAATGCATGCAAACAGTCACTCTGCTATGATGAATTCCACATATGTACTATTTATTCTAAAAGATGCATGTGTATTCACGGTAAAAATAAGGTGGACTTGAAAATTCATGTATCCATACCATAACTTTTCCTCCAGATGCCACTTGAAGACCATCCTTTGGTCAGCACACAATTAAGCACAACACTAGCCTTCTTAATGTCTTTTATTTACCAGCTGAGATATCGGGAGTCTAAATAAAACCTCTTTTGTGCTTCTACACTTCTGATAACAATGCCATTTTTATGGCCATGAATTAACTTTTAGACAGATCATTTGGAGTGAACCACATTTAAAAATCAAGCACACATAACTAGAAGGATCACAAATAAATGCCAAGCTCAAGTTTCTTAGCCCCCTGCATCATCTCATGCCAACACTGAAAGTCACAGAGCCATGGAACAAGCCACAACTATCAAATGACCATCATGGAAAGAAATATTTCTTACTGAGCTAGTGTTCAGCTAGGGTGACTCTTTGAACGAATTCTAGAGCAGGCACAGTGAAACTTCAGCACCACGCACACCAGAGGAACCCATCTGGCAGCACAGACTGACTTAAAAAAACCCCATGAAATCTGTCACTTAACTTTTCACAGTTCATTGCATAAGGAGTGCAGGTACTTTGCTTAGGGCTGTATCTTTGCAAGAAAGGCCAGATGCCCAAGTATTTTGTGAGAGTCCTTACTCCCTATCAAAACATGCATGACCTATTGCTTGAATCAATTTCAGGTACTCACTACCCTACCCCAGCAGCCAAAACCAAAGACATTTAAAAATTAATTTTGGAATCCACCCACAACTGCCAGTGAAATACTCGTACATGGCATCTTCAAACAATAAATACAAACAAATTAAGCACTCACTGCTGGAACTCTTCTTTCATCCAAGTGCCTCCCAAAACAGTCAACCCATCCATTAATTTCAAACAACAGGGCAAATTAATTCTGAAAAGATACAGAAAGCTACTCCTTAGGAACACAGGCTAACCCACAGTGGTTAAGAAGGATGCTAACTGCCTTGTCTGCCATAAGCAGAAGATGCAATCACACATGAATAAGACAAAATCAAACATTTACTGTCGTCCCAGTCATACTGCTAGAACAGCCATCTCCGGTTTCCATGTTATAAACCTAGGGCTATGAATATGCTAGAAAAGCCAGGTACCAAAGCATCCTATGAAGGCCCCTGCCCCCAATCACACTTGAGAGGACAGTAATAGAGTATAGTAGTAAAGTTACAATCTTTCAGATTTGCCACAAAGAAACTCAAGAAAACACAAGGCAAAAAAATCCCAATTTAACAATTTTTTTTCTCCTTCTAGGGCTACAAGAGGGAAAGTACTGACTTTAAAGAGAGGTTGAATTCTCTTACAGTAATAACCCAAAGAGCATAGTAGTTGCAACAGCCCAAATAAACAATTAACATAATTTAACAAAAAAAAAATTACAAATTTTTTTAAAATTAATAAAGATAAGAAATGCAACACCTGTAAGTCAGCTGGGTGGTAACTTTCAGAGGGATCAAAAAGTTTAACATTTATATTCTCGAGTGACTCACTGTTTGCTCATTTTTTCCACATTACAAATTACCTGGACAAGAAGTTCTAACTAAGAAAGAGAATAGAGTAATACTATGTAACAGCAAGCATGAGATAAGTATTTATACCAGATTAGGAGTGCCAATGAGGAAAGAAAAATACAATCTATACAAAACACATCAAGTAACTTTACTACAAATATTAACAGTTCCAGCTAAAAATACCCTTCAGGTGTCTAATGTTTACATAGAAACTGGACCATTAACTCACTTAAAAATATGTTAAGTTCAGAAAATGCAAATTTGAATATATTCCTCTGTGTATTAGTTGTAACAAATATAGACTTTGAAAATACATAATCCTTTAATGAATGTTGATCTTTGGTATGCTTTCTAGACACAATATTTAACAAAGGGATATTTTTTTCTTCAGAATAAACTAAGCATGCAGGGTGTTTCTCTGGCTTTTTATCTACATCTGCCCTCTTGTTTTTCCCCATAACTTATTCCTTTTTTGGTTATGATGCTCTGAGAGGACCTGTGGAAGATTAAGATAGATTAAAACCGCCCAAAATTCTATACAACTGTGGAATCCGTCACTGACTAAGGCAAGTCCCAGGAGAAACAGAGAAAACAGACTGCAATAATTTGAAAAATAGCACAGTGCTTCCAGTCACCATCCTACTTGGCATACAGTAAACATCATGCTGTATTCATATAAAAGCACTCCTTCAGTTACATGGATCACAAACTCCATGACAACCTCCAAGTGGAGATAGATGGAAAAAAATTAAGCCTAGAAACAGAATCTGGGAGCTGAAACTGTTTTTAAGACAAGCTAAAAAACAAATGGAAGGACAAAGTCCGTTTTACCAAGGTGGGGGCTCTTTTTAAATGGTTGGTTGGTGTGTTTTTCTTGGTTGTTGTTTTAGTTTTGGGGTTTGTGGGTTTTTTTTGTTTGGTTGGTTTTTTTCTTTTGGTGGAATTTCTAAAACTGAGTAGTGTTAAAGAAAGCATAGAGCAAATAGTTAAGACTTCAAGTTGAGAATAAAATCCTGTAGTGGGAGTCTAAGAACTTTTCTAGCTCTGTAAGAATAGCCCAGCAAAACAAAGAGCCAGAGTAAGGCCAAAGACTAACCAAAGTCTTGCTAGAAAGCAACTACATGCAGAATATTAATTCATGCCCAAAGTAAGTTTTCAGATATCCCAACTAAACATATTTGCACAGCTCATAAGTGCTCATTCTGTGAGTTAAACCCTTCTTTTACAACCATTGATAACTTCGCTAGTCACAGACAACCCACATTAATTTTGCTCTTCCGTTTAACCAGTCGTTTTGTGCTTCAGTAGGTATTTTTTTTTAAACATAGAAGTTCAAGCACATTAGAAAAATTAAATGAAATGGTAACCACTCAGGAAAAGAGTAACAGAACGTAGAAACACAAATCTCCTTCCTTAAAACCCACAATTAATAGATACATAATTTCTCTTTTGGAAAACACTGTTTTTTCTCCTCTAATGGCATGTGGCCACTGGATGCAACAACATTGAGGGGGGTGCCAAAAGGTACTCCCAGGAAATCTGGGAACGCCCTACTACCATATCTCATTAAAAAGGAAAGTATCAGCTTGTCCTTACAAAGCATTTGAGCTCCCAAAGCTATGCACCACTAACACGACTCAAGTAACAAATCAAATCCAAGAAGTTCCTTTTAACTGCTTCTGTGAAGAGCCAGTGAAGACTCAGGCACTCAGCATGTCCTTTTAACAGGCTGTATAAACTCAATACACAGTAAGTTTATGGGTTCTTTTTAACATTCTACTTTTACCACAGATTTTCTGTAACACACTGAAAACTAGCATATTTGTAACTTAATAATGAATTTAATTTTTTCACCCATTACTTCCATAGTTCATACCTTCATGTTTAAAAGCAAAAGTATTTCCTGCAGATTCAAAGTTTCTTTATTTAGACTTTGCAGCATTAGAATAATCTGGATTAAGTGATCTCTGCAGTAAGGCTGACATTCATTATGTCTTAAATGGAATTTCAGTATAATCCACATATAATAAAGCTACAAGGCAACTAAGTTTCTGAAGAAGACATTAATCTTGCCTGTCACCCATAAAAATTCAGCATCATCCAAGGCCACGTATGCAGACATCACAAAAAAAACCCCCAGCAAAAGCACAGGTGTCCTCCCCTTTCTGAAGCTGAAAATGTTTATAACTGTGACACCAGATTCTGAGACTTTCCAAAGCAAACGGAATAAAACCCAAAATGATGGAAAACAATTACCAGGGGGATTTTTTCAGTTAAGTGCATTTTGTTAGTAATATCACAATCCACCTGCAGATGCAAAAAAACAAATTTCTGCTGTAAAGAGTGTTTAAGGCTGCCTTTTGCTCTTAGCAAGGCTCATCCAGATGATTTCAAGCATTCTAGTCTTAACCATAGACTGCTTTGCAGTTGGTTTTTTTTGGGGGGAGTGGATTTTTCATTTGGTTAGTTGGTTGGCTTTTGAGAAGATTTCTTGGTGTGCAAGTATCAGAAGAATGACAAACATTTTCAAGATGTTAAAATAATTAAGTAACAAATACTAGCCTCAAAAGAAAAAGCCATTTCAGTACAAACCAACAAATTAAAACTCTAATGGGTTTTTTTTGTACTTTTTTCTAGCTGGATCCTGCAAAATTTCACTGTGCACATGTAAATGCAGCGCTTAGCACTTCATATCCCATGGTTCAGCATCTTCTGGGTTATAACTACCAATGATATATGCTTATTATGCTTTTATTGTTTTGATATAATCCTAACTATTTAGAGCCTAAAAATTAATCAATAACTCAGGTGAGAGCCTGAAAATTAATCAGTATCTCAGGGCATGCTCCTCCTCTCCATCTGTGCCTTTCCTTCCCTGTTATTATTTGAAAAGGTTTATTACAATTTTATGCACAATAAAGCATTTCCACAGCTGAGACACCATGTTACTTCATTAGGAATGCAAATACCTCTTTTCCCCATGCAATATGAACTAAATAAAAATGCATACAAAATGCCTGCCTTTGCTGCAAATATAAAGATCTCCTTTTCCGTAACAGCTCTGGAACTGGAAAGAAAGAAATCTTAGAAAAAAAATTGCTGCATGTGTTATGCAAAGAAATGACTGACCAAGCTTTAGCCCAGCAAGCAGAAGAGAAGGGATACTAATTTTCAAAGATATGACAACTTATGCTCAGTAATAGCTGCAAAACTGCGTATTTTTGCAATTTCATTGCTTTGAAAATAAGTCAGTTCCGAAAGAGGCTCAAGCTAGTAAGAGTCTATAGATCAGTTCTAGTCTCCACAAGGAAAGAGCTGATTTTACAGTGCTGGTTTCTGTGTTTTCAGCTCTTTATATAGATGCCCAGGAATTTATTGCAGTGTTTAACCTGCTGTAAAAGACACAGTAACGTGCAAAAGTCAGTCTACCACCTCCACTGGGGCTACAAGGAAGGCAAAAGAAATGGTTGCGCTCAAGGATGAGCAAAGGGAAGTCAAAGAAAGAAGGGCAACAAGGAACGGGAATATTAAGCAACTGGCCCGTATGAAGCAAAGAACCCCAAACAAAAAAACAAACAGCATAAGCAAGACAAACAGTATGCACAGAATGACAAGATTAGCATAAAAACAGCTGCAACTTTCTCGACTTTGATTTGTTGCATTGAAATAGACGCAACTATCCAAACACTAGGGCTCCAAACAAGAACAGAACCCCAGTTGCTACACTTTTAACAGGGACACTATGCTATGTCTGTGGTGATACATACTATAAATACATCCAAAACCCACTGGGCAAGTCTCTTCCTGCATAAGCCATTACCATAAAACAGATTATAAGGAAAATTGAGTCACTACACGAAGCAAGAAAGGCATTCCATTTACACAACTGATTATCCGGACTACCTAATGAAGGAAAGAAAAGTACTTGACTCCCTCAAGATCATTTGTTAAATATTCATTTGCTACTTTCTCACACATATGGAGATTTAAAGGAAGACAGCAATTTATAACACAACGTTCTTTGAAAAAAGCCATACCAGTTCTACCTTGAAGGCACAACTCCCTTCAAGCAGAGTATTAGCAATCTTCAACAACAAACACACCAGCTCCTGATGGACTTTCAACCACTATCTTCTGGGCCTTATTTCCATTTCCCACTGAAATCCAATGTCCCTAGTCAGACATTTCCCAGATTTTCAAAGCTGTCAAACAGCATAGTTCAAGCAACACGCTGAAACACCCATTTTGAAATGCACAGAATATAAACCTGGAACAAAACTTAGGGAATGTGGAAAAGTTGATCAGAAATGAGTGGCTTGTATCATAGCAGCATCTCTTAACTGCACATATGAAACACTAAAACATTAACATTCCCTCAGTAAGGTCTTTAAATTATAAATATACAGATGTCTATTGAGTTTATATTGCAGAAAAGCATCACAGTACTGATTAGTGAGTGTGATCTGAGAAGGGACTGTACATTTTAAGCTAACATCCTAAGTTTTCGACATCAGAATGAATTCCATGAAGACTGTAAACAAATGGAAAGAAGCAGTCTTAGCACACTGGTTGGAAAGCATACATTTTCAAAGTTTATATTTCCAAACCACAACTGTCAAAATAATCATTAGACTGGGGGCGGCGGGGGAGAGTGTTCAAGGAGCTGTTTAGATAAGAAATATCACAGCCCTCAAACTTCATTTTTAAAGTGACTGCCAGTTATTACAGATTTTCAACAACTTTCTGGCTCCAAAGAGATGGCAGTGGGGATTCAAGTTTGCTTAGCCTTTCTGCAGGGTCATATTTTTGGGTTAGAAATTAGATGACAGACTTAGAAATTCCCTCGCTAAGTTCTCTAGAGGCAGTTACTAATTACAACTAGCATACGTTTCATTCTGAAAAAACAAGTTTCCCCCTCCTCTGGCAAATCACGCTTTGGGGAGCTCAGCATTTTTTAAAGAACAGCACGAGAGCAGAGGACTGGCCTCAGAAATACTATTCCCACAAAACCTACTCCTGACCAAAACACACTGCCAGTGCTTCCAGATGTGTGAACATTCCATTACAGGACGTACAAGCTCACTCCTTCCAAAATCTGTCAGCGTGGGTGACACTCGTTAAACGCAATGGGGACCAGCAAAGGAATTTAAGTGAGATTTTGTAACACGTATATTGATAAAAAAGTATTAACAAAATTAGACGACCCGGGAGACGAAGTACGAGTTTTCTGCCAGACTACCTACGACCAGCTTCGCGTGTTTGCTTGGAAAAAACACCTGCCCGGGGCATGAAGTGATAAAGGACACCCGGGTTAGGACGTCGCTTTTCAGACCCCGTGGACGTGGAAGTCCTCTGGGCGGTCTCTGCCCACCGTCCCGAAAAGCTCTGGGTGCCGAGGCCCTGGTGAAGCCCCGCTCCCGAGCCCCCCGCTCCGATGCCGCAGATCGATGGAGCCGCGGGGCGCAGGGAGTCCGGCGGCGCTGCGCTCCCGCAACTCCTCCAACTCGCCGAGAAGTTGAGCCGATGGAGGACGGGGAGGGGGGAAAAGGACGGGACGGCTCCGTACCGGCAGAGACCCGCCTCCCGCTGTCTCTACCTGCTGATGAAGCCATCCCCATCGCCGTCGCAGGTCTGGAAGAGGCGCCTCATCCTTTCCTCCTCACCCGTGCTGGAGGTATCGCTGCTGCCGCTGCCGGCGCTGCTCACCTCCGCTACGGCGGCTGCCGCCATCATGCGCCCGACTCCGGAGGAGGAGGAGGAGGTGGAGAAGGAGGAGGAGGAGGAGGCGAGGCTGCCTCAGGCGCTCAGGATTCCCAGACCCGCCGCGCCTGAAAAGTCCGAGCGGCAGCACAAAGCGGGGCGGGGGCTCCGCGGGGCCGGATCGCTGCGGCCGCGGCCCTGCGCGGACACCCCCGGAGCCGGGGAGGGGGCGGCGGAGGCTCTCCCGCCTGCCCACGGCATCGTGCTGCCCCCCTCCCGGCCGCTACCTTGGAGCCGCGATCCACGGTCTCGCCAAACCGGGGCCAGCTGCGGTCCCAGTCAGGGCCCATCCAAACTCGTCCCGAGGGTCCCTTGTTCTCTCCTTTGCCTGGCAGGCCCGGCTCCCGGCTTCAGGAGCGCTGCTGCACGCTTTGGCTGTGCCCTGGCTGGTCTGTGGAAGTCAAGCCCAAACAAATCAACAAACCTCAATGTCTTCTGTGGCCCTGTGTTTGGACTTGACGCTGTTTGGTGGGGTGGTGTTCAGGTGGAAGCATTCTGGGGTTCATTTCCATCCAGTTCTTTTCTACTGATCAAATTCCACCTGCAACGACCACCTTTGTTTTTCTGCTCCATATGTTCGTGGCTTGTACCTCTCCCTGTCTCCTTTGTGTTTAGAGAAGTCACTTTCTTTGCAGTCTTCATGTGTCCAGATGAAAAAAAAAAAATTATCTCACGTGTGTGTTATGGCTTTTTCATTTCCTTCAGTACCCTTCCCACCCTTCTCAATAGCTAATTAAGTTTTACTCAGTCCTTTTAAAAAAAAAAAATCCTGTGAAAAGAACTGATACACCAACAGCACCAATGATAATCTTATGTCTACTGGAAATTGGTATTTGAAACAGTCTAGAACAGGATTTCTGTTTACAGTAGTATTAGGTTTCTTACTCCATCACCCTGTGAATAATTGGGTCAGCTAACTTTTTTCCTAACCTATTTCTGTATTTGAAAAAAAAACCTTGTTATTAAGGACATGCATGTCTCTTATAGTCTCAGATATTATCCTTCCATTACTTAAGTCTTTGAAGACATCTAATTCATACCACAAAACATCTTGATCTTCCTTGCTGCTGACAGTGACTCATGAATATATAAAGTCAGCAAAGTTATCTTACTTCTCTTGTTGCACAGTCTCTTTCAAGTATAGTAACTGATGGTAATAGTTCTAATTGTCAATATTTATTGCATCTTGATTAAGTAAGTCATTACAAGGCAAAGAGTTCCTCTGGCATTTTATTAACTAAAACTATTTGCAAGTGCAAGCATGCATATACGCTCACTCTCGCATTCTCTCAGTCTGCAGTTTTCCAAATTAGGTTGCTCTTATTAGTTCTTGCTGGATGACCAGGGCACTGGGGTATGAAGCCAACACACTTCCATGGTCTTTCAAGGCAATGAAAACAGAGAACATCATAACTATCCTTTCAGATGTTCCATCTTCTGACCTACAGTGGTCTCACTCTTAGTCTTAGCAAGTGCTTTTTCTCAGTCCTTGCAGGATGTTGCAGGATGCATCCATGCAGGATGTTGCTTATGTGTGACACCAGTTGTTTACAGCAGCTGTTTGTTTACAGTGAAGATTGGATGAGCTGTGGAGTCACGAGACCATTTTCTTCAGACAGATCCCATATACTTGCTGTTCAACATATCACAAGAATTCTTGCACACCTTCTGCAATTATAGCTTCTTATTAAGAATTAAAATTCTTAAGCATGGGGAGTTGGACTTGATGTATTCTTACGGGTCCCTTTCAGCTTGAGATATTCAATGATTCTGTTATTCTATATAGAGTCCTAAAACTGTGTTTCTTGGCAAAGCTACCAATACCAATATAGCAGGGTCAGATTCAAAACACAAAAATAAGGATCTCCAAGAACGACCTTTCTCCATCCTGATGCTATTTGCAAAGCCTCATAGTTAGCCAGTTCTTATCTTTTTTTAAAAAAGTAATCTCTCACTTGTTTTCCAGTCTGGATAAATATCCCAGCTAGCTCTCAATCTTTTGTTCTCATCTTATCCATACGCTTCATGCAGTAGCTTTCTTTTCAGATCAGAAATTCATCCATTCCTTACATTCTCCCTCCTCATTGCTAATGATCTTTTTGAGTTGGTTGTTTATACATTAAGTTTTTCCTGCTATCTTTTCTGCTTCTGGAGATCAGTTGCAGTTAAATTTTTATGTCTTCAAGGTAAGTCCCAAGAAAACCTGGTACAGTGGTTTCTGACTTACCTTAAAAACAAATCATTCATACTAGTTCCTCCTAGCTGATAGGGACAGCTGATATCCTGGCTGTGGTATGGCATGCTAGACAGTAAAACCAGCTGAGCTTGCTGGCTTGTGTCGTGATCCCCATCTAATTTTTTAAAAAGATGTATCACATCAGGTGGAAAGCAACACTCTAAGCTGTAGTTCCCCACACTCGTGTACCTGCTAAAAATTATGTAGCAGTTTGTTCCTGCAGCCAAGAATGTGAATTTCAGATGGCAACAAATCATTTAAAACACAGAACATGCTGTGAAGCACAAAATACAATTCTTCCTGAAGTGCATCCTCATCGTCCCTTCTGGGAGGGGTATGTGGTGCCTAGAAAGTTATGAAGAGAGAACAAGGAAGGAGGGCAAGGAGTGAGGCCTCCATAGTGCTGTGAAAAGATCTCAGAAAATAGGCTTGATATTTCTCAAAAGCAGAGAGTTTGTAGGTTTTCTATTTAAAACTGTGGATTTTAACTCTGTTGGCTTTTTGTTTGTTCATTTTTTAAGTTAAATGAATCTGTAATTTTTTCAATATTAAACTATATTTACAATATAAACTTTCCATAATGGCCTAATTTCCAAATGAAAATATAAATATATACCAGACAGACAACGCAAAAATTACTAACAATGCTGTAGTTGTACTAGCTGCACTTATTCTCCCACATTTATACACCAAAATTTATATTCCCAATGGGTAGGAGACACCTCATTTGCAGAGATGTTGGACTTCTAAGACTTTCCACCAAATCAACACGAGATTTAAGTTTATATGATCTCTGAAAGTCAAGTCTATGGCAAGTTAGGTGCTGAACAATAGAAGAAGAAAACTATTGTACATTGCTCCAAATTTGACCATAGACAGTTTTGCTGAAGAAAAGAGGTTAAGTGAGTCTACATAAAAAGATGCCAAATGACCAAAATCAATTGACCAAAGAAGAAAAAAATTTCCTGCTATATAGCTTTCAGCCATAGCACTTTTAACTTAACCTCCTTCAAAACCAATAAACAAAAAAAGGAGTAAATTAAGTTTTCAAGCAGGAAGTTTTCATTTGGCAACATTCCTTTGAGCAAGGTAGCCAGGGTGTGCAGTACAGAACTTGCTCAGCATCAGAAGTCCAATTTGCCTAGATACCATCCCTTCCCATTTCCTACATCCTGCATCCAGCCCTTTTCCACTTGTGCCAAATACACTTTTTTAAGATTCCCTGTTGCTCCGTGAAGTTCCTGGGTAACAGACATTTCACTGTAAACTCACTGACACTTTGTCAGCAGACACTGAGAGGACAGACAGGTTCTCTTAGGGATATTGACAGAATGATGATGGCATTACATCATAGTTACAATTAAAGCTCTATTTTCTGCTGTGATTGGTATAGAATAGAGTTTATTATTAGAATGGCACAGGATTTTTGCAAGGAAAGCCAACATATTGCAGTCTATAAGCAGCATAATAGAGAATTTATAATACAATTTGACTAATAATTTTTAATCACCTGGAGCCTCTGCAGATATGTACTGGGTCATATTCTGGTACACAGTTCACTGTACCAGTATTGCAATCAAAATCTAGACTCAAAACCCATAGAATACAAGTAACTTAGTGTCATGCGTTAAAGTGTCTGAATTTTTGGTACTAGGGGGCCATAGAGATGATACTGATTAGAAGTTGCTAGAAGCTTTTGCTGTTCTATGAAAAAAACAATGATAGCCAGCTCCAGGATGGACTTATTATTACTAGCTAATGATATTCGCTTCTGTGATAACATATTTAAAAACACAGGAAGAGAAGGTTTGTTGCACCGGAGAGATTCCAGCTCGGAGGAGAGCAGAAGAGAACATGAGAACAATGTAGACTCCAAGGTCAGTGTAGCAGGAGGGTGGAGGAAGAGATCCGGGAGGGACTCCCTCTCCCTCTCCAGCAGGGGAAAGGCTGTTTCCTGTTGCAGGGAAGACTGCTGGGGAGCAGAGACACTCCTCCACAACTCATGAGGGAGTCCATGCCAGAGCAGAAGAGTGCATGAAGAGGCTGTAACCCCGTGGGAGGCCTAAGGTGAAACAGAGTTTTGCTGGAAACCTGTGGCCCATGGAATGAGAAATCTATGCTGCAGCAAGTTGTCTCAGGTAAGACTTGTGGCCCTATGGGGGACCTATGCTGATGCAGCTCATTCATGACCCAAGGGGTAGCAGATTATGGAAGAACTGTGGCCCGAGGGATGGACCCACACTGGAGAGGTCTATCAAAGACTGTCTCCTGTGGGGAGGAACTCCACAGGAAACAGAGGCAGGACTCAAAACCATTACCCCCTGTAACTGTGGTGAATGACCATGGTGAAGCAAGTTGTCCCCTTGCATTCCACAAAGACCATCAGAATGCAGAGAGAGAGAGAGAGAGAGACCTCTGTGCCTGATGGAAAAATGACCTCCCAGGACAGTGAATTGGAAAGAGTTCCTATCTAAGAGATGGATTTTAACAGTGGCAGAAGCAGCTGCACAGCTGGCTGCGGCTTTCCCCCTTTTCTCATCTCCCTGCGCAGCTGAGGGAAGGGGAGAATGGAAGGAAGGTGTTGTGTTTTAAGACTGTTTTTTTCTTTTACTCTTTAATTCTTATTTTGTTACCAGTAAATTTAGCTTTTAGTTTAAGTTTGTTAGCAGTAAATTTGACTTCTATTCACTTTGAGTCTGTTTGCTTATGAAAATTAATTAGTAAGTGAGTCTCTCAGTTCTTATCTCCACTCAGGAATTCTCTAACTTTTTTTTCCCTCTCCTCTGAGAAGAGCAGAGGGGGGAGGGGGGAGGAAAACAGTTTTCATGAAGCGTTTAAAATCCGGCCAAGGTCAAAACCATGACACTTAGTCCTTAGAGGAAGCAGAGTGCTGTGAAGGTGTCCCTGGCCAGATAGTCTGGGGTTCAGCAGCAGCTCCCATCCAAGTTCCTCACTTAGGACTTGTTACTTCTTGATTTTATGGACACTGTTCCAGGACCCTGTCACCACCACTGGGCTGGCGACCTTTAAGGGCAGCAAGGAAGGCACGAAGGAACCTTGAGGCCTGTAGGAAGGGGAAAAAGAAATCCATCAGGATTGTCCTACTTGGTGCACAGGATCTTCAGGGCCTGATAACGAGGGAAAAGGAAGGAATCTGTGTCCCCTTCAGGCACAGAGAATGGCTGCCTGCCCTGTAAGATGGTGTGAGTTGTGCTGACCACATTAGCACAGGTCAGGAGCAGGTGGTATTGCTCACACTCCCATATAAAAATAGTGCAGTCTGGAAGGCTATTTAGCTGATTTAAGCCAATTTTCTAAGTACCATTTTTAGCTG